>CM051275.1:45767369-45879869 GCA_027921565.1 Artemia sinica
TCTCACCTAAACCCATTTTACAAGTTGAAGTATCCATCCTTTTCACCCGCAACTTGACTTTACAGCTTTTTGAATACCCCAACACCAAGCAATACTTTTCAAAAGACATTTCAGAACAAGTTCTATTCTTAATGTCCCTAAGTGTGAGCAAAATGAATGAAGTTTTAGAGGTTTTGCGAGTTCAGGGTGCTAGTATTGGTTTGAAAATTAATGTTAGGAAGACCAAGTCACTAAGGCTAGGAATAAGTGAAGATGAAAAGGTGACGTTGGGTAATGAAAAGATTGATCAGGTGGGCAGTTTCACTTAACTTGGTAGTATTATTAGTAAAGATGGTGGGAGCAGTGAAGATGTTAAAAATAGAATAGCCAAGGCTCAGGGTGTTTTTTCACAGTTAAAAAAAGTCTGGAAGAATAGGAAGATAAGTCTGCAAACCAAGATTAGAATCTTAGAAGCTACAGTGATGACAGTGGTCAAATATGGCTCTGAAGCATGGACGCTCCGTAAAGCGGATGAAGATTTGCTAGATGTTTTCCAGAGAAATTGCTTAAGGATTGTTCTGGGTACCCGGCTGACTGACCGTATTTCAAACAATAGGCTATACGAAAAATGTGGTTCAATACCACTTTCTAGGTCTATAATGAAAGAAAGGTTGAGGTGGTTAGGGCATGTTGTTCGGATGAAGGATGACAGATTGCCGAAGATTGTTCTTTTCGGCCAACCATCTAGGGCTAAACGGAAAGCAGGTCGTCCCCGTCTGGGTTGGGAGGACGTCATAAAGAAAGATTTAAAGGAAATGGGAACTTCGTGGGCGGGTGTAAAAGGGAGGCTTTGAATAGATTGGGGTGGAGGAGGAGCGTGCGTAGCTGTGTTGGCCTCAGGCGGCTTGGTGCTGCGACGAGTTGTTAGTAGTAGTAGTAAATCCATTTTACAAGTTGAAGTACCCATCATTTTCACCCACAACTTTACTTTACAGCTTTTTGAATACCCCAACACCAAGCAATAATTTTCAAAAGACACTTCAGAACAACTTCTTTTCTTAATCTCCCTCTTAAACCCATTTTACAGGTTGAAGTACCCATCCTTTTCACCCACAACTTTACTTTACAGCTTTTTGCATACCACAACATCAAGCAATACTTTTCAAAAGACATTTCAGAACAAGTTCTTTTCTTAATATCCCTCCTTAACCAATTTACAAGTTGAAGTATCCATCCTTTTCACCCAGAACTTTACTTTACAGCTTTTTGAATGTCCCAACACCAAGCAATACTTTTCAAAAGACATTTCAGAACAAGTTTTTTTCTTAATGTCTCACCGAAACCCATTTTACAAGTTTAAGTACCCATCCTTTTCACCCACAACTTTACTTTACAGCTTTTTGCATACCACAGCACCAAGCAACACTTTTCAAAAGACATTTCATAACAAGTTCTTTTCTTAATGTCCCACCTAAACCCATTTTACAAGTTAAAGTATCCATCCTTTTTACCCACAACTAAACTTTACAGCTTTTTGCATACCCCAACACCAAGCGATACCATTCCAAAGGCATTTCAAAACAAGTTCTTTTCTCAATTTCCCTCCTAAACCCATTTTACAAGTTGAAGTACTCATCCTTTTCACCAAACTTTACTTTACAGCTTTTTGAATACCAGAAAACCAAGCAATACTTTTCAAAAGACATTTCAGAACAAGTTCTTTTCTTAATGTCCCTCCTAAACGCATTTTACAAGTTGAACTACCCATCCTTTTCACCCACAACTTTACTTTACAGCTTTTTGAATACCACAGCACCATGCAATACTTTTCAAAGGACATTTCAGAACAAGTTTTTTTCTTAATGTCCCACCTAACCCCATTTTACAAGTTGTAGTACCCATCATTTTCACCCACAACTTTACATTACAGCTTTTTGAATGCCTCAACACCAAGCAATACTTTTCAAAAGACATTTCAGAACAAGTTCTTTTCTTAATGTCCCTCCTAAACGCATTTTACAAGTTGAACTACCCATCCTTTTCACCCACAACTTTACTTTACAGCATTTTGAATACCACAGCACCATGCAATACTTTTCAAAGACATTTCAGAACAAGTTTTTTTCTTAATGTCCCACCTAAACCCATTTTACAAGTTGAAGTACCCATCCTTTTCACCCACATCTTTACTTTACAGCTTTTTGAATACCACAAAACCAAGCAATACTTTCAAAAGACGTTTCAGAACAATTTCTTTTCTTAATTTCCCACCTAAACCCATTTTACAAGTTGAAGTACCCATCCTTTTAACCCTCAACTTTACTTTACAGCTTTTTGAATACCACAGCACCATGCAATACTTTTCAAAGGACATTTCAGAACAAGTTTTTTTTCTTAATGGTCCCACCTAACCCCATTTTACAAGTTAAAGTACCCATCCTTTTCACCCACATCTTTACTTTACAGCTTTTTGAATACCACAAAACCAAGCAATACTTTTCAAAAGACGTTTCAAAACAATTTCTTTTCTTAATGTCCCACCTAAACCCATTTTACAAGTTGAAGTACCCATCCTTTTAACCACAACTTTACTTTACAGCTTTTTGAATACCACAACACCAAGAAATACTTTTGAAAAGAAATTTCAGAACAAGTTCTTTTCTTAATGTCCCACCTAAACCCATTTTACAAGTTGAAGTAGCCATCCTTTTCACCCACATCTTTACTTTACAGCTTTTTGAATACCACAAAACCAAGCAATACTTTTCAAAAGACGTTTCAGAACAATTTCTTTTCTTAATGTCCAACCTAAACCCATTTTAGAAGTTGAAGTACCCATCCTTTTAACCCACAACTTTACTTTACAGCTTTTTGAATACCACAACACCAAGAAATACTTTTGAAAAGAAATTTCAGAACAAGTTCTTTTCTTAATGTCCCACCTCAACCCATTTTACAACTTGAAGTATCCTTTTCACCCACAACTTTATTTTACAGCTTTTTGAATACCACAACACCAAGCAATACTTTTCAAAAGATATTTCAGAACAATGACTTTTCTTAATGTCCCACCTAAACCCATTTTACAAGTTGAAGTACCCATCCTTTTCACCCACAACTTTACTTTACAGCTTTTGCAAACCAAAACACCAAGCAATACTTTTCAAAAGACATTTCAGAACAAGTTCTTTTCTTAATGTCCCACCTAAACTCATTTTACATGTTGAAGTACCCATCTTTTTCACCCAACTTTACTTTACAGCTTTTTGAATACCCCAACACCAAGCAATACTTTTCAAACGACATTTCAGAACAAGTTCTTTTCTTAATGTCCCTCCTAAACGCATTTTACAAGTTGAAGTACCCATCCTTTTCACCCAAAACTTTACTTTACGGCTTTTTGCATACCACAACATCAAGCAATACTTTTCAAAAGACATTTCAGAACAAGTTCTATTCTTAATGTCTCACCTAAACCCATTTTACAAGTTGAAGTATCCATCCTTTTCACCAACAACTTTACTTTACAGCTTTTTACATACCCCAACACCAAGCAATACTTTTCAAAAGGCATTTCAGAACAAGTTCTTTTCTTAATGTCTCACCTAAACCCATTTTACAAGTTGAAGTAACCATCCTTTTCACCCGCAATTTTTGTTAGAGTTCTAGTTTAGTTTAGTTTTAGTTAAGAGTTTAGAGTTTTACCATAGAGTCTTAGCTTAGAGTTCTAGTTAGAGTTGAAGTTTAGTTTAGTTACAGTTAAGAATTTAGAGTTTTCGCTTAGAGTCATAGCTTAGAGTTTTACTTAAAGTTGTAGTTTAGTTAAGTTTTAGTTAAGAGTTTCGAGTTTTAGCTTAGAGTCTTAGCTTAGAGTTTTTGTTGAAGTTCTAGTTTAATTTAGTAATAGTTAAGAGTTTAGAGTTTTAGCTTAGAGTCTTAGCTTAGAGTTTTTGTTAAAGTTGAAGTTTAGTTTAGTAATAGTTAAGAGTTTAGAGTTTTAGTTTAGAGTCTTAGCTTAGAGTTTTAGTTTAATTTAGTTTTAGTTAAGAGTTTAGAGTTTTTTAGCTTAGAGTCTTAGCTTAGAGTTTTTGTTAGAGTTCTAGTTTAGTTTAGTTTTAGTTAAGAGTTTAGAGTTTTTAGCTTAGAGTCTTAGCTTAGAGTTTTAGTTAGAGTTCTAGTTTAGTTTAGTTTTAGTTAAGAGTTTAGAGTTTTACCATAGAGTCTTAGCTTAGAGTTCTAGTTAGAGTTGAAGTTTAGTTTAGTTACAGTTAAGAATTTAGAGTTTTAGCTTAGAGTCATAGCTTAGAGTTTTACTTAAAGTTGTAGTTTAGTTAAGTTTTAGTTAAGAGTTTCGAGTTTTAGCTTAGAGTCTTAGCTTAGAGTTTTTGTTAAAGTTGAAGTTTAGTTTAGTAATAGTTAAGAGTTTAGAGTTTTACTTAAAGTTGTAGTTTAGTTAATTTTTAGTTAAGAGTTTAGAGTTTTTAGCTTAGAGTCTTAGCTTAGAGTTTTTGTTGAAGTTCTAGTTTAGTTTAGTTTTAGTTAAGAGTTTAGAGTTTTAGCTTAGAGTCTTAGCTTAGAGTTTTTGTTAGAGATCTAGTTTAGTTTAGTTTTAGTTAAGAGTTTAGAGTTTTACCATAGAGTCTTAGCTTAGAGTTCTAGTTAGAGTTGAAGTTTAGTTTAGTTACAGTTTTAGAGTTCTAGTTTAGTTTAGTTTTAGTTAAGAGTTTAGAGTTTTACCATAGAGTCTTAGCTTAGAGTTTTAGTTAGAGTTGAAGTTTAGTTTAGTTACAGTTGAGAATTTAGAGTTTCAGCTTAGAGTCATAGCTTAGAGTTTTACTTAAAGTTGTAGTTTAGTTAAGTTTTAGTTAAGAGTTTCGAGTTTTAGCTTAGAGTCTTAGCTTAGAGTTTTTGTTAAAGTTGAAGTTTAGTTTAGTAATAGTTAAGAGTTTAGAGTTTTAGCTTAGAGTCTTAGCTTAGAGTTTTTATTAGAGTTCTAGTTTATTTTAGTTTTAGTTAAGAGTTTAGAGTTTTTAGCTTAGAGTCTTAACTTAGAGTTTTTGTTGAAGTTCTAGTTTAGTTTAGTTTTAGTTAATAGTTTAGAGTTTTAGCTTAGAGTCTTAGCTTAGAGTTTTTGTTAGAGTTGAAGTTTAGTTTAGTAATAGTTAAGAGTTTAGAGTTTTAGCTTAGAGTCTTAGCTTGTAGTTTGTGCTAGAGTTCTAGTTTAGTTTAGTTATAGTTAAGAGTCTCGAGTTTTTAGCTTAGAGTCTTAGCTTAGAGTTTCTGTTAGAGTTCTAGTTTAGTTTAGTTTTAGTTAAGAGTTTAGAGTTTTAGCTTAGAGTCTTAGCTTAGAGTTTTTGTTAGAGTTCTAGTTTAGTTTAGTTATAGTTAAGAGTTTGGTGTTTCACCTTAGAGACTTAGCTTAGAGTTTTAGTTTAGTTTTAGTTAAGAGTTTAGAGTTTTAGCATAGAGTCTTATCTTAGAGTTTTTGTTAGAGTTCTAGTTTAGTTTAGTTTTAGTTAAGAGTTTAGAGTTTTTAGATTAGAGTCTTAGTTTAGAGTTTTTTGTTGAAGTTCTAGTTTGGTTTAAAGTTTTAGCTTCGACTTAGAGTTTTAATTAGAGTTCTAGTTTAGTTTGGTTTTAGTTAAGAGTTTAGAGTTTTACTTAAAGTTGTAGTTTAGTTAATTTTAGTTAAGAGTTTAGAGTTTTTAGCTTAGAGTCTTAGCTTAGAGTTTTTGTTGAAGTTCTAGTTTAGTTTAGTTTTAGTTAAGAGTTTAGAGTTTTAGCTTAGAGTCTTAGCTTAGAGTTTTTGTTAGAGATCTAGTTTAGTTTAGTTTTAGTTAAGAGTTTAGAGTTTTACCATAGAGTCTTAGCTTAGAGTTCTAGTTAGAGTTGAAGTTTAGTTTAGTTACAGTTTTAGAGTTCTAGTTTAGTTTAGTTTTAGTTAAGAGTTTAGAGTTTTACCATAGAGTCTTAGCTTAGAGTTCTAGTTAGAGTTGAAGTTTAGTTTAGTTACAGTTGAGAATTTAGAGTTTCAGCTTAGAGTCATAGCTTAGAGTTTTACTTAAAGTTGTAGTTTAGTTAAGTTTTAGTTAAGAGTTTCGAGTTTTAGCTTAGAGTCTTAGCTTAGAGTTTTTGTTAAAGTTGAAGTTTAGTTTAGTAATAGTTAAGAGTTTAGAGTTTTAGCTTAGAGTCTTAGCTTAGAGTTTTTATTAGAGTTCTAGTTTATTTTAGTTTTAGTTAAGAGTTTAGAGTTTTTAGCTTAGAGTCTTAACTTAGAGTTTTTGTTGAAGTTCTAGTTTAGTTTAGTTTTAGTTAATAGTTTAGAGTTTTAGCTTAGAGTCTTAGCTTAGAGTTTTTGTTAGAGTTGAAGTTTAGTTTAGTAATAGTTAAGAGTTTAGAGTTTTAGCTTAGAGTCTTAGCTTGTAGTTTGTGCTAGAGTTCTAGTTTAGTTTAGTTATAGTTAAGAGTCTCGAGTTTTTAGCTTAGAGTCTTAGCTTAGGGTTTCTGTTAGAGTTCTAGTTTAGTTTACTTCTAGTTAAGAGTTTAGAGTTTTAGCTTAGAGTCTTAGCTTATAGTTTGTGTTAGAAATCTAGTTTAGTTTAGTAATAGTTAAGAGTTTAGAGTTTTAGCTTAGAGTCTTAGCTTAGAGTTTTTGTTAGAGTTCTAGTTTAGTTTAGTTATAGTTAAGAGTTTGGTGTTTCACCTTAGAGACTTAGCTTAGAGTTTTAGTTTAGTTTTAGTTAAGAGTTTAGAGTTTTAGCTTAGAGTCTTAGCTTAGAGTTTTTGTTAGAGTTCTAGTTTAGTTTAGTTTTAGTTAAGAGTTTAGTGTTTTTAGCTTAGAGTCTTAGTTTAGAGTTTTTTGTTGAAGTTCTAGTTTGGTTTAAAGTTTTAGCTTCGACTTAGAGTTTTAATTAGAGTTCTAGTTTAGTTTGGTTTTAGTTAAGAGTTTAGAGTTTTAGCTTAGAGTCTTAGCTTAGAGTCTTAGCTTAGAGTTTTTGTTAGAGTTCTAGTTTAGTTTTAGTTAAGAGTTTAGAGTTTTAGCTTAGAGTCTTAGCTTAGAGTTTTTGTTAAAGTTGAAGTTTAGTTTAGTTATAGTTAAGAGTTTAGAGTTTTAGCTTAGAGTCTTAGCTTAGAGTTTTTGTTAAAGTTTAGTTTTACTTAAGAGTTTAGAGTTTTAGCTTAGAGTCTTAACTTAGAGTTTTAGTTTAGTTTAGTTTTAGTTAAGAGTTTAGAGTTTTTAGCTTAGAGTCTTAGCTTAGAGTTTTTGTTAGAGTTCTAGTTTAGTTTAGTTTTAGTTAAGAGTTTAGAGTTTTATCTTAGAGTCTTAGCTTAAAGTTTTTGTTGAAGTTCTAGTTTAGTTTAGTTAAGAGTTTAGAGTTCTACCTTAGAGTCTTAGCTTAGAGTTTTACTTAGAGTTGAAGTTTAGTTTAGTTATAGTTAAGGGTTTAGAGTTTTAGCTTGGAGTCTTAGCTTAGAGTTTTAGTTAGAGTTCTAGCTTAGTTTAGTTATAGTTAAGAGTTTAGAGTTTTACCTTAAAGTCTTAGCTTAGAGTTTTATTTAGAGTTCTAGTTTAGTTTAGTTTTAGTTAAGAGTTTTGAGTTTTACCTTAAAGTCTTAGATTAGAGTTTTAGTTAGGGTTGAAGTTTCGTTTAGTTTAGTTATAGTTAAGAGTTTACAGTTTTAGCTTAGAGTCTTAGCTTAGAGTTTTAGTTAAAGTTATTGTTTAGTTTAGTTTTAGTTAAGGGTTATAGCTTAGAGGTTTAGCCTAGAATCTTAGCTTAGAGATTTAGTTAGAGTTGAAGTTTAGTCTAAACTAGCATAACCACAAAACTACACAATATTGCATAGAAATACCAAAACCATAGGTTAGATTAGGTTAGGTTAGGTTAGAGGTTAGGTTTCTCCACGTTTAAGTTAGGTTAGATTAGGTTAGCTTATCATGAGCGCTCATGATAAGCTAACCTAATCTAACTGGTACAAAGTCGACATGGGGGGATTTTCAGGCGAGTATGGTTAGGTTAGGTTAGGCTTGGGGGGATTTTCCGGCGAGTATGGTTAGGTTAGGTTAGGTTAGACTAGATTACGTTAGGTAAGATTAGATTAGGTTAAGTCAGGTTAGGTAAGTTAGGTTAGGTTAGCTAAGTTAGGTTAGGTTAGGTTAGTTAGTAAACATCTCACCATGTTTAAGTTAGGTTAGGTTAAGCTAGATTAAGTTATGTTATGTTAGGTTAAGTTAGGTTAGGTTAGCCTACGTACGCGCGCGTACGTAGGCTAACCTAACCTAACTTAACCTAACCTAACATAACTTAATCTAGCTTAACCTAACCTAACTTAAACATGGTGAGATGTTTACTAACTAACCTAACCTAACTTAGCTAACTAACCTAACTTACCTAACCTGACTTAACCTAATCTAATCTTACCTAACTTAATCTAGTCCTAACCTAACCTAACCTAACCATACTCGCCGGAAAATCCCCCCATGTCGACTTTGTACCAGTTAGATTAGGTTAGCTTATCATGAGCGCTCATGATAAGCTAACCTAATCTAACCTAACTTAAACGTGGAGATACCTAACCTCTAACCTAACCTAACCTAATCTAACCTATGGTTTTGGTATTTCTATGCAATATTGTGTAGTTTTGTCGTTATGCTAGTTTAGACTAAACTTCAACTCTAACTAAATCTCTAAGCTAAGATTCTAGGCTAAACCTCTAAGCTATAACCCTTAACTAAAACTAAACTAAACAATAACTCTAACTAAAACTCTAAGCTAAGACTCTAAGCTAAAACTATAAACTCTTAACTATAACTAAGGTAAAACACCAAACTCTTAACTATAACTAAACTAAACTAGAACTCTAACAAAAACTCTAAGCTAAGACTCTAAGCTAAAAACTCTAGACTCTTAACTATAACTAAACTAAACTAGAACTCTAGCACAAACTATAAGCTAAGACTCTAAGCTAAAACTCTTAACTAGAAGTAAACTAAACTAGAACTCTAACAGAAACTCTAAGCTAAGACTCTAAGCTAAAAACTCGAGACTCTTAACTATAACTAAACTAAACTAGAACTCTAGCACAAACTATAAGCTAAGACTCTAAGCTAAAACTCTAAACTCTTAACTATTACTAAACTAAACTTCAACTCTAACAAAAACTCTAAGCTAAGACTCTAAGCTAAAACTCTAAACTATTAACTAAAACTAAACTAAACTAGAACTTCAACAAAACTCTAAGCTAAGACTCTAAGCTAAAAACTCTAAACTCTTAACTAAAACTAAAATAAACTAGAACTCTAATAAAAACTCTAAGCTAAGACTCTAAGCTAAAAAACTCTAAACTCTTACTATTACTAATTAAACTTCAACTTAACAAAAACTCTACTAGACTCTACTAAACTCAAACTCTTACTAAACTTACTAACTACAACTTTAGTAAAACTCTAAGCTATGACTCTAAGCTAAAACTCTAAATTCTTAACTGTAACTAAACTAAACTTCAACTCTAACTAGAACTCTAAGCTAAGACTCTATGGTAAAACTCTAAACTCTTAACTAAAACTAAACTAAACTAGAACTATAACTAAAACTCTAAGCTAAGACTCTAAGCTAAAAACTCTAAACTCTTAACTAAAACTAAACTAAACTAGAACTCTAACAAAAACTCTAAGCTAAGACTCTAAGCTAAAAAACTCTAAACTCTTAACTATTACTAAACTAAACTTCAACTTTAAAAACTCTAAGCTAAGACTCTAAGCTAAAACTCTAAACTCTTAACTATTACTAAACTAAACTTCAACTTTAACAAAAACTCTAAGCTAAGACTCTAAGCTAAAACTCTAAACTCTTAACTATTACTAAACTAAACTAGAACTTCAACAAAAACTCTATGCTAAGACTCTAAGCTAAAAACTCTAAACTCTTAACTAAAACTAAACTAAACTAGAACTCTAACAAAAACTCTAAGCTAAGACTCTAAGCTAAAACTCTAAACTCTTAACTATTACTAAACTAAACTTCAACTTTAACAAAAACTCTAAGCTAAGACTCTAAGCTAAAACTCTAAACCATTAACTAAAACTAAACTAAACTAGAACTTCAACAAAAACTCTAAGCTATGACTCTAAGCTAAAAACTCTAAACTCTTAACTAAAACTAAACTAAACTAGAACTCTAACAAAAACTCTAAGCTAAGACACTAAGCTAAAATTCTAAAAACTTAACTAAAACTAAACTAAACTAGAACTCTAACTAAAACTCTAAGCTATGACTCTAAGGTAAAACACCAAACTCTTAACTAAAACTAAACTAAACTAGAACTCTAACAAAAACTCTAAGCTAAGACTCTAAGCTAAAAAACTCTAAACTCTTAACTAAAACTAAACTAAACTATAACTCTAAGCTAAGTCTCTAAGGTAAAACTCAATACTCTTAACTATATCTAAACTAAACTAGAACTCTAACAAAAACTCTAAGCTAAGACTCTAAGCTAAAACTCTAAACTCTTTACTATTACTAAACTAAACTTCAAGTCTAACAAAAACTCTAAGCTAAGACTCTAAGCTAAAACTCTAAACTATTAACTAAAACTAAACTAAACTAGAACTTCAACAAAAACTCTAAGCTAAGACTCTAAGCTAAAAACTCTAAACTCTTAACTAAAACTAAACTAAACTAGAACTCTAACTAAAACTCTAAGCTAAGACTCTAAGGTAAAACACCAAACTCTTAACTAAAACTAAACTAAACTAGAACTCTAACTGAAACTCAAAGGTAAAACATCAAACTCTTAACTAAAATTAAACTAAACTAGAACTCTATAAAAAAAAACTCTAAGTTAAGACTCTAAGCTAAAACTCGAAACTCTTAACTAAAACTTAGTCAAACTAAAACTTTAAGTAAAACTCTAAGGTATGACTCTAAGCTAAAACTCTAAATTCTTAACTGTAACTAAACTAAACTTCAACTCTAACTAAAATTCTAAGCTAAGACTCTAAGGTAAAACTCTAAACTCTTAACTAAAACTAAACTAAACTAGAACTCTAACAAAAACTCTAAGCTGAGACTCTAAGCTAAAACTCGAAACTCTTAACTAAAACTTAACCAAACTATTGCATGGTGTTGGAGCATTCAAAAAAGCAGTATAGTAAAGTTGTGGGTGAAAAGGATGGGTACTTCAATTTGTAAAATGGGTTTAGGACGGTCACTAAGAAAAGAACTTGTTCTGAAATGCCTTTGAAAAGTATTGCTTGGTGTTGGAACATTCAAAAAGCTGTAAAGTAAAGTTGTGGGTGTAAAGGATGGGTACTTCAATTTGTAAAATGGGTTTAGGAGGGACATTAAGAAAAGAAGTTGTTCTGAAATGCTCTTGAAAAGTATTGCTTGGTGTTGGTGCATTCAAAAAGCTGTAAAGTAAAGTTGTGTGTGAAAAGGATGGGTACTTCAATTTTAAAATGGGTTTAGGACGGTCACTAAGAAAAGAACTTGTTCTGAAATGCCTTTGAAAAGTATTGCTTGGTGTTGGAACATTCAAAAAGCTGTAAAGTAAAGTTGTGGGTGTAAAGGATGGGTACTTCAATTTGTAAAATGGGTTTAGGAGGGACATTAAGAAAAGAACTTGTTCTGAAATGCTCTTGAAAAGTATTGCTTGGTGTTGGCGCATTCAAAAAGCTGTAAAGTAAAGTTGTGTGTGAAAAGGCTGGGTACTTCAATTTTAAAATGGGTTTAGGACGGTCACTAAGAAAAGAACTTGTTCTGAAATGCCTTTGAAAAGTATTGCTTGGTGTTGGAACATTCAAAAAGCTGTAAAGTAAAGTTGTGGGTGTAAAGGATGGGTACTTCAATTTGTAAAATGGGTTTAGGAGGGACATTAAGAAAAGAACTTGTTCTGAAATGCTCTTGAAAAGTATTGCTTGGTGTTGCCGCATTCAAAAAGCTGTAAAGTAAAGTTGTGTGTGAAAAGGATGGGTACTTCAATTTGTAAAATGGGTTTAGGATTGACATTATGAAAAGAACTTGTTCTGAAATGCCTTTTGAAAAGTATTGCCTGGTGTTGGAGCATTCAAAAAGGTGTAAAGTAAAGTTGTGGGTGAAAAGGATGGGAACTTCAACTTGTATAATGGGTTTAGGAAGGACATTAAGAAAATAACTTGTTCGGAAATGCCCTTTGAAAAGTATAGCTTGGTGTTGGGGCATTCAAAAAGCTGTAAAGTAAAGTTGTGGGTGAAAAGGATGTGAACTTCAACTTGTAAAATGGGTTTAGGAAAGACATTAAGAAAAGAAGTTGCTCTGAAAGGTCTTTTGAAAAGTATTGCTTGGTGTTGCCGCATTCAAAAAGCTGTAAAGTAAAGTTGTGTGTGAAAAGGATGGGTACTTCAACTTGTAAAATGGGTTTAGGATGGACATTAAGAAAATAACTTGTTCTGAAAAGATATAATAAAGCCTAAGAAAGTATTAAAAAATGGTGGCTCAGGGGACCCTTTGGGGTGCCGGGGGGACCTTTGGGGACCGATGGCTTCCTTCGGGGTTGGGGTAGGGGGATCGGAATCCTTTGGGGTTGGGGTAGAGGACCTCACAACACTGTTCATATACAACTTGTTTACTATAATGACCACAGAGTTTCACCCTCAAATTCTCTTCTAAAACATCTTCTAAAATCATCTTTTAAAATGTCTCTAACTGTTTTGCCGAAATGATTCCCTAAAATGTCTAAAACATTTTCGCCCAAATAATCCCTAAACGTAATTTCAGCGAGTTCCTTTTGTTTTTGGCATCCCTGTGCTGTCACATTTGAAATTACTAAGAAACCCTTTCGCGCGCTAATCACTTCATCGCTAAGATCAAAACATTCGCCCGGGAACAATTCTCTTGGTAGAACTCCAGACATTAATAGACATTCGCTCGGAAACAATTCTCTTTGGAAACAACAAATTAATTCCCCTTTCGTGAATCAATAATTCTCCTTAGAAACAACAAATTAATTTCCCTTTCGTGACAAATCAATCAATCATGACATCATCTGTCAGGTATGAATAACATTCGCCCGGAAACATTCTCTTTGGAAATACATCAAAGACATTAATTAACTTGACGTCATCTGTCAGACATTAATTAACTTCCCCGGAAACAATTCTGACAGGTGATGTCAAGATTGATTGATTATGCAATCATTCGCCCTAGGGACTCTATGCCCATATATGGTTCCCCGTCACGATCTCCTGAGGCCTTTCTACTGACACGATCCTTCAAGGCTCGGGGTAGGCGTTGTAAGTTATGCCTTGGGAGCATATACAGCTGTTGTGGAAGGAATTCTGGTAAAAACTTCAGAGAGGGCTCATTTGATTGGAAATTCAAAGTCTTAGTTCGGTTTTAAAGAGTCAAAAGAGATCAGAGGGCAACTATCCCCCCCCCACGCCCGTTTTCCCCCAAATGAATCCGATAAAAATTGTGAGACAGACATTCTGTTACAGATAGTTCGAAGGTCAGATAAAAAAAACTCCGGTGTCAACACAACCACCCAGGGCCCGGGGGCAGGCGTTGCAGGTTATGCCCAGGGGGCATATGTGGCTCTCATGGAAGGGATGCTCCTATGAACTTCATAGAGGCCTGATTTGAATGCAAATTGAAAGTTTAGTTCAATTTTTAAGAGTCAAAAGAGATCAGAGGGACCCTAGCCCCCCCAAACCCTTTTTTCCCCAAATCCATCTGATACAAATTTTGAGATGGCTATTTTTTTAAATTAGTTAAAAGGTCAGATAACAAAAACTCAGGTGTCGTCAATACCTCCCAGGGTCCAAGAGGAAGGCATTGTAAGCTATGTCCTAGGTCCGTATGTGGTTCTTATGACAGGGATGCTCGTATAAACTTCAGAGAGGGCTCATTTAAATGGAAATTAAAGTTTTAGTTCATTTTCTCAGAGTAAAAAGATCGGAGGGCAACTAGCCCCTCCCAACCTTCACGCCTTTGGGTTTATCGGATCGATAAACCCATCTGATAAAAATTCGAGGTGACCATTTTGTTAAAAAGAGTTCAAACATCAGATATTGAAACTCCAGGATCGACAAAACCCCCCAGGGCCCAGGGACAGGCGTTGTAAGTTATACTCTGGTTACTCGCGTTTCTCGTGCTGCTACTTCTTTTTCAGACATAGGGCTTTCTCTTAATGTAGATAAATGGAAATTTCTTTCTTTTAATAACAATTCTAGTACTCCCCTTCGTTGTAGTGGCTTTACTATCCCTCTCGTAGATTCTCTTCGATGGCTCGGTATTTCTATTACTAATAGTCTTCCAAGCTTGTGCCAGTGCACAGTCTCAGATATTAATATGAAAATTCAATTTGGATATGCTAAGATTGTTGCCAATTGAGGTAAATATAATAAACTCGTGTTGGCCAAGCTCTACATAACTTTTTGTGACCATTCAATTCTTTTTGCTTCTGGAATTTTTCCCCTTCTTAAGAAAAATGAGTTAAAAAGAATCCGGATTAATTATTTTAGATTTCGTAAATTTTTGTTGTTTCTTCCACCTTGGACTAAAAACCGGGTAATTATTAAAAAATGTCTTGTTCCTATATTACTATAAAACTGGAAGCACTACACAGAACACTTTCAAATACCGCTTGTATCCGTTTTTCTCCACACCATCACCTTACCAGGGTTTTTTTCAGTCGTAAGTTATTTTTCCTTAATTTGTTTGTTTGTTTTTCTCTCTTTGGTCACTCCACATTTTTTATCATTGTAAAGAGTGAGTAAAAATCAAATAATGATAATAATATTGACAGCTTGTGTCCATATTTCTGTAAATTACTGCTTATTAGATTCTGCAAGTGCTAATAGTGAGTTTTTTCTCTCTTCTTCTTTTCCACCTTCTTTCATGTTATTTCTCTTTTGTTTTAGTTTGTTTTATATTTTTTGTGTTACTCTGTAACTGGTAATCTTTGATTTCTATATTGATTTGCGTTGCGCATTTATGTGGTTTTCTTCGTGATGCTTCACGTATTGTACCTCTGTATAGTGTGGCTTAGAAATAAATAACAATAATAATGATAATATATATGGTTCTTATAGAAGGGATGCTCGTATAAACTTCCGAGAGGGCTCATTTGATTGAAAATACAAAGTTCTAGTTCACCTTGAAAGAGCCAAAATAGACCGAATGGCAATTAGCCCTCCCCCCCCCACGCCCTTTTACCCAAACCCATCCAATAAAAATTTTGAGATATGAATTTGTTAAAAATAGTACAAACATCAGATAATAAAAACTTCGAAGTTGACACAAACTCATTTTTTCACTTTGATATTGTTACTTTGATACCAGTTTTGATACTTTGATTTTTTTTTTAGTTTGATTTTAAAATAAGGAATTTTCAAAAACTTGAACCTTTTTGTATTCAAAAAAGTACAAAAATTAATTTAAAAAAATTTTCCAAAAAATAAGTCTTTTAAAGAAATGTAAAGGCAATTTTAAACTTGAGCTCAGCAGATACAAATACCTGTTAAAATTCAAACTCAAAACGACCAGAAATTAAATAAACAATCATAGCAAAAAAAAATACAACAAGTAATAATCTAAATGAATAAATAGATCTTAAGGCGAGTAATGCTTAGATTGAATATGAAAATCAAGCTTAAAACAAACAAAAATATTTTGCTACTGTAGTACAAATGAAACTTAAAACGAACAAAAATTAAATAAACAATCAATGCAAACAAACATACAATAGATATTAATTTAAATGAATAAATAAATATTAAAACAAGTGAAACTTAAACTGTTGTTTGATCATTCGTCCTCACGGCTTTTGCAGACGGCCTTCGTTTTTTCTTCAAAGTCTTGACTTCGTACCGTGTACCACTCATGACCCTTCCTATGATTGACTCGGAGGTCTATCTTTGTCCCACAAAACAAGCAACACTCTCGGAAGTTAAAGCTGGGGGTTCTGGACCGTAGTAACGCTTTGTCGGCTTTCGTCTTTTCTAGTGCAGCCTGTCGTTTTTCATTCTCGACTTTTCGACAGACCTCTCTTGCCAGTGAAGGCTTTACGGTAGGCAACATGCGCTCGTCCTCCTGGCTGAAGAAAAACATCAACACCTCTCTTTTCACTTGCTTCATTGATTACTTTGGCGACTTTCTCGGTCAATACCGCTGCTTCGGCTATGTCTATTGGGCTTTCACAGAAAGGGCATAAAACGTCTGGGGGGTCCTCCATCTGTAAGAAAAAATACAGTAAGTTGTCTTGCAAAGATTCGTCAACAGAAAGAGCAGTGCTACACGACTCTTATTTGTGCCGTATCTCCCTTATCATCAGAATAAAACCCATTGTTAGTTGTGTCAAATTGGTCCGTTTTGTTCAAACTCGATGAGACATGAAACAAGATTCGCAGTATCTCTCCTCTTTGCCATACTTGAAAGCACTTCCTGGGACTTACACCCACACTTCACACCACCTAAAAGTTCAGTTGTTCTGTCATCATGGTTGCAGAGGCAGATGCAACCTAGTAAAGAGCGAACCACTGCCCATAGTAATTAAAAGTTGAAAAACGTGTTTTCAAAAAAAACTTTCTGGTGAAAAAAAATTGCCATCTGACACTGAATCCGGAATGGTAAGTATTGTTTTGGTTGATCTTAGAAGTAAAAGTTTCTTGCGAAAAGAAATTTATGGTGATTTCGAAAAAGAGCTTGAAACCCCTTAAAAATGGCGTCAAATCTAAATAAAAAGTGCACCATTGGAATCAGCATGGTCCAAAACCTTTTGTAGAATAATTAAAGTCCCCAACCTTGAACACCAAGGAAAATGCCTTTTTAGCATGGGAAGCACTGATCTGTCTCCCTTTTTTATCTTTTTTCTTTTTTTCTAGCAGGGCTAGGAGGTGGCCAGAGCATCATAGAGAGGTGTAATAGCTCATTCGAAAGGGAATTAAATTTGTAAGTGCCCTTCTTAAGTGACCAAAAAGATTGGAGGGCAAATAGCCCCTCCCCCAACTCCCCCAAGTCCTATAAAAATTTTGAGATAGCTATTTTGTTTAACATAGTTCAAAGGTCCAATATATATGGTTTTGATGATGATATGGTCCTCCATAGTCCCTGGGGAAGGGCTGTATGTGGTATCGGGCGTATCGATATCAGGCGTATCGGTATCGGGCGTATTGGTATCGCATGTATCGTATTGGGGATATCGGTATCGGTATCCGATGTTATTTTTTCAGTCATTTTTCAGTCATGGTTGCAGCAGCAGCTGCAACCTAGTAAAAAGCGAACCAAAGCCCGTAGTAACCAAAAGTTAAAACTGCCCAGTGAAAAAAAAATTCCCATCTGACACTGACTCAGGAACGTTAACTATTATTTCGATTCGTCTTAAAATACAGTAGCCTTCCAGTTTCTGCTCATCAGTAGGTGATTTATAAAGCCCTTCTTCATTATGGCTTTTTCAGGCGAAGTCGGCCGAGTAAAAAAAGCTTTTTGCTCATCGAAAAGCAACGTTCCTTAAAAACATGGATTGTTTTGTGAAGTATGGATAATGAACTTTATGTTATAGACTGCACGTTTTTCTTAGCTTTCAAGGCTGTTTGCAGCATTTTTAGAGCTGTCTTATCTCCCCTAGATCGATGATAATTAGAAATTATATTAAAAATAAGTTTTCAACTGAAACTAAGAAGTGGCATTAAAACTTAAAACGAACATATATTATTCCGTATAAATAAAAAGATCATTACAGCGTTGTTTCTGCATTACATTTTAATCAAAAACGAACAAAAATTAATTTAAAAAAAACAGTTTTTTTCCGAGGGAAGTAAATAGCGAAGTTGAAACTTAAAAGGTACAAAAATTATTACTTCACAGCCTATTTAATATATATTAATATAACTAGTACAAATAAACCAACTAATTATCTTTCCCTATGCTTTTATGATTATACAAAACTGGCGCTTTACTGAAAACACAAAATAATACAGGAGTTTTGATACAGCAAAAGCAAACCAATTAAGGACACTTTTTATAAAATCAGAATGTTATCAATTCCTTTTAGGATCAATCCCCTTTAAGATAAAACAACAATCCATTTTAGGAATGTCTTTATTTTTGCTAAAAATGGATTTATTTTTTTCATTTTATTCGACGTTTATAAGGGCTACCCGGTAGATGTTGGGTCAACCCCGTAGTTTTGTTATCTGATTTTTGAACTATTTTTCAATAAAATGGCTATCTCAAAATTTTTATTGGATGGGTTTGGGGGAAAAGGCAATGGGGCTCTCTTTTGACAGCTAGAATGGCCATAATATCTCCCATTGCCCACCCCTGCTGCCACCTACAACTTTTTTGCACCCCATATATGGGCATAGAGTCATTAGGGAGAATGATTGCGTAATCGGTCAATGACCTCTTTTTCCAAGGTCGATTTATTTGATGTTTCTATGTGTAATAACTCCGGAACGAAGGTTGCACATGCGCATTGAATTCTAACGGGAACAATGTTATTGATCTAGGACTCGAGGGGAAGTGGATTTCCGAGAACTTGATTGCGTAATCGAGGGGGAAGTGAATTTCCGAGAACTTGATTGCGTAATCGAGGGGGAAGTGAATTTCCGAGAACTTGATTGCGTAATCGATTGGGAATTTTATTGATCCGATAACGGGAAACAGTTAGATCACGTGTTTCCTTCTCAGCCAGTCAGCGAGTCGGTTACATCCCCCTTCTCAGCCAATCAGAGGGCTTGGTTACATATTAGCGGCGGAGGGAATATAAGGAAAGGGTTTTTTGCTATAGTTTTATTAGTCTGTGAATAGAATTCAAAGGAGTGAGAAGAACAGTTTTGACTTTACTCATTTGGATATATATTTGTAATAATAAGTGGAATGTTTACCCTCTTAGAAGTTGATAGTGGAGTTGATGATAATAGTACAAGAGCACCAAACATTGCGGTGGAAATTACGAAAGGATCACGTCTTTGTCTGGAATGGGATGCAGTATATGCAAGATATGTGATATCCTTGAGCAAATTTAAAATGGTGGATCAATTATGTTTTCGCCGCAAAAGTTGATATAGCACATGTGAATAGACTTCAATGTGCTTTAAGTGCAATAGTGAAACATATTGAAGAAAATAAACAGTATCATTAATTGTACATGCTCTGTATTATTGATGTTGTTGTAATTATTCAATAAAATTGTTTCGAAATCGAAAATGTTCCCTTTCTTTTCTGGTTAGGGCTAACGAATCAGGGTCAGTCTAGAGTCAGCAGTCGGAGTGAAAGGACTGAAAAATGAATAAATTTGAGAAAGAGAGAATTAGATCAAATCTAGTGTTTATGGAAAAACATTTGATTTTGGATGATGATTTTCTCGAGTTATCTCTTAAACGCAGGATATTCTCTCAGGAAACACTTGACAATATAATGAGGAGTGATTCTCCCCCATTGGACTATTGTATGAAACTTTTAAAATGTGACTCAAATGCTTATAGTCAATTTATTGATATATTAATTGGAACAAAGCAGAATCATATTGTGGATATACTTTTGAAAATATTGCCAATGGATTCAATGTAGATGGCTCCCCCCCCCATCATTCGAAAGAGGTAACGTCACAGAGCTACTCCTCTCTCCCCCATTTCCCTCTCATTGAATTTATCGAACGAAGAGGATCAGTTTCGTTTTAGCTGTGAGTGAGTTGACATCGGAAACCGAAAAATGTTCTATATATGTCCATTGTGCATGTACACTCTTGGCAGTTGGAATCAATGTGAGAATTGTACAATTATTGATGACTATAGTGAAAAGTGTAAATTATGTAATCCTTGTAAATTACATAGAGGCTATGCAGTACAAATTAAAGGATGTAATTCATGTCTTGAGGAGGTGTGTGACTCTCATCCTAGAGGGCACCTGTGCTCCAATTGTCACTATGATAAATGTGATCAGTGGGAGAATACTTACCCCGCTATGATTGGAAAGAATCCTAAACGTGATTTTAGTTTATTTCTACGAGATTGGTATCGTCGTGGATTTAAATTATTCTGGGAAGAGGAATCTGGTCTACGATTCAACTGTTGGGGTAACAAGACAATCTGGTTTCTACGTCATCGTTTGAAAACATTGTATGTGATATTGCTTCAAATAGACAGATTGAAACTCGTGAATTTCATAATATGAATGCAAATAGTATCATTGACTATACAAAGAGATATGACAAGAGTGAAGTTACATTGTACTGTAGAAAATGTGACCCTGACTTTGCAGTCAATCAAGATCAATATACAGTGAATCCAAATGATTTACCAGCATTAGTGGTTCACGACAGTTGCCTATACATCGAAGATGAAGAAATCTAAAGTGAAGATTTAAAGACATTGTTGTATATATATATATATGCATTTTATTAATAAACAAATTCACAAACATTTTTTAAGCACTTTACTCTTAGGGCACTGAAATCAATACTATATAGGTCTGAGAGGATATTTTCCACTAGAAAGTCATTCAGACGTGGATTGTCACCATAAATGTGGAGAAACTGCTTGTAAGTATAGCCACGACATCGGAACACAAAAATAGTAGTGCATGGAAGCCACAGCTTTTAGTCGTTAGATCCTGCACCCTCTTTCGATTTTGAATAATAGTTTTCCCACTGCTCTCAATATATTTGCTGATGTGGGGTGTGTAGAATGTATAGGGTAGACCAAGAGGATCAAAAAATTCAATCGTCTTCATTGTTTGAAAGATGCACAGCCAATGACCCGTCAGCACAGTCGATGGACTGCTATTAACAATAATCAAGGTATTGTTGACACTTTGAATTTTTCCAAGAAAGTCCGAGGGCAGACAATAGGATTTGTACTGGGACATGTAGGGGTCCATATTAAATACACTGATTATTTGACTGGTGTTCATGGCGCCAAGTCTAGTAGAACACTGCCTTCGGGAGTGATTTCCCAATAGGTTTCATATTGATTTAGTGAGATTAGTGCAATACTCTCAGCCAATGGGTCGGCAAATGTACACTCTAAACGCACACTCCCCGTACGTACTATACTCATATCCTGTGTGCCAGACAAATCCAGTACAATGATACCATGTGTTTTAGCAAACATATCTTCGGTTATACCATTTTCAAATAGTTGAGAGTCATGATCTAGGGTTTGCATGGTCAACTCGTACAATGTTCTATAGGATTTATAAAAAGATAGATTGTAGAGTGGGATGCCGTTTACTTTGCACACAAGAGATGAAAGTCCAAACATCTCGAATTTATGTGGACATTCAGTCCATGATCCTATTGCACTGGCGCTTTTTACAAATGCCAACGCTAGTTTTGACGGAATTTCACCATTGATAAAGGATGAATCGGTGAAGGTGCGTGACCCCATTGCAATATGACGTTGATTGGTGATTGTATGAGGAACAAGTAGTTTAATATTGTTGCCATTGGCTCTCAGTTTTTCAACGGCCAAAGCAACAGAACTCATGACCTGTTGTTTGCGTACATGAAGTATTGCCGAGGTGAGGGAGAGACTTACATCAGGATTGGCAGCAAGTTCTTTTCTCAATATGAAATTGGAGGGTCCAAGCGTCAATTTTATATCCACTTTAACATTGGGCGGCAACCATTGGGGTATATTAAATATTTCATGATATATTTTTCCAACTAGATGTAATTCACTAGTTGTAGCATTTTTAAGTGCATCTGTACTATCAGTATTAGTAATATATTCATATCCATTGGAGGTGCCTCTCAATTCCTTGTATGACTTGGGTGTCATCAGCATGAATTGCACATAGCTTGTATAATTTGAGAGATTGTTGCTTGTGCTCACCAGCGTGCCATTGATGTAGACACTAATTTGACGAAATAAATTATGTAGTATACAATTTTCATAGGATATTCCATCGGCCCGAATTGGCATTGTATTATCGGATTTCCGGAGTTTCATTTGCAAATCTATAAATGTTGAAGACATGTCCATAAAGTAGTCTTCATTGGAATAAATTTGAAAGTGGATATTATCGGAGAGGGGCTGTTGTGGATAAAATTGTTCATAGTATCCATGCTTGACACTCACATCAACATTTTCAGCATTGAATAGATTCAATGAGGCGGTGATTGAAGGTTGAGAATCCTTATGCGGTAGGTAGGACATTTTAGGAGAAGAAATCTAGTTTCGATCTAACAATTTTCTTCCTGGGGCTTCTGTTTACAGCACGTGTCGGCTTTTTCCTTCTTTTCTTTGACAAGAGGGGTGATGTCTTTCGTTTCCGACCTGAGTAGAGACTGATGAGGGATGCGTTGTTTCTTGACCTTTTTAAGCCTTTGCCATTCTGTTTTAATTTCTCGCCAAGGTTCGCGCACTAGACCAAAGATTTTCCGAAGCACTTTTTTAAAATCCTTGCCAGAGCCCCAATCGTATAGTGTAGAGGATGCAAAATCTGTTGCAGCCGGTACAAGATATTTTCTAGCCAGTGGTAGTGAAGAGCGAAACAGCTTAGCAAACCAACTGCCAAGACCGTAGCCAGACATTGACGAACGACCTTTGTAGTAGTCCATTCCATTGCCCTGTTGTCTTGGGCCAAGAGTATTAACATAGCAGTCAATATCAGGACAAGTGAATACCACTTTTTTATTAGACATCTTGCTTTTGAACGATGGGTCAAAAATGGCATGTAATCACAGCCAAACCTTTTGAAATTGCTATGGGATCACCCAATTCGGTTCTTAGTGTTAACTGACAGAGTTCCAAATAGGAAGTGTTCACGGGAATATACTGAAGATGCTTTATATTGTAGTGGTGAATATGTTCTTGATTGGTTTTTCGTTCAAGAACTCGTAGGAGGGGAACATTTGAATTGCCAACCCGAGATGTTTCCACAAATGAAGCGTAGAGAAATATACAGGTGTCTGTGGTGAAGGCAGGCGGGTAGTCAGCAAAAATGAAATTAGTGTTTCCGGCACTTTTACCATTGATTATATTGAGCTTAAAACCAAGAACATCCTTTAGATTATCATTGAGAATAACCTTTTCACTGGCAATAGGTGAACTAATGTAGATCTTGCCCTCCTCCTTTAATAGTTGAAATGAAAAGCTCCCTTTTTACGAGCGGAAATTCTTTTATTAATGGAACGACATAAATCATTCATACAGGTGAGTTCCTCGTAGGGTAATTCAATGTATGGATAATCCATCCAATTGATTTTTTGAATTTGTTCTTGATCACCTGTTGGTGGAGGCGGCCAATCATTGGGTCTAATTTTTATATCATATTTAGGATCTTTTCTCAGGATTGCGTAGGTATTTTTGAGAATACAGTCGACAAGAGCCACCTCATACTTTACATTGTCGTCGAATTTGATGGTGGGGGAGAGTTTCGTCCAAAAATCACTTGTTCTATTCAAGTCATTGTAGAGAGGATCGGAAACATTGGACATGAAAGTCACATAGAAATCATTGGGCATTGTCAATGTCTTCAGCACTGACCCAAGAATCAAAATCTGAGTTGTATCCTAGCCAGCGAACAAACAACTGTCTCTTGCCATGGCGTGTACGACTCTTTAATATCTTTTCAATTTGATAAATTTCACTAGTGTTTCTAACTTTTTGCAGTTCATATTCATAAAAACCGCCGAGAATCTCGTCATCTTTGGTGTCTCGCAGTCGATATGTCGTGGGCTCGGTGTCCAGGATTTTGGACACTTTAAAAAGTTCAGTGCTCCATAAATAATTCCCTTTTTCAAAAATATTGGTGGTTCTATTAATTCGAACAGTATCACCAACATTGAATTTCTTCTTCACATTTTTTTTCTCTTTTTCACCATTGGAGTATTGCTTTAGAAAAGCATCAAATGTATTTTCATTGTAGTGAACATCCCGAGGGCTTGAGTTGGACAGAGATCGATGGGGTCGATGGTTATATATCTGCATGATTTTATCTAAATCATGAATAAAAGCCGATGTATTTTTCAATGTGCAATATCTTGAAATTAAAAGACGAATCGTTCTTATTAATCGTTCAGCCAATTCAGCCTTTATCGGGCTGTGACTATGATAAAGTGTTGTATTATATTTCAAAAGAACCTTTTGCACATGGGGATTAACAAATTCACTGCCACGATCCGATTGAATTTTTCTATATGAATCCTGTTGTAGAATACTTTCAATGGCCCGAGCAACTTCAACACCTCTCTTTGATCGCAGTGGAATGGCATAGGCATAGCGACTAAAGACACTGATTGCCATCAGAATATATTTGTAGGGCGCATTGTGACGTTGTTGAATTGCATCTAAAGTTAAAAGATCCATTTGCATTATATGCAGAGGGAAAAAGGCTTTAGTTTGTCGATATTGTTTGCTGCGAAGCCTGTGATTCCGATGCAGTGTGTAACTCGGTGCATTCTCTAGATACTCTTTTGCATTTTTCAGTGTGGTGGTGCCGGAGACTTTGGAAAGCGTTTTGGGAGAACTTAAACTCCCCGCCTCACCAATATTTTCATAGACACCTTTCAGAACTTCATCCATTTTGAACGTAAACACGTAGTGTAATGTCCACTCCCCTTTTGCACACTGGAGGGCGAATCAATTCGTCTTCGCTTTTGACTAGCAGCCACAGGTGTTGTAAAATCAGTGGCGCTGATAGTATTTTCAAATACTGAATCTTCTTCTTCTTTTTTAAATGGTGTTGTTGGTGGACTATATTCTCTTAGTTTCTTTAGAATTTGCTTATTGCCAATAAGACTTTTGGGAAAGTTTGATACACACAGAAAGGTGTATAGATTATCGTCAAAGGATAAAAGTCCTTTACGATTCGTCACCATATCACACATTAAATCAACTAGATTATAACTTTTTCCCTGAATTATAATTCGTTTCCCTGTGCTCTCGACTTGAACTTGATGTTCACCAGCAGTTTCCAACATAAGATAAGATAATACTCTTTTACTCTGTTCTCGATAGGTCAATGGCAATAGGTTTCCAATTTTCAATACAATTGAATTCAATTCCTTCTCCTTTGATTGCACTGCAGAATCTTGAGATGTTTCCTGTTTAGAGGGATCAGTGACGGTGGGTCTCTCACGATATGGTTTATGTTTGTCCACATGTCGCAATGCATCTTGAAGTAAAAGCAGTTTTTTGTCATCGGCAATATTCTCATCGTTAATGAATTTGCTTAGATTGTCTTCAAAATGTTCGATGGGCGAGAGGACAAGTTCAAATGGTGTCAATTTATAGGGTTTTGCCATTCTCACTAGAGAAAACTGTTTACAAGTCCTGCAATTATCGGTAGTAAAAGTGTGAAAAAGCTACCGCCTGCCTGAAGGAGCCGTTTTCTTTTAAATTTTTTCCCCTTGTTTTTACAAGCCAATAGGCGTACAGTGGAACGATGTTGCTTTGTCTGTTGTCTAACACCTTCTGGCAGTTGAACATTGCCCTCAGTTAAATTTAAACAAAGTTCAGATATTAGATTAATGAAATCATTGTCAACCCCATGTTTGAGTATGGCCTTCCTAAGCAATGGTTTTGAAGTGCTAAAAACGGAAAACAGATGCCGTTGTTCGTGTAGTTTCTTCAGTGTCATAATGGCAACTAATAGCCTTTTCTACTGTTCACCGGAAGATATACTGTAATTTCATTGTTGAAAATGTCGGTGACTACACGTAGATCTTCGGGCGTGCTCTGATTAAGATCCAGCAAAATGTAACCGTAGGGCTTGCTAGTCGCCTGAGTGTACGCTGACAACAGAAATTTAGGGGCGCCGGGGTATATCTGCTTATTGAGAGTTATGAGCGAGCTAGAATCACGAACAACTCGATAGATAATATAGACGGTGCAATTCAAAGCAAGGGTTCGCATACATTTGCTCTGATGAAACAGATTGTGTAGAACTAGGGTAACGGAAATGTGTTCATGGTGGGAGCGAACGGTGAACAGTTGTAGCATTTCCTGTGAGAACTGTTCAATGGATTCAGCCAAATCATCAATAATCAGCCACGAGTTCGGTTCAATACTATTGAAAACATCAAGTCCCCGTATGAATTGTATTGGTATGGTTGTGGCAATAGCTTTTATTTTATCATAGGACTCCTGCCAAATACTATAGCAATAGTAGATTTTTTTCGGCTTCTCCAAAAATATTTTATCACAATTTTGAATTATTCTAGTTAAAAGTGTTGTTTTCCCCGACATTGAGGGACCACACAGAAACGATCTGAAGGGTGTTTTAAATTGATACATGCTGTTGACAACAGTCGGACTACAACTAACTGTAAATCATACGTGTCCAATGAATAAGTAGTAATTTTCCCCATAGATCTATCTATTCAAGAACAACAAAAACAATATTTCATGGCAGCATTTATTTCGGCACTGCATGAAAACAAATATTTGCAGTCAACATGAACAATGATAATAATAACACTTGTTCAACAAGAACAGTTGACAAATTTCATGGTCAACATGAAAACTCTATTTGTTCAACATGAACATGATAACACTTTATGTACATATAAAACACTTTTTGTCCATCAGCAGCACTTATTGTCTTTAAACACTTTTCTATACAACACTTTTCTGTCCATCTTTTAAAGCACTTATTGTCACTTAAACACATTTCTGTACAAAAAAAAACACTTTTCTATACAACAACAAACAGAAAACACACTTGAAAATACACACACGGGAACTAGTAGCACAGTTGAACTTGATTACGGTGAATTTAAAATAGGGTCCCCCCCCCCGGGGACCGCGGGGCCGAAGGCCGGCCGGCCGCGGGCGGGACCCCCACCCCCCTGGGCGGCCGCGGGAAGGGTCCCCCACCCCCACCCCCGGGAACCGCGATGGAAAAAACAATAGTTGTCGTCACTGCTACTACAGGTTAGTGGATGGGTTAGTGGTGGTGGTGGTGGTTAAGGTAGTGAGATTGGGTTAGTTAATTTATGAAAGGTTGAGTGGTTAGTTGGTTAGGTTAATTTATCCAGACCAAGTTGATTACGATAGTCTATGCATTCAACTCGGTCTGAAATACGGTAGTGACCATGAGGTAGGACAGTCACACCATTCTCGAGCACATAGACCTTGTCGGATATACACGACATTGCATTTTTTTCCACTCTCACAGTATAATTTCTATACTGTAGAGAGCGAATTGCAAGCACTTGTGCTCTTGGCACTAGGCTACTTTCTACACAGTCTCTGTACACGCTCATGTTAAAATTGCTCTTTACAAAGTGTGTAGGCACCCCTTTACACGCCTTCTTTTCATCCCCACTATGTGTTTCCACGCAATAAACTTTGGGACCCGGGAACACCCCCTGGATATCAAATCACTCCCCGTCTCTGATTTTAACATTAATAGTTGGTTGGGGGCTTGACGTTTCACCAGCTCGGGGTAGAGAGATGGATTCCAGTTGGTGAAATCCATCCGCGAGCTGATGTGCACCCCATTTTGCAAATCACCCAATAAATCTTCAGTCCCATTTACCTTTAACAGCAGAGAATCTGTATCACCATAGTAAACTTGAACCTCCCCCTCCCGTGGCCATTGCACCTTGCACACATTGTAAAAGAACGACAACATGAGCTTTTTTGAAATTTCTAGTACTGAACTGCCGCCTGCTATATTCTTGTTCAGTACTACATTTCGCTTTCGCCTGTGTAGAAGAACCATGCCGGCCTCTATGCTCGTGAATGATGTAAAATTGGGGTCGGCAATAATTCGTGCACACTCTAGAGGGTCAGTCACGACGTCACAGCGAGATCTATTACGTACGCTTTCACACATTTTGCCAAACGCTGAATTTAGGATGAGCTTATACAATTCCTTCTCCACCTTTGAATTTGCCCTAGAACGTTTATCGACAAAGGTGTCGATAAACGTTTTCAAGTAGGGTCGCTGATTGAACTGCAGGACCCTATGTATTTTGGTGATCTTGAAACCATTGCTCACTATCCAATGCAAAAGCACATGGTGAACAACGATATTCTCCTTAGGGTCCAAATCAGCAATCAGTTTCTGTTTAGAGGGAGTCCAATGCATCCCCATATCCTCAACCAATGAACGATTGTAGGGGCTCAGAGAGTCCCTGCTCACGGGTCGATTGATACAGGGAAAGACAAAATCTTTGACTGAGTCGTGAAGGGCCAGCGGAATGTGCCCGTCAATTTCAAAGAACCATCCTTGTGGCCCGTTGTCCTCGACGGTGGTAATGTCGGGGAACTCACAAGGATTCTCAAGCCATTGATAGTTCCCACACAGCAAAGAGTAGTGAGACATTGCCGAGGGGTACAATGAGTTCATGTCCAAGAACACTGCATTTGACTTTGCACCGGTGCTTTGTCCGCTCGGATCGGTTGATAAGACGCGGTCCCCGTGAAAAACATACCCTCCCCTCATTGAACGCTCTACAAAAAGGTGTTGATCTACATCGGTGATTAGGCCTATTTCCTCCCTGCTAATTTTTAAAATTAAATCCATTACTAAATGGGGTGTAGAAAAATAATATCCTATATCTAACCCGAACTCTGAATAGATTTGGTCTGTATTCTTACAGACTATATCCAACAGAGTTAGAACGTCACTGGCCAAGTACAGTCTACAATAATCCCACCCATTTTTACAATCCCCCTTGGACCACACCTTCTTGGCAAACTCATACTCCTCGGCTGTGCATTCACTGTTGGTCAGTGAATTGTGAAAAGCTTCAATTGGAGGTAGTTTCTCCTCGCTTAAGCGTGCGCCAGAGCAGTAATAATCGTATGCGTATATACCTTTGCAGGTCAACAGGTCATACATTTCACTGTCTGGAAAGTGCTGTTTAAGCAAGGGAAAGCTATCAAAATTGTCGCTTTTCTGCACTTGAATTAGTTGACTTAGGGATTTGGGAAAAAAACTAAAAGAATCTAAAAATCTGATTTTATTCCAGCACGTACGCTCATTATCCACTACCTGCCATTTCAGTTCGAGAAGCAATAACTTCTCGGCCGATTTGGGAATAATGTTGTAGATAAATGAACTATTCACCCATGGACTATCTACTCCCCCTCCCTCCCTATGCATACGTGCCAGTGCCGGTAAAATAAATTTTAAATCTAATTAGAATTATGAATAAAAACTGGGATAAAAAACTGCTGGCTAACATTAAAATTACACGATTGATGCGCAACCCCCCTAAAATTACTACCCCCCGAGGATATTTCCTGCCACAAATGGTCATGATCTCTGACTTTCCCCCTCCCCCCTCTTTTCCCTTTAGTCCCCTTATCCTCCTCTGCAAACTCCCCCTTACAAACCCAACATATTTTTTGATTTTTAATCGCGAGACGATCCTCTGCAGACAGCACCATTGGATAATGGGTATTTCTCAAACGAGAAATAGCACCATTAGCCGTGCCAATCAGTTTAGTCAGTGCCTTGACCATGCACTCGGGCCCCTCATCCAATGTTTCTACTATTTCTAACAACCGCATGGTGTTAGAACTATCTCTTTGCGCGTGGGCATAGGACACTGCAATGGCCTGATGTTCTTTGACTCGGTTTGGATATTGGGGGTCATTCACCTCCACCAGCTTAGCTTCACAGTCCAAAGATATTTTGTTGCATTGGAGAAGTGTATTTTGAAAATTTTTAAAACGTAGAATGGACCTATCCCCTGAAACCGTTTCCACTGTCTGATATCCATGCTGTCTACAATGCTTCATGTGACCCCGTAGTTTTATATCACTACGGAATCGTGACAGGCATGTTGGACAGTAGAAACATACCCCCCTTTGCTTACCCTCCCCCAGAACTCTACTAATGTCAGTGATAGGGTTAAAATGACCGATTGCGTTCGGTTCACTAGGTGGTGTGTAAAGCAACCAAACCCAGTGTTTAACCAAATCAACTGACGGGCCCCTTACGGGGAATACCACCCCCTTCTTTTTAGAACGAGTCCCATCTTCAAATTCTGTTTCGTATTGTACCACAGTAACGCCAATATTTAAATGGGCATTACCCTTTCAAAAATGTCAATAGATCTTAGCGTTACTGGGTATTTTCCTTCTAAGCATGAAAATCTACAACTGGGAAATCGGACCCGTCCTTCCCATGTACAGCCCAATTGTCTAAATTCTTCTTGGTAGCGTCCCGAGCTAGAGGCTCGAATGCTGATATGAGGAAAGCATACTTGAAACACTTTTGATCTGTTTCAAAACAGATCTTCTGGACCCCACGACAACCCTCTAGATCTGGATTATAATTTAAAACTGTATCCCTTTCATACCTAGCCCCCCTCTTAAAATAAAATCTTTCTTAAATTTACAAATATTTACGCTTAAATTTTCAATAAATAAAACTACAGACCCACTCCCATTTTCGTTATAGTTCTCGAGATGCGCTATAATTTGTCCTACCCACTCACTAAAAACTCCCTCAAAATTTTCTAAATTTGGATAAATTACGCGCATCTCGGAATGTATAAAATGATAGTAAACCTCACTTTTCCCCTCATTCAAATAAAAAACCTTTAAAACAATGGAGACCTTAATTGAATCCCTACCTCCCCACAATTGAATTTGTTTCTCCAGTAGTGCACGAATTTTTTCTACATAGGCATGCACAATCTCTACAGGATCAAAAACAAAATTTCCCCCCATAAGTGTATTAAAGGATCCCCAAACGTTGCAGTGAAAACAACTATATTATTTAAAATTGTATTCGACAATTGAAAATCGGGGAAAGATGTACCCCCTCCCCCCAGTTGTTCAACAATATTCGGACTCTGTTCCACTTCAGTTGTTTGAAGTGGGTAATCAGTGGGAGGAGGGTTCCCTGTAAAATCATTTAAAATTGTAAGTATTCGGGCTCAAGTCTACCAGCTCAACTGTGCTACTATCTACTTTAAAAAAATCAGCAAAAAACTCATCAATATTATCAGGTACTTCAATGATACTGTGCCATGTCATTGTCTTGAATCTCCACTGGCGGTGTTAGAATTGGTTCTTCCTCTTCTTCACTGGACGGAGAGTAGGGGACCAATCCAATCTATAAATGAAAAAATAGCTTATTTTCAAAGTGTTCAAATCACCCCTACTGCTTTTAAAATTTGAATTATTATTTAAAGTCAGCGCTTAGTAGTAGTAGTAGTAGTAGCAGTATGAGCATAGTAGCATTTGGTTAATTCAACTGAAAGAAAATCCAACTTAATATAAGATAAATACAATCTAAAATGCCGCTTTACATGGAAGGCTGCAATTTGATTTTGTTCAAAAAAATAGCTTATTTTCAAAGTGTTCAAATCATCCCTACTAATTTTATTTATTTATTTTTTTTTTCGGCGCTTTTCGAAGCCACAGCGCATCCCTGTGGTGCTTCTCTGGCCAACAGCGCATCCTGCGGCGCTTCCCTGGCTCGTGGCGCATCCCTGTGGCGCTTCTCTGGCCCGCAGCGCATCCTGTGGTGCTTCTCTGGCCCACAGCGCATCCTGTGGCGCTTCCCTGACCCGTGGCGCTTCTTGAGTCCGTAGCGCTTCCCCCGGCGCTTCCCTAACCTTGCCCCACAGCGCTTCCCGGACCCATCGGCGCATTCCGGCTCCGCGGCTCCCGGCCATTTACATAATGTCCCAAAAACCGTATTGTTAGGCGGCATAAGTCGTTTCGCCTACTTCCCGTACAGGTTGTCTAGGACTCCAAATGAGCCTAGATTATTTTTAATCTCGTGTCTGTTCTGTTTCCAAGCGTATTCTCTGTGAAACAGTACAATTAAATTCGAGAACCGTTAATTCTTATTCAGGAATGTCTCTCCATGCAAAATCTTGGCAAGTTCATCTAGACAATCGTTACGCAAATTAGAATTAGGCCTATGTGTAAGAGATTGCAATGCTATAATCTCTGTCCAACACAAATTGAGTGGGGGAAAAACATCTTTTAAAATCTATGAAATTTTAATTTTACAGTGTTGAAAAAAAAGCGAAAAGCGAAAAGATGGAAGAAATGGGTAGAAACTAATCAGCTTTTGAAAAAACCGTGGTCTTTACTTGATAGCCTCCTCATAGAAAATTGTGTTTAAATAAAACGGCAGTTTATAACGCAAAGGCAGTTTTCTATGAGGAAATTATGTCCGGGATATAGTATCCCTTTTCGGCTTCACTACGAGTCGATTCAGCAGACTGCTGAATGTATGCGATAACAGTGACCTGATTTAAAAGGGGGAACAATGTCCTTTAATATCTCTGACATAATTTTACTGTGATGAAATAAAAGGTTTACTTCTAGGCCACTTAAAACTATAATATTCTAGCAAAAATAGCATTTTGTGATAAAAAGGTTCTCTAACAGTAAACTAGAAAATTAGCTAAAAATATTATTATGAGAAAGCGAAGATGTCTACAATGGAAAATTGGAAAGATTAGAAAAAGAGCGGTTTCTTTGACATGCAAAAAATTACATTATATTTAGATATCTCCGAGGGAGGGGGGGAGCAGAGAAATTTAAAACAATGGGTGTGGGATTATAGAGAAAATAACATTTTTTTAATATCTCTGAGACAAACTTTTACAGTGTTGAAAAATAGTGAAAAAGAAAAGACTAAAAAAACAATGGAAGAAATAGATATTTATTTCTATAACTAGAGGTAAAAATGCTTACATTTGCAAAGTCCGAGGGCAGTATTTGAATGCCCGAAGGCCCAGGTAGTGTGTGTTGGAGGGCGGGCGGGGCGGCAGCGCTATGTTCTTGCGCAGCTGGGCCAGCAATGTCATGGGCTTGGGGAGTTGGAGCAGCGTGGCTCACCATCATGTGAGCAGTCATCCACTCTCTTTTTAGCTTTCTACATGACTGCATAGGGGCTGGCACTGATGGGGCTGCCTCACCCTCTCTGGCTTTCTTGGAAGGAGGGGGCACGCATTCTTCATAATTTGCCTTAAAAAGAAGAGAAAAAATTAGTATCAAAATAATTTGCCTCTTTTTTACAGAAAGAAAGTTAGTACCCTCATCCATATAATTTTGTTTAGAAAAGCATTTTATCTTTTTTCAGTAAAGCAAAAAGTAAAAATTTCGCGAGAAATATATTAGGCTTAGAAATCAAACGTTTTTATTAGACAATCAGTAGTCTATAGTCATAGGATAGGAATCATTGTTTCTATTTTTACCATTTAGAAAAATATTAAATTTTCCGGTCTATAGGCTTTAAATTAGATCGTTAACCCATCGACCTGTAGGCCTATATTTTGCAAACATAGGTTAAATGTTTTTGTAGATTTAAGGTGCTATAGCTTGGTTTTGGAACATAGACGTATGCTTATTGATGCTGATTTTGCTCTATTTCGGACTTGATTTTCGGAATGTCGGATTGGTTTATGCTGTTTTGTCCTGGGGAACTGGATGGATGAGTAGGGTCTAGACCTTGTTCAAGTGCTCATTTATTTCAGTTACTAAAGTAGGAAGACAGTTTTTTTTTTTTTTTTTTTTTTTTTTTTTTTTTTTTTTTTTTTTGCCAGGTGATTACCGTAATACACTATATGATTTCAGGTTGGATCTAGTGCTGGTGGAGGAATTGTTTTAAAAAAAATTTTCCCCGACAGACCTTAACCCTGATCCAGGTTTTAACCTGAGACGGATAATTGTTCTGGGAAGTCATTTTATTTTCGGTTTTGGGTCGTTTTTTCGGTGTTATGGTTAATGGAAATATGCTTGATTTTTGGATATGATTTGGATTTTGTTTTGTTTGTCGTTTTTGGTTTTTTACCTTGTTCTTAGTGATAAATTCGAATGCTAGTAAGATTCAAAGCCGTCTACCGGATATTGGTAGGTGTACTGGTCGTTGTTTTCTCTGCCGAGACTATTTCACCCCTAGGGCTATGGTACAAAGCACTTTATATAATAAAAAGTTTCATTGTTTGTTTCGGGTAGGGTAAATTGTAAAACAAATAATATCATTTATTTGCTGGAGTGTAAAATTTGTGGCTTACAATATGTGGGGGAAAGTATTAATAACATATATGAGAGATTTTCGGGGCACAAAAGCACAATTAAAGGTAAAAAAACGAATAGCTATCTAGTACAACATTGTAATAATGGTACCTGTGCTTTAACTGATTTAACCATTACGATTTTAGAAAATTTGGAATTAAGTAATCTAACTAAAGAAGGGAAAAATATAAATTTACGTAAACGTGAAGACTATTGGATCCATACCCTCGGTACTGCTTATCCGTTCGGGTTGAATGATCGAGTGGCTAAATATGGAGACATGTCTAATGTTGTTGTTAATTGTATAAATGGTTTAATGGACCATCCTTCTTTTAATCATCCCGTTAAACGTAAAAATCGATCAAGAGGGCATAGGAAAAATAATAGAAAAAGAATATAGATTAGAAATCTATTTGAAGGAATTGTGCAAACTATTTGAGTCTAATGGTATGGCTAGCATAATAAAATGTTTAAATAAGTTATCAAAAAATAATTTAATAAAATTATTTTGGAATGTAAATAATAAAACACCATGTAACTCAAAAATTAAACTGATTTATGATACAGTATGTATTCTAGCTAGAACTAAAGGTAATTCAAATGATAAAAGTCAGATAAGACTGTTAATAAGGAGAATAGATTATATCTTCCTATAACTTTTATAGTAAACAAATAGAGGATATAAATTTACCTGGAATTTTAAACCAGGCTGATGTGAAACAGGCCCTTCCTAGTAATTTGAAGTATAAGAATAATCCGATTATAACATATAAATTTTCAAAAACGATAGGACAAATGATTTTTAATTATAATTTAATACTTAGGAATTTTGACACGGATAGTAATTGGAAACCTATTTGTAAGTGTGACCAATTGTTATCGTTTGTTAATCCAACTTACGAACATATTATTACAGGTGATTTAACAATAATTAAGCAAATTGAATTGCAAAATATAATGAAATGGGGGCTAAATTCCGTCTTTCAAATCATCTAAAACCCTCGAATCTGCTTAGAGGGTTAAATAATAATCTCGAAATATTTATTGATAATTGGTGCAAAAAAGAGAAAATTAATAAAAATAGTTTTCAGAATTGGAAAAATTTAATTATTAATAAGGTTAGAAATAAGATATATAAGAGGACAAATAAGCATGATAATGATGTTGTTTATTATAATTCCAAGATAAAACAAGCAATTGATAATATAAAGAGGGATTTTGTAATTGTACCCATTGATAAAGCAAATAATAATTTTGCAATAATTTGTCAGAAGCTTATTGTGATGTTTTAACAAAGGAGCTTAGTACAACAAATACATATAAAAAGGTTCAAGATGTTAATAATAGTCTATTGATTGGAATAGAGGATATACTTTTTAAAAATTTAATATTAAAGTTAATGATAATGATAAAAATTTTCCGTTTTTATATTGGAAGGCAAAATTTCATAAAAATCCCCCGAAACCACGCTTTATTGCGGGGGCAGCAAGGTGCCCGACCAGAGTTGCGGCTACTGACTTGTCATGTATTTTAGGAGAAATCAAAAATAAGTTTGAGGCATATTGTTCGGGAATTAAAAAATTTTCTAAGTTTAATCCATACTGGAGTGTTAATAATTCGCTGCAAGTAATAGACTCTCTTGCTTTAGTTTCAGCCAAAAGAGTGGACTCGTTTTGATTTCACTACATTGTATACAAATTTACCCATTAATTTAGTATTTATAAATTTAAAAAAGATTATTAAGAAAGCTTTTCTTTTGTCTAATTTGCCGTTTTTAAAAATTGATGCGTATAATAAGAAGGCGAGATGGACTAATTATTTTAATAGTACAACTAGCTCAAGATGTTATAGCCTAGATATGATTTTTGATCTACTAGAATTTGTTCTATTTAATACTTATATAAAATTTAATGGCAATCTATATTATCAATGTAATGGAATTCCTATGGGGGGTAATGCCAGTCCAGTTATAGCGGACCTATTTCTAAATTATTTAGAATACGATTATATGACGGATAAAAAGAATCCAAGTAATATAAAGTATTTGCTCTCAAATAATAAAAGATATTTTAGATGACCTTCTGGTGATAAATTGTTCAAATTTTTAGAGATTGCAATTCAAATATATCCACCAGAGTTAAAGCTGGGAATCCAGTAATGGAAATGGCAAATATGACCATTTTTCTAGATTTAGAGATTAATGTGGTACCTAATAATACAATAAATTTTAAATATATAATAAAACAGACGATTTTAATTTTGAAATAGTTAATTTTCCATTTCCAAAAAGTAATATTCATTCAAATATAACATATTCATCGTATTTTTCCCAACTATTTAGATATGCAAGAATTTGTACTAATTACATCGATTTTAGAAATAGATGTATGTTACTTAGCAAGAAGCTAATCATAAGAGGTTTTTCCGCCAATAAACTTGCTTGGCAATTTAAAAAGCTTTGTTTTAAGTATAATCAGCTTTTACATAAGTATAATAAAAGTTATCAAGATATCTTGAATGATATTTTACGGTAACTTGTTGACGGAATTGGTTTATCTTCCCGGTTGTTGAGGTTGGATTGCGACACCTGTGGTAAAGATTATGGTGGAATATTCGGAATTTAATTCTTAGAATTTGAGTGAAAGTGAAATTGTTCCGGGTGGAGTTGAATCGGTTGAAGTTCGGCTCTCAGTGTTATTTGAAGGTTGGTTAAGAATGTTTGAAAAAATTTTTCTGGGGTATATATTTTTATTTTTTGGATGTTTTGGATTTTGTTTATGTTTATTCCATTGGTGGCACTATATAGGGGTATGCCAGATTATGGCATGGCGCGCTCAATTGCCTGGGTAATGAAATTTAAGCGCCGAAACCCATTTAGGCAATGAGTTTTCATCTGACGAGCCCCGATATATGGTGATCACCTTGGGAATATAATGTTTTTGTAGATTAAGGTGCTATATCTTGGTTTTGGAACATAGACGTATGCTTATTGATGCTGATTTTGCTCTATTTTGGACTTGATTTTCGGAATGTCGGATTGGTTATACTGTTTTGTCCTGCGGAACTGGATGGATGAGTAGGGTCTAGACCTTGTTCAAGTGCTCATTTATTTCAGTTACTAAAGTAGGAAGACAGTTTTTTTTTTTTTTTTTTTTTTTTTTTTTTTTTTTTTTTTTTTTTTTTTTTTTTTTTTTTTTTTTTTGCCAGGTGATTACCGTAATACACTATACAGCAATCTCTTTTTGCTTAAAACTGTTTTAATTTGACAGCCAAAAAAACCCATTTGGCTAGACCGCAGGCGTGAACACACTGGAAAAAGGGTGACAAAGTAATTATATGCTTGCGGAAATGTATTGTCAAGTTAGCGGCTTAATAGCAACGGGTGTCACAGAGAAAGAATAAATTTGAGAAAATGTATTTCTTTTTGCGGTGGTTAGCTTTCGATGGTAAGAGAATATATTTTCGTTTTCATTGCAAAGTGATGTTTGTATTAGAGTGGTGGGGGGGGGGGTTAGCGGCTTAATAGCAACGGGTGTCACAGAGAAAGAATAAATTTGAGAAATGTATTTCTTTTTGCGGTGGTTAGCTTTCGATGGTAAAAGAATATATTTTCGTTTTCATTGCAAAGTGATGTTTGTATTAGAGTGGTGGGGGGGGGGGGGGGATTTAGCTGGAAATATAGAGGGAAGGAATTTATCAAAATGGTATTTCTTTTTGCGAGAATTTGGGTTGTAAGACAATGGGGGAGGGAGGGGGATATTGTTAGACCCTAATTCGAAAATAACTTGTTTCTCGACTTCTATACAGGTTGCATAGGCCTAGCTTAATTATTGCCTAAAATCGTTTTAATTTGACGGAAGAATAGTTCCGTTGACCGCGTTTGTAAGCCGGAAAGGGTGATAGCTAATTATAGGCCTCACATTGGAGTCTTGTGTCAAAACAGAGCGGCATTTTCATTAAAAATTGACAGAAGTCAGTGATCGCTTTAGCTGGAAATATAGAAGGAAGGATAATTATTTCTTTTTGCGAGAATTTGATTGTAAAACAATGGTGGGGGGGGATTTAGCTGGAAATATAGAAGGAAGGAATTTATCGAAATGGTATTTCTTTTTGCGAGAATTTGATTGTAAACAATGGTTTGGGGGGGGGGGTTTGGGGGTAAAGGAATATATTTACGTTTTGCATTGAGTATACTGGAGGATGTCCATGGAAAATTCGTTTGAAAATAAAAAATGTACTTACATGGTAAATTGCAGTTGCCAAGGCCTCAAGCTCATCAATTATGTTAATTGTTCTATCCATTGTCAGGTTACTTTACTTTCTGATAATTGAATCACATTGCATGCCCGTTATATACGAAATCTCAAGGGCGAATTGTTATGTAACGGGGAAAATCATATGTAAGCAGGTCTCTGATTGGCTGAGAAGGGGGATGTATCCGACTCGCTGATTGGCTGAGAAGGAAACACGTGATCTAACTGTTTCCGGGAAACTCATAGCATTGCATAGAGCAACAACAACAAATACTATTTCTGGATCATAACATTCACGATCGATTACGCAATCAAGTTCTCGGAAATTCACTTCCCCCTCGAGTCCTAGATCAATAACATTGTTCCGTTAGAATTCAATGCGCATGTGCAACCTTCGTTCCGGAGTTATTACACATAGAAACATCAAATAAATCGACCTTGGAAAAAAGAGGTCATTGACCGATTACGCAATCATTCTCCCTAATGACTCTATGCCCATATATGGGGTGCAAAAAAGTTGTAGGTGGCAGCAGGGGTGGGCAATGGGAGATATTATGGCCATTCTACTTTTGACTTAAATAATAAACTAGAACTTTTGATTTCCAATCAAATGAACCCTGTCTGAAATTTATACGAGCAGCCTTTCCATAAGAACCATATATGCCCCCAGGGCATAACTTACAACGCCTGCCATCGGGACCTGGGGGGTTGTGTACACCCTATAGTTTTTGTTGCCTAATCCTCGAACTAACATTAAAATTTTTATCGGATGCATTTGGGGAAAAAAAGGCGTGGAGGCTATTTGCCCTCCGATCACTTTTGACTCTTAAAAAGGGCACTAAAACTTCGGATTTCCTATCAAATGAGCCCCCTCTGAAATTTATACGACTATCCCTTCCATATGAAGAACGTCTAGTAAAACACAATTGAAGTCTTATGACCTTGGGGTGGTGTGGAGGGAGGCTAGTTACCATCGAATCCCTTTTGACTCTTAAAAAGGGAACTAGAACTTTTAATTTCTAATCATTTGAGTTCCCTTCGAAGTTTGTACTACGTTCTTTTCCGTAAAAACCTTATAAGCCCCCGGGGCATAAGTTACAACCCTTTCCCCTGGCTTCGAAGGGGCGTAGTTTATGTTGACCCCGAAGTTTTGTCATCTGATCGTTGGACTATTTCAAACTAAATGGCTACCTCAAAATTTTGATCGGATACATTTGGGGAAAAGAGGGTGGGGGGGGGGGTATATGTCTGCGTATCACTTGTGATGACACTTAAAAAGGGAAATAGAAATTTTAATTTCCAAGCAAATGAGTCACCTCTGATGTTTATACAAGAACTCCTTATATAAAACCTTATCTGCCCACGGAGCATAACTTACAACACTTCCCCCGGGCTCTGGGGGGTCGTGTTAACCCCTGTGCTTTTTATTTCATCTTTAAACAATTTTGAACAAATTGGCTATCTCAAAATTTGATCAGATGTATTTGGGGAAAAGGGTACTTGGGGGGGGGGGGATAGTTGCCATCCAATTACTTTATAGACTTTTAGAAAGGGCACTAGAAGTTCCGATTTACAATCGAATGAACCCCCTCCGAAGTTTATACTACCATCCTCTCCATAAAAACCTTATATGCCCCCGAGGCATGTTATATGTCTATGTTAGTGATATGTTAGTGTTATAGGATCTATGGTCTATTTTGATTAAAATGGCTATACAAAAATGTGATCGGGCGCATTTCGGGAAAAGGGGGTTGATGGGTGGGAGGCTAGTTGCCATCGGATCACTTTTGACTCTTAAAAAGGGTATTAGAAATTTCAATGTCTTTTCATTTGAGTCCCCTCCGAGGTTTATACGACGACTTCTTCCATAAAGATTTTATATGCCCCCAGGGCATAAGTTGCAGCTCTTCCCCCAAGCTATGGGGGGATTATTTTGACCCCGAATTTCTTGTTATCTGATCGTTGGACTAATTAAAAAAAACTTGCAATCTCAAAATTTGATCGGATACACTTGGGGAAAAGAGGGTGTGTGTGAGGGGGGGGGGGCCTCCAATCCCCTTTTACTCATAAAAAATTAAACTAGAACTTTCACTTCCTAATCAAATGAGCCACCTCTGAAGTTTATACGAGCTCCCTTTACATAAAAACCTTATATGCCCCTGGCGCATATATAGTACAACAATAATACGAAAAAAAAATGCCCGAGTCAATAACAAATTGATAAAGTAATGCTTTCTTCACCATCCGGACCGAAAAAAGCGCTTAAAAACATATCCAAAATCCCCGTCTCTAACCCGTTGCAAAATTTGTTTTTTTCGCTATTTTTGTTAGCCTACATTAGTCTTTATTTTTCATGAAAAAATGAAGTGTCACAAAATGAGTGGTTGATACGTCTATCTGTATCAGAATTGAGAGCTGAAACCGTTTCTGACGTTAGTTTTTCTTATAAACGTCGAATAAAATGAAAAAAATTCCATTTTTAGCAAAAAAAAAAAGACAATCCTAAAATGGATTGTTGTTTTATCTTAAAGGGGATTGATCCTAAAAGGAATTGATAACATTCTGATTTTATAAAAAAGTGTCCTTAATTGGTTTGCTTTTGCTGTACAAAAACTCCTATATTATTTTGTGTTTTCAGTAAAGCGCTAGTTTTGTATAATCATAAAAGCATAGGGACACATGATTAGTTGGCTTATTTGTACTAGTTATATTAATATATATTAAATAGGCTGTGAAGTAATAATTTTTGTACCTTTTAAGTTTCAACTTCGCTATTTACTTCCCTCGAAAAAAAACTTTGTTTTTTTAAATTAACCTTTGTTCGTTTTTGATTAAAATGTAATGCAGAAACAACGCTGTAATGATCTTTTTTATTTATACGGAATAATATATGTTTGTTTTAAGTTTTAATGCCACTTCTTAGTTTCAGTTGAAAACCTATTTTTAATATAATCTCTAATTATCACCGATATAGGGGAGATAAGACAGCTCAAAAAATACTGCAAACAGCCTTGACAGCTAAGAAAAACTTGCAGTCTATAACATAAAGTTCATTATCCATACTTCACAAAACAATCCATGTTTTTAAGGAACGTTGCTTTTCGATGAGCAAAAAGCTTTTTTTACTCGGCCGACTTCGCCTGAAAAAGCCATAATGAAGAAGGGCTTTATAAATCACCAACTGATGAGCAGAAACTAGAAGGCTACTGTATTTTAAGACGAATCGAAATAATAGTTAACGTTCCTGAGTCAGTGTCAGATGGGAATTTTTTTTCACTGAGCAGTTTTAACTTTTGGTTACTACGGGCTGTGGTTCGCTCTTTACTAGGTTGCAGCTGCCGCTGCAACCATGACTGAAAAAATAACATCGGATACCGATACCGATATCCCCAATACGATACATGCAATGTCAATACTCCCGATACCGATACGCGTGATATCGATACGCCCGATACCACATACAGCCCTTCCCGAGGGACTATGGAGGGCCATATCATCATCAAAACCATATATATTGGATCTTTGAACTATGTTAAACAAAATAGCTATCTCAAATTTTCATATGACTGGGGGGAGTTGGGGGAAGGGGGCTATTTGTCCTCCAATCCTTTTGGTCACTTATAAATTTAATTCCCCTTCGAATGAGCTATTACACCTCTCTATGATGCTCTGGCCACCTCCTAGCCCTGCTAGAAAAAAAGAAAAAAGATAAAAAAGGGAGACAGATCAGTGCTATCCATGCTAAAAAGGCATTTTCCTTGGTGTTCAAGGTGGGGACTGTAATTATTCTACAAAGGTTTTGGACCATGCTGATTCCAATGGTGCACTTTTTATTTAGATTTGACGCCATTTTTAAGGGGTTTCAAGCTCTTTTTCGAAATCACCATAAATTTCTTTTCGCAAGAAACTTTTACTTCTAAGATCAGCCAAAACAATACTTACCATTCCGGATTCAGTGTCAGATGGCAATTTTTTTCACCAGAAAGTTTTTTTGAAAATACGTTTTTCAACTTTTAATTACTATGGGCAGTGGTTCGCTCTTTACTAGGTTGCATCTGCCTCTGCAACCATGATGACAGAACAACTGAACTTTCAGGTGGTTTGAAGTGTGGGTGTAAGTCCCAGGAAGTGCTTTCAAGTATGACAAAGAGGAGAGATACTGCGAATCTTGTTTCATGTCTCAACGAGGTTTGAACAAAACGGGCCAATTTGACACAACTAACAATGGGTTTTATTCTGATGATAAGGGAGATACGGCACAAATAAGATTCGTGTAGCACTGCTCTTCCTGTTGACGAATCTTTGCAAGATAACTTACAGTATTTTTTCTTACAGATGGAGGACCCCCCAGACGTTTTATGCCCTTTCTTTGAAAGCCTAATAGACATAGCCAAAGCAGCGGTATTGGCAGAGAAAGGCGCCAAAACAATCAATGAAGCAAGTGAAAAGAGAGGTGTTGATGTTTTTCTTCAGCCAGGAGGACGAGTGCATGTTTCCTGCCGTAATGCCTTCACTGACAAGAGAGGTCTGTCGAAAAGTCGAGAATGAAAAACGACAGGCTGCACAAGAAAAGACGAAAGCCGACAAAGCGTTACTACGGTCCAGAACCCCCAGCTTTAACTTCCGAGAGTGTTGCTTGTTTTGTGGGACAAAGATAGACCTCGGAGTCACTCATAGGAAGGGTCATGAGTGGTACACGTTACGAAGTCAAGACTTTGAAGAAAAAACAAAGGCCGTCTGCAAAAGCCGCGAGGACGAATGATCAAACTACATCTATCGTCGAATATGTGCTGTGTCAGATATATGCACGATTGACGGAAAGGGCACTTTCCACGGTATGGCAATTCTAGCATCTGTCACTCCTCCTCTGAAAAACAGAGTGGCACCAATCCCAAGAGGGAAGACGTCGTGACGCTCAAAGGTCGAGTCCCTATTTACCCTTTCCGGATAAGTGAAGCGGTGCTTTCTCAGATTCGGTACGAGAAAATATCACAGACCATTGTGAATGATCCATTCGCATTCCTTGACCAGCTCTGGTTGTCATCGTGGTTTTTCAAGAGCCGAAGCCTAACTGGAATGGTTTTATGCAATCAATTTTCTCGCAGTCGCTGGACGAAGCTGCACACACCCCGTGCGACAAGGCAAATATCCTTTTTTTGCCCATGATCGATCTGCCTGCTAGAAATGAGTCATGCCTATACTCAACCCTGTGCTTCATTGCTTGTCAGGTGAGGAAATACGGATTTACGCCAATCGTCACATTCGATCAGCTACTTTGGTGGAAGGCAAAGAAGATTATCAATTCCGACGTGTCAAATAAGCTGGACAACGTTATCATCAAACTCGGAGGCTTTCATTTGATGATAAGCTTCGTCGGATGCATAGGGCACCTGATGCTAGACACTGGGCTCAAAGTTTCGTGCAACAACGTGAAGTGTCCATGAAGATGAATTTTCTGAGGATGAGCTTTAAGCCTCTTATTTAATTTTCCCTGGGATTTTTGTTCCTTTCATCAATCAGATGTGCACTTTTCTTACGTTTTATTAGAAACAATTTTTACCACGTCGTTTTTTTATGATAATGAAGGTGAATGGATTTTGATCTCAAATGCCTGTGAAGAGCAAGGTTTTCGGGGAAGTGTGGGGAGGATGGGTATTAAAAAGATCTTGAAGTATCTCAGAAAACCTAGTTTGTCAACTCAAAACTGATCTAGAAACTTCTATCGAACGCTTGTTTTTTTTTAGCTAAAACGTTAAAATTTGTTCATTTTTGTTCAAAAACAGAGTATTTCTGATTTTTTTTTTTTTTTTTTGACATTTCGGAGAAACTAAATTCAGATATCGTTTCAGCTTTTAAATCTGATACAGAAAGACATATCAAACACCAGTTTCGTGATATTTCATTTTTTTCCAAAAAATAAAAAATTAATAAACAATAAAAGGCGAAAAAAACAAATTTCGCAACGAGCTAGAGATGGGAATTGCGATATGTTGTTCAGCGATTTTTGCTGGCCTGGATAGTGAAGAAAACATTACTTTATAAATTTGTTCCTGGTCAAACCTTATTATTCCTGTATTAATAAGGTTTTTACCCTGCAGCCTGCAGATGGAAGCAACAGTCAGGAAAACCTAGACTAGATGGCAGGACCAGCTCAACCATATTTTCACGACACCCTTCTAGGGAACACAAGGCACTGGTTAAAGACTATAAAACCCAAAGGGATAGAGTATTTGTCCCGTTCTACATTGCTAACCAGAAGAACATTAAGGTCAAAACTAAACTCTTCTTTTAAAATGCGTGGCATTGACCCTGGTACAGGCTGGCATAAGGCCAATTCTACCCAAAAGACGAAAAGCATAGATATTTCTTGGTATTGCACAACAGGCTGTCTACGATACTCAGAAGTATTTTTATTCCTAATCACCAATGGGCCTAATTGCAAACTGTTTTGTGGAGAGAACTCTACTCTAGAGGTTTCCAGCTCCTATCTACAAAACTTAGAATGTTGTATATTTTTCTCAGGAGATAGGGGAGACTGTGTCAAACAATTGAGATACGATAAAATTTATTTTTAAAAATATCGCAAGCTCAAACAGAACCCTATTCGGTTCATATGTCAAAGAAAAAAAAACACAGATATCCAACACAGCAAGGAACATTTTGAAAACTTATTAATCAAAATTCTATCAAGCATATAGATGGTCAATAAAAATTAATACAGACTACCATTGGCGATGCCAAGCCTTCCACAGGCCCTGATAAATATACTATACTTATCATAGTTATATCATAGTTACATTAACCATAACTATGGATGGAATGGTTGTAAATTGTCCATATTGCTCATTGTCAAACAATTCGTGGTACCAACAAATATATCAAAATATTCAGATTTTTATATTGATTTCAAATATATAAGTATCATTAAGTTTAGTCTTAGCCATAAAAGGTTACGAGTCGGAGAAAATTTACCTGATTTTTGAAAAAAGGGAGAAACACCCCCTAAGTCATAGAGTCTTAATTAAAATCACACCATCAGATTTAGCGTATCAGAGAACTCTACTGTAGAGATTTCAAGCTCCTATCTGCAAAAACGTGGAATTTTGTATTTTTTGGCCAGATGCGTATTTATTGTTTTTTTTCCCAGGGGTGACCGTATTGACCCAGTGGGCGCTAGACGTCGGGAGAGAGCTCATTCTAACGAAAATTAAAAGTTCTAGTGCCCTTTTTAAGTGACCAAAAAAGGAGGGCAACTAGGCCCCCACCCGTGCCCCTTTTTTCAAAAATTGTCCGATCAAAATTTCGAGATAGCTTTTTCGAAAAAGGGAGAAACATCCCCTAAGTCATAGAATCTTAATTAAAATCACACCATCAGATTTAGCGTATCAGAGAACTCTACTGTAGAGGTTTCAAGCTCCTATCTGCAAAAACGTGGAATTTTGTATTTTTTGGCCAGATGCGTATTTATTGTTTTTTTTTTTCCCAGGGGTGACCGTATCGACCCAGTGGGCGCTAGACGTCGGGGAGAGAGCTCATTCTAACGAAAATTAAAAGTTCTAGTGCCCTTTTTAAGTGACCAAAAAAGGAGGGCAACTAGGCCCCCTCCCGTGCCCCTTTTTTCAAAAATTGTCCGATCAAAATTTCGAGATAGCTTTTTCGTTCAGCATAGTTGAAAGGCCCAATAAATATGTCTTTGTAGACTTCCCAAACCCCCCACGGCCCCTGGGGAAGGGTCTTTCAGTTATAAAATTTGCTCATTGTTTACGTATAGGATTTGTTATTGGGAAGTATGCATACATTATTCGGGTGGGGAGGACACATTTTCTGCTGGGAGATTTTGCACGAGGAGAATTTTCAACGGAGGGGAAGTTTCCAGGGAGTGAACTTTTCAGGGGAAATTATATACCGGGGGAATTTGCCAGAATTCCTGTACGAATTATCTTTATATGTCTCCCTTTCTCTTTACCGACTCAATTCTACGCGTGGAGATGTTACGGTTAATTGTCCGGGGTAAATTTTCACTAGGATTGAGTTGTCCAGAGGATATTTCCGTGGGGAGGAGGGATTTCCCGTGGAGATGGAGCTAGATTTCCTGGCATTAGTTAAAAACAATCAGAAATTAAAGAAAAAAACATGTTTTTTCAACTGAAAGTAAGGAGTAACATTAAACCTAAAACGAACAGAAATTATTAAGTATATGAGGGGGCTGCCCCTCTTCAACACCTCGCTCTTTATGCTCTTTACGTTTAAATTTTGTCCCAATTCTTTAAAAACGACTCCTGAAACACAAGGGTCGTTTAATTAGAACAACAAGTAACTTTTTTCCCTCTTCCTCGGTTCACATTTTCCTGTAGGTGACCTTGAACGAATAGAATTCATTCAGTGTGATCGTGATCGCAGCAATTGAGCAAAGATTATATTAACTGCAGAATGTCCTGGCAAATAAATAAACACACATTTTCCTTTTCTGCAGTGCCGTATCCAAGATTTTCATTGGGGGGGGGGGTATAAATAAAAACTTTAAAGAACACCTCTGAAATTTGTTTATATGCATTCTTGTTACGTTTTTTACGAGCCGGACAAACATTTCGGGGTAGAATGGGGATTTAAACCCCCTAGAGACAAACAAAACACACACATCCAACCACTTAGCCAGTCCACTTAGGGAGGGGCAAACGGTTAGCCCTCACCTCCAGTAAGTACATGTTTTCCATATTTTTGACAGTTTTGTTAGTGTGTGAGCGTAGCACAAACACATAATTGAAAAACGAGTTAAACATTTACAAAACATAAATTATTTTATAAAATTTGCATTTAAAAAAGTTGAGTGTCAGTGCAAATCCAAATCTAATACAGAAAAAAAATCTGTTTGTTTACAGATCAGTCACACAAAAAGGGCAAGGAAGTTCTTTTATCATTTACTCTCAGTTCAGATCTTTAGGCACTAGGTTAAAATAATCCAAATTCACAACAAAAAGAGGAAATAAAAGTTCTTCATACACACCACACCCAAGTGGCCAAAATTTTTTTTTTTTGTAAGTCTTAGAACTTAAACTGCAACATGAGGCAAAGGAACATCATATAAGATTAAGATATTCACACTTCCCTCCCCAAAGTTAACGATAAAAAGCATATAACTACTCTTCGCTTGAAGCACAGTATCATACCGGATATCGAGCCCAACCCAGCAATTTTTTCTTATTGACTCTAAAACCTCAAGTATAAATGCCAATGGTAAAAACTTGTAATCTTTAATCAGTCTGAATTTAAGAATCGTAATTCCTTGGTGTAACATGTAATGTAAAGTAAAAACTGCGTGCAGATGCTTTAAGCCCTTTCAAATCGATCTATTTAACTGAAGCTTCGCTCAATTCAATTTTTACTGACCACAATTCTCTTTCCCTCAACCCCCGTGAAATTCAACCCTCTCAGGGAATTAATTTGCTCGATGAAACAAAAAAAAAAAAACATTGGATTTACTATCCAACACTTTCCAAATACAACAATCACTACCATGTACTTACGTCTCAGCTGTCTCGGAAGTTGTAGTTCTGGCCCATAAGATTTTTAGAACAAATTTTACAATGAACTTAGTCAATTTAGTCAAACTTAGTCAACTTAGTCAATTTAGTCAGAACTTAGTCAAAACTTAGTCAAGATTTATAATGAACTTAGTCAATTAAAAAGCAAATATAAAATAATTTGAGAGAAACAAATCTAAAAACAAAAATTTTTAAAGAAAAATAAAGTCTTAGTAAAATCTAAACAAGGACTAAGAAAGAAAAAGGGAAAAGAAAGAAAGAATAACAAAAATTACTTTTGATCCAAGTTTGATTTCCCAGAGTGCTCCTTTGTTAAAACTACAGAATATCAATATTCTGTAGTATCAATATTCTGAATATCAATGCTAATATTCTTTCAAACAATAAACAAAAATAACCCTCAAAATTATCTCTCAATAGATTCATTTCCACTAGTAAGAATTTACCTTATTGACGATCAATTTAAAGGCAGTACCGGGGGAAGGGGGTTGCTGGATTTGACCCTCCCCCCGCCCCCGAGAAATTTGTCCAACTTATAAAATAATAACAAAATAACGCGGTTCAAGGCAGTACCTGGGGGGAACTACTGGATTTGACCCCTATCCTCCGAAACTTTTGTAAACTTGTAAAAAAAAGTAACAAATATGCACATAAACAAATTTTTGATGCGTTTTGTATTTTCTTTTAGTTTGGATCAATCAGCTGCTAACATTCTTACCAAATCAATAAATATTTAAAACATTAAGCAAAAATATCCCTCAAAAGTAGATCTCAATAGAATCATTTCCATTAGTAAAAATTATTTATTTCTTTATATTAAATGACGATAAATTTTACGCTTTTAGTCAACATAAGAACAAAAAGCAAGCAGTCAAGTCAAACAAAACAAATAGCAACAGTGGACATACATACATTAAACTTGTCTAAGGGGATGAATTGCAACATAAATGAAAAGAATAAAACTATTCAGGACCTAATTAAGAATTAAACTAAAAAAGTGGATAAGAATTAGTTTAAAGAACTCAGTTTTTAGGCCAACTCTACTCTTGAGCATAGCTTTGAATCAAACTCCAAATAGTGTATGTTCTAACGTGTGATTTCAAAGCAATGGTGTTCTTATGGTGCGACTTTTAATATGCTGAATAAACGGATGTTTCAGGAGGACATAAGTTTTGAAAAAGTAAACACATTTTATAAAGGCATCCAAAAAATAATCTTAGGCTTTGCTGACAGTTTAAAAAAGGTTTTCAAATGCAGAAACAAAATATTTTCGCCAGCACGAATTCTTGGATAGCTTTGACATGCGAATTTGCAAAAACAAATTACAGACACAAAGTTTTTTTTCTCATTTTGAGTTCTTTGGGGAAGAGTCAATAGGGAACTAAAAGTGAAGCGTTACATTCAGATATAAAGGCTTATCTCCAGAATAAACTCGTTGTTGAAGCGATAAATGGGAAACAAAGGAGAAAACTTCTTACATGTGAAAGGCTTACATTTCTTACATTGGAAAGGCTTTTCTCAATTAAGAGTTATTTGATGATGAAATAAATTTGAACTAGCAGTAGAACATTTCTAACATACATCACATTTGGAAGGATTTTCTCCAGTATGAGTTATTTGATGATGAAGCAAATTTGAACTAGCAGTATAAGTTATCACATACATCACATTTGGAAGGTTTTTCTTCAGTGTGAGTTCTTTGATTATCAGATAATATGGAATTCGCGGTGAAGAATTTATTGCATATGTCACATTGGGAAAGTTTTTCTCCAGTGTGAGTCTTTTGATGATGACAAGACAGGTTAGATTTTTGGCGGAATGTTCTTTCGCATGTCTTACATTGGAAGGGTTTTTCTCCAGTGTGAGTTTTTTGATGACCAGATAGGTGGGATGCTTGCCTAAATGATTTCTCACACTTATCACATTTGAAAGATTTTTCTCCAGTATGAGTTCTTTGATGATAAGATAGGTCGCACTTTCGGCGGAATGTTTTGTTGCACGTGTCACATTTGAAAGGTTTTTCTCCGGTATGAACTCTATGATGATGAGACAACTGGGAACTTGAAGCAAAGGATTTTTTACATGTACCACATTGAAAAGGTTTTTCTCCAGTATGAGTTACTTGATGTAGACGTAAACTGGAATTCCCAGTAAAACATCTCTCGCATACATCACACTGGAAAGGTTTTTCTCCAGTATGAGTCTTTTGATGATAACATAGGTTGGATTTGTAGCTGAATGTTTTCTCACACATTTCACATTTGAAAGGTTTCTCTCCAGTATGAGTTCTTTGGTGAACAGACAGGTCACCTTTTCGGCGGAACATTTTCTCACACGTGTCACATTTGAAAGGTTTCTCTCCAGTATGAATTATTTGATGAGCATATAGGTAGCATTTTCGGCGGAATGTTTTCTGGCACGCGTCACATTTGAAAGATTTTTCTCCAATATGAGTTCTTTGATGAAGGCGTAAATTAGAATTTGTAGTAAAACATTTCTTGCATATATTACATTGCAATGTTTTTTCTCCAGTATGACTTGTTTTGTTATCTGCAACTGGGACAACTAAAATAAGATAAGTTTTATCACTAAAAATAAATATTTCAGGTTTTTTTAATGAACAACTAATTTGGATTAAACATAATTAGCCTTACACAAAACCTATAACTTTAGTTTTAATGAATGTTGCCTATTTGTGACTAATTTACAAGAGCCAGTTTGAGGTTCTATTCTTATAATCCTAAGGATTTTGTATACCCTTATTGGGCCTTATTACTTTTTTTTATAACTGGCGGCCACAAAACACAGTAAGTTTTCGTTGGTTACCAAAAACAGTAATTTTGATTTTAAATTCTTAAGCTTGAGGTTCAGCATGAATTTATTTACACAAAGAGTTGGTCTACAAAGTATCACAATACTTTGTTATAAATATGGTGTATTAAAGCCCTACTTCTATCAGTTAAGGCTATTTGTTCATAAGATTAATTAAATTTATTTGAACAATTTATGATCCTTTCTATAGTATTTCAAGCATTTATATTTAAGCATACTCTATTCGAAATAATTCGATAATTAATCCAAAGAATATGTCAAAGGTGGTGAAAACAATCAAGGATTCATGTTAAGCAGAAATACCAGGTTTTTGATAAATCTCTTCTTAGTCAAGTCTTCCAAATAAATGTTTGACTAAAATTTTCAAAATATCTTAATTGTAGAGGAAATGTGTCATTGTGATTCCCTCTCTCTTTTTACACCCACATATACGTGAAATTGTTTTTTGCGAAGGGCAACGATATAAATTGGGCTAGTTTCCAGAAACAAAAACCGAATCAAGCCCAGGAGAACTCCAACTCCCTGTAAAAAAAACAAAATATAAAATATACTTTATGCAACGTGCAAAAACTACAATAATCCTAAAAACCAACAACTCCCATTTCTGTTTTGCCCAATTCAAGGTCTGCATGTTTCCAAAACACTTCAGGAATAATTGTAAGAAAACTGAATAACTTTCAGTGACTGAAACAAAGCGTAAACCATCACCAGAAATCCAGGGCAAGGAATGCCAAGGTCACATTTCAATTTAAAAATTACAATATTCATGAACAAACACTGGTTTTATTTCACTTTGAAGACGCCATTGGCCTTATGAAGGTGACCACAACCAATTTAAATTACCAGTTTTTAATAAATATTGGATGAAACTCAACAGCATGGGTGACAATAAATTAAAAGTAAGGTAGTTTTTACTTGTTAAAACAAATTTTAGACAATTTTAAAAAGAGCTTGCCATACGAAAGAACAAAAAATAGAGACAAAAAGTATATAATTAACACTCGCTATTGTTAAAAGGCCTGTACTGGAGACTTGCAGTCCCCCAACTTCAACAGGAAGGAAAATCGTTTCTTTCCTTTGTGTTAGGTAAGAAAAACTGACAAATTTGTTCAGAGAGATAAAACTGGATACCAAAAATATTGATATCGTTTCTGATGAAAGACTATTGTGAGCTTTATACAATAGCTTAAAAAAAATTTCGAAATACTTCAATACTTTTCTGCTATGTTGAGATTTCTAAAAATACAGAAAATTATAGAAACTTACTTAGTTACCTCAAATTAGAATTTATTTCTTTAGATACATGGTACAGTTTTGTAGAGATGTTGGCTTATTGTACAGAAAAATCAAACTGTAACTTTCTGATCCTTTCGTGGAAGTTTTATGTCAATATTAGGCGTATCTAAAGGGTTAATTCAAAAGGCCATAAAAGCTATAAAGCATATTATGGCCATAAAAGGCCATAAAAGCAGACAAGCATAAAACCTGTGCCACCACACTATTACTCACAAAAACGTATATGATTAAATCTATTCACAGAACGCTAAATGTTGAAAAAGAGTTTTAATGAGACCAAAAAGCTGCTCACAAGATCTGTTTTTTTTTTCAAGGATCCAGTTTAATTGGAGGATTATTATATCCCAGCCATTCCAGTCTCTAAAACCACTTGTAAAATAGATATACTTCTGGAAATGCGATCAGTAAACCCAGATTTCCAGACCTGCAAATTTACAAATCATCCACTATAAAAATATTCAAGTTTGTCCGACATTTTCCAAAGGAGTTTGAAACACAATATTCAATTTCGGCACAAAACTATACACAAGCGTATAAAATAGAATACCACTGTCTATGCTAACAGTGGGCTCCAGCTTATAAGGGTTGCTACCAGGTTCAAACTGGGAAGAAGCGTCTTTAGAAAAACTTAAAAGATTGCCTTCCTCCTGCTTGAGTAATAATATTTCTGGAATATTTTTGAACGAAAATATTTTCAAAAATGTTTTGAAAGTGCGAAAACCACATACCAGCACCAGTACTCATCTTCCAGTACCCACATCTTCGGATTGCTACAGAAAATCCCTCAGAATAGAAAAATTGGGGATATTCTTCCCCCACTCCTTCTACTTTCATCTGAGTTCCAAGAAAGTTGGAAGATTTTGTCTTTATAATTTCCTTTCTGAAGCATCAGAAAGATACACAAAATTCCAAAACATAGGCAGAATATATTACGTGATACCAGTTTATCCCATGTGATCAAAAACGAGTCCACTGGGCCTCAATCAATAGGTTTTCCCGTTTGAAGTACCTTACAGCTGTTTTTTTAATTGATGAAAACGAAGCTTCCGGTAGTTTTAAGTATTAAAACTTTCAAATAGAGTTTTATCATCATTTGGCAGCGCTTCTCCAAGTTCTAAAGAAAATCTACAGAGAACTTATTTAAAAATTCTCAGGACAATCATATAGTGATGAGTAAAGAGGTTCAAAATCATGCTTTTGAAACATGAAAGTTTTGAAAGACAGATATAGCTATTAGCTGACTATCAATTTATGATAACAATTTAACAATTTATGATAATTATCAGCAAGTAAAGCAAAATTAACTCTTGCCAATAGAAACAAACAGAGAAAACAAAAGTTTGGTGACAATTATGTACCGAAACAAAGGCTTTTTATATTAGTTACAAATAAGTGAAAATCATATGCTAACAATAAAATCAATCAGCATGAGTAATATCACCTAACCAAATTCTCTCTGGTTTACACAAAATTCATGCTCAAGCGGATCATAGCTCCCAATTTTCTGTTCAGAACGAAGTGTTTTTGACTTTAGTTCCCCGCTATTACAAAAATTGAAAGGTGTGTCTTTTCCAGCGAAGATTCGGATTCTTGGAGGGCTTTAAAACAAACGTTATTTTTTTTAAAATCAAGAGCAGGGGCAATGAATTTGTCACTTCTGTTTTTTATTTGAAATACCTAAATTTTTTGATTAAAAGTATGATAAAAATATTTAAAACAGCAATTCTATTATCTAAATAAAAAAATTAAAATAAATACTCTTTCCTTACCTTTAACTGCTACCAGTAGGCCAATGTAATATTTTCTTGCAAGAGAAATTTCCGCATATTAGCTTTTAACTTATGTAAACCAGGATATTGCTAAAAAAAAGGAGAAAAAAACAACCTCTTCCCCTATCCTCCTTAAACAGGTCTGGACAATGCATGAGAAGCCAGCAGGAAGCCTCAATTTTTTTTAGAAATTAATGGGCAGATAGAGAGGAGTGGGAAGTTCCAATGATGACTTATAGGTGGTAACATTTCATACCCTAATCGGGTAGAAGAATGGGACGCCTTAATCTAATGGGGTGAACGAATTCGTTATTCCACGCCTGACTATTAGGTGCTTTTTTTTACTTTGAGGCTTTAAGTCAATCCACGTTTTTCGAGGGAAAACGTAATATTCTTTCAGTCTTCCTTAAAGATTTACAACAATCCTCAAAGATTTGTATATTTTTAATATTATAGTCTATTTTTAATTGAAAAAAAGGTTAGCTACAAACATCTGCGGAGAAAAAATATGAATGGAAATGATGAGCAGTTAATTAATTTGATAAAAATCAAGAGGATAAATTGAAGGAAACAATTAATTAGATTCATAATAAATGAAAAATTAATTCAAAATAATAGATAAGTTTTATAGTTTGTTTAAAGTAGCAAACAAACAAGAAATTATTTCATATAAACGGAAATTTTTATTTCATAGGAAATTTTTCATATAAACTTTTCAAAACAAACAGGAAATTATTTCATATAAACGGAAATTTTTATCTCACAGGAAACGTTTCATATGAACGTAGCAAAACAAAAAGGAAATTATTTCACATAAACGGAAATTTTATTTCATAGGAAATTTTTCATATAAACGTAGCAAAACAAACAGGAAATTTTTCATATAAACGTAGCAAAACAAACAAGAAATTATACTGATTGTTCTAAACTTCGAGAAAAAAAGTACAATGTGCTTCAGAGTGTCTCAATCAACTATAATAGCATTAACCTTGCATTAACAGAGGTTGAGAAAAGAGGTTGGAAGTTGCCATATTTCACCAATCGAGTAAAATACACGGCATGCGTCTCTTGACAGGTCCAAGAGATTTTAAATATTGAAAATCTGCAAAAATTGAGAAAGTTCAATAATAAATTCAACAATGGAAAGAATCGAGTCTCCACTAAACTTTTAAAGGAATTTAAAATGTTATATACCGTTTTTGCGAGAAAATAGACACCTCAAAAACATATCAAAAAGAATACCACTGTCCATGTCAACATTTGGCTCCAGTTTAAGAGGGTGGCATTCAGCTTCAAGCTTGTTAAATGCATCTTGCGAAACATTCAAAAGATTAAATTCTTCCTCTTTAGGTAATGAAACGGGAATAGTGCTTCCAAACAGGGTTTTATCATCATTCAGTAGCGCGTCTTGCAGCTCTAAAATAGTTTTACAGTTAATTTACTGAAGAAACCTCAGGACAATGATTTAGCGATTAGTACAGAGGTTCAAAAAGCTACTTTTAGGACAAAACATTGTTGCAACATTGGTATAATTATTGGCTGACTGATAATGATTGGCTTTTTTTGTCTTTGGTTTTGTCATTGCATAATTAAAAAATTTATGGTAATTATCTACAAGCAATGCAAAAATCAAAATTAAGCTCAAGCAAATGGCAAAAGAAGTAAAAAAAAAGAAAAAAATTAGAGACAAATATGTACCAAAACAATATTATTTACGTTAGTTCCAAATAAATTGATATTCATAAGACAAACATACAATCAATTTGTATTAGCAAAGTTAAATAATCAAATAATCTCCGTTTTACAAAGCAGTCCTTCTGGGGGGGGGGGGGGGGTATGAATCCCAATGTTTTACTGTATAAAATTCTTTTAGCACTTCACCCCCCCCCCTCCATGTCAATACAAAAAAAAAATAAAGATGCACCATTTTCAACAAACTGATCTTTAAAGGACTGTAAAACAAAGGTTGAATTTTTACACCAAGCGCAGGAAGGATGAGTCTGCTGCCCCTTTTGATTTTCTTTTTTTATTTGAAAAAGAAACTAGTTTTTTTCGAGTTCCGTAATTTTGTTTGTTTATTCAAATTCCGGTTAAAACATCTAAAGCACCAATTGTATTGTTTAAAGTGAAAAAAACATTTCCTTAGTTTTACTGCTACCGATATATACTCTTTTTTATAATAGAAATTTCTCTATATAAATTCTGATCTTGTCTAGGAAGGATATTGCAAGAGAGAAGTGGAGAAGACTTCTGGGGACAAAACCATATTATTAAAACTGATAGCCTAACAAGTTCATATATTGTTGGATAATCATGAGTGTAATTTGATGGTAAGCACTTAGAAAATCCCACAAAGGCAACAAAAAGTCATTTCCCCCAAGAAGTTAGCTCAACTACTCAATGTGTTTAACAGTTTGTTTGATGCTTTAAAAAAATTAAAAGCAGCAAAACTCAGTAAGGTATTGTAATGATCGTAATAAATCTGGAGGAAAGCAGAACTGTGTGATTCAGATTAGCTCAAAAGACTTTAATATCAATAACCTTGTTTAAGAGCAGAGATCCCAAACATGTTGGGAGTGTCCATTCTTCACAAAATGAAGAAAATACACCGTCTGCTCTTTTTGACTGCTGCAAGCAACTATAAATCTTCAGAATTTGAATAATTGGGAATTGTAATATCAAATCTTCAAAAAACAACAAGGTTCACAGAGCCTAAAATATAATTGGAATATATAAGCATAAAAAGCGTAGATATACTGACTCTCAAATTTAAAGCGAATTTATTAACATTCCCATTTTTATGATGGCCTGCTTTTACCCCCCCCCCCCGTTAAATATCCCCCCACAGAAAAACAAACCCGGAAAATACACCCCGTGGAAAATACCTCCCCGGTAATTCCCCCCCCCCCCGCCGTTGAAAATAAGGCTTCCAAATTTGAAAATCTTATTTGAGTTTGGTGTTTTTATTTTCCGTAGGGGGAAGGAATTTTGGTACTTGTGCATTATACGCCACTCACTCACGTACCCTGTGTAAAACTCGAGAACAAACCGGTTTCTTCGTTAGTTTCTCTTAGCTTAGCGTGACCCAAGACAAAGACAAGTGACAGAATAGATGGGAAATATATAATTTGGGCTACATATTTGGCCATGAGGGGGGGGTGAAGTATTTGGGCAGTTTGAAGTCAGAAAACAATTCTTAGTTCATAATATGAGGAATAATTGTACCTAAAACATTTTGCATGCAGACCCGCTATACTTCACCCTCCCCCCTTAATGTGCAAATATATAGCCTAAATTTGTTTCCAAAGTGACGAAGAAACTAACGAAGAAACTGCTTTGTTCTCACCTTACTGCTTTGTAAGGTGAGTTTTACACACCTTAAACTTGAGTGAGTGGCGTATAATGTATAAGTACCGGAATTTTGCATGGAAAGAGAGCAGGATTTCACAGTATTATTTAAAAAGGATCATAAATAAATTAAAAAAACAAGTTTTTTTTTCAACTGATGGTAAGGAACAACATCAAAACTTAATACGAACAGAAATTATTAAGTATATGAAAGGAGTTGGCCCATCCAAAGAGGCCCTTCTCTCTTTACGCTAAAGTTTTGAATTGTTGTCCTGATTCTTCAAGAACGATTCCTGAAAGACACTGGCCGTTTAATTAGAACAATAAGCTTTGTTTTTAAATTCTAAAGAAAAACTTTAGCGTAAAGAGCGAGAAAAGAATCTTGAAAGTAAAAACTATAGAGTCTAATAAAAAAAAAGGTAAAAACAAGACAGATCTGGATGAATTTCGAAATTCCCTCAGAGTAAGCTGTTTTTCTCAATATGTAAGATTTTAGCGATTGTGTGTAGAGAATGATTAGTAGAATGTTGTTGGTGAGATGACTGTTTGGGTTTTGAATGGATGTGTGATTTATTTCCTTCTTTTTTTTTTCTTTTTTTTGTGTGTATGCTGTGAGTTGTTGGGTTGTTTGCGTGGATGCTTCTCAAGTTCCCACTCTTTTTTTGAAGGGGTGGGATAAGGAGGCGAGAGAAGATATTTTTTGTTTTTGGGTGGGTTATATTAGGGTCCGAGGAAATAAAAGATAATAAAAAGAAAATATTACATATATTTTTTTTTATTTTTATTAAGTGTTTTTCTTTTTTTCGGGTTTTTGTCCGGCATGCAGTAATGCATTGGATTGTATTTTTTAAATGAGAAGCTTGTTTATTTATTTATTGTAACCCGTTTGTAAATAAAATAAATAAATAAGTAATAGAAAAACAAACAAAAAGATATGAAATATTTTTTTTCTATGAAAAATACTATGTCAATAAAAAATAAACAGAAATTGATTATAAAAAAATTCCACAAAACAAGTTTGTCAAAGAATAGTAAAGAGCCTCATTAAGCCAAACATGAGTAGAAAGAAATTCAAATAATCTTACAAGCGTGAAACTACCACAATTCACCATCAATAAATGAATTAAACTCAAAAGGAACAGAAATTACAATAAATAACCGATTCGAACTCAAAGCGTGCAGCCCCCCCCCCCCTACCGAAATGCTTCTCTGACTTGCAAATTCGTCTAGAAATGCCTTAATCTCATTCGAGGCTGTTAGAAAACGTTCATGGGAGGGCGTTTTTTTGGTAACTAGCCCTCCCCCCCTCCACGCCCCTTTCTCCAAATGCATCCGATAAAAATTTTGAGATAGCCATTTTGTTCAAAATAATTCAAAGATCATATAACAAAAACTCCGGTGTCGACACAACCACCCAGGGGCAGGCATTGTAAGTTATGCCCTGTATGTTGAAAGTTTTAGTTCAGTTTTTAAGAGTAAAAAGAGATCGGAGGGCAACAAGCCCCCCCCCCCTCACGCCCTTTTTCCTCAAACCCATCTGATAAGAACTTTGAGATAGCCATTTTTAACAAAATAGTTCAAAGATCATAAAACGAAAATTCCGGGATTGACACAACCCCCCAGGAGGGGGGGGGGGGCAGGCCAAGCACGGATCCAGAGGCTTAATTGGTGGGGGGGGGGGGTGCCAAAAGTAGAAAATGTAGCATCCCCCCTCTACGATTTTGTTTAAAATAATTCAATTAAGGCTGGGTGTGCTATCGACGTAGCGTAACGCAACGAGAGATCAAATGGCTCACTTTGCCGCTTGCGCAAGGCTATGAGAAACTTTTTCGACGACGTGATCGCCACTAAACATCGATATCCGTTGGCCAATCAGAGGCGATCCCCAGTCAAAGGAAAAGTTACGCAATCGTTGCGTGTTGCATTTGGTGAGTTGTAATATTTTCGATTGCTCTTTGATACCATCACAATGTTTTAAGTTTGCAATATAAGATGAATGAATAATCTAAGCGTCTGGGCACCAACGTGAAAGGCTCCTATAAAAATAGGACAAAAAATATAGAAAATCCTCTCTCAAAATACAATGTTCGAGCACGCTAATGTTGTTACCTGTTTCTAATGTTGTTACCGGTACTTTTGGCAAAAGCACTCAAAAGGAAAGAAAAAGAGCAAGGGATAAGAAAAGGCATAGTCAGTTGGCTGGGGAAAAAGGCAAGCTTTGCTGATGCTGCAAAACTTATCCCAATCAAGGTGAAAAGCAGAGGCGGCAAAAAATTGGCAGAAGACAAACAGTGCGTTTTGATGCAGTGGACAACAAACTATTGAGCCAGTTTGATTTTTTGACCAAAATTTTTCTCGGTGAGACTAGAAGAGAACTTAATCAAGTTCAGAACATGATATCAAGAAAAAAAGGACAAATGGGTACAGGGGTTATAAATGGTTCTAATATACCTAGCCCTAGCAGCAGGAAATGAATCTTTCAAAGAATTTTACTGCTCAAAGGACCTCATTGAGGAACGCCAGAAAGGATAGCTGGTCTTATGGGGCCCTGCAACGGGGTCCACATGTGAGAAAAATAAGCATAGCCAGGGCTAATGTGAAGGGATATGTGGAATATACTCACTTAACTATTGACATAGACTTGGCGGAAGAAATTGATTAGCGAAATTTCCCACTCCTGATTGGTATGAGGCGACACAGGATTCTTAAATCTCTTTACAGTAGGATGCAAAGACATTTGGCATAAAGAAAGATACAACCTTGACTCTTATAATAGATGATAAGCGGGTATCTTCATCACAACTTTAAGCTATTTCAGTGCCACCAAATGAGGCAGACATTATATTGCTGGCAGATGAATTGGCATCATTGTCAACCTATTTCATATAATGTTGTGTGGCTGCTAGAAATGAGGCAAACATCTAAAGTGTTGGTGAAGGAGTCTTGATTTTGTCAATTTCAGTGATGCAAATGAAATTATTCGATTTGGACGTATGTATTACGTAACCTTCATCCGTGTCTCTATCTCCGGGGAACAGTGATAAGTGATGCCAACCTTTGTATGCTTATACAGGCCACAGCACTGCCATTGTCCAACTTTCTTGTCTTGGGTCTGCCCTCTCCTGGGTTCTCCCTAACAGCCCTGAAACGTTTCAGTCTTGCGTTTATAACACATACCGTCTTTGAACAATTTTATTGCGTTGATATGTTTCATTGTTTTTATTTCAGAAAAAGATCGATTTTTCAGTCCTTATTTCTCGTATATAGTACTCAATAGTATAATTTAGGAAGGATTCTTAAAAAATTCGTTTGGGAAGGGGGGTCGATCGTCCCCATCGCCTCCCCCTTATATCAGTGCTTGGGACAGGCGTTGTAAGTTATGCCCTTGGGGCATATATGGTTCTTATGTAAGGGATGCTCGAACAAACTTCAGAGACGTCTAATGTGATTGGAAATTGAAAGTTCTAGTTCAGTTTTTGAGAGTCAAAAGAGACTGGAGGGCAACTAGGCCCTTACGCCCCTTTTTTCCAAAATGCATTCCATAAAAATTTTGAGACAGCCATTTTGTTAAAAATGGTTCAAAGGTCAGATAACAAAAACTCAGGTGTCGACGCAACCCCCCAGGACCCAGGGGTAGGCGTTGTGAGCTCTGCTCTGGGGCATATATTATAAGTTATGCCCTGGGGGGAATTAATATCTGGACGACTCCTTTTATTTTTTTTTCTTGTCCATCCTTACTTATAATAGCTAAAATTGACTAGCTGAAAAAAAAAGAAGAAACCATCAGTCCTTTATCAGTCGTTTTTTCCACTGTACTATTGCTTTAATCTCATATCACCAATAGTTTTAGCCTTAAACCACTTTGGAGGAATAATAAATAATGATTTCCGTTCTTGAGTTTTGTTTAGCAAAAGGCTTGAATTTTCAGATCGTCTTTTATCAACTTATATAAAGTTATCGTTGCATCACAACATACAGATAATTTAGCAATAATCAATCTTAATTCATTTCCTTAAGTCATTCATAGAGTAGGCAATAGCAAGCATTACGGTCTTAACTGGTTGAGCAATGAATCATGATTAAATTGGGTGACATCATGACATTGGGTGACGTAACAAGCATGGTATATCCAATTTTTATGTCAAATCGGCTTTTCTACCTTTTTCCGATTTTTTTTCTTATGTGACCCGTCTGAACGCCGCTTTAAGCATTGTTCACATTGGGGTGATAAGAGGAATAAGGAAAATGAACCTTGGTTCTATTTTCTCGCACGCATCACCAATCAGAATGTTTAATTGATGGTGTCAACACGTCAGGAAAGATATGGAAGTCAAAATGAACAAATATTAGCTTTACGTGGCTGTTTTATTATATTCGGATGTAGTGAGGTAACATTGCTAATCACATCAATGTAAACAATGCATTCCATTAACTTAAAAAACTGAAGTTCAGTCTTCATTGACAGATTCTGGCACCAGATTCCGGAATCTGGATCGATGAAGACCGGTCATTTTTTGACAGATTGACAGATCTGTCAACAGTTGACTGGTCTTCATTGGTACGGATTCTGGAATCTCGCACCAGAATCAGTCCATGAAGACTGAAGTTAAACCATGAAAACTTCGGCTAAACAGTTGCCATAGCACTACGATCAATAGCACAGTTTAATGTCCCACTATTTAGAAAAAAGATAGTCTGGGAAAAAGTCCTTATTTTAATGAGTCATGATGACATCTTTTTTTATTTTTAGTAGCAACAGCTTCTAAACTTAGAATCTTCTAAGCGGTTTCTTTTTGCAGTCACTATATCTCCTGCAGCGGAAAATAGGCGTTCAACAGGTGCAGATGATGGGAGAGGTGTATTAGATTTCTTAAACAGTTTTCCAACTTTCGTATAGTCTTTCAGAGAATCGAGGGTCCTCTTCTTGTCTTGAAGAAATCTGAAGAATTCAGTTTTGAGACTAGTGTCTATATTTACTTCTTGACCACTGGCAATATCATCATCTTCCATAAACGAAAATAAATCAGTAGTCTCATTTGTACCAGACTTCTCAGCACCTTCAGCCAGCTCATCACTGGGGACAGGCATGGCTGCTTTTTTCATTTCTATGTTCACTATGTCTATTATTCGGTTTTTTGCCCTTGCAAGGCTGGAGTCAACCATCGTAATTTGAAACTCGAGTGAGAGCAAGTAGCTGTGACTAGTTCACTGAAGGCTCTCTCTTCCAATTCCATTGAAAAAATATGCGAGAAGCGTTCATGTAAACAACCTAAAATGGCTTCTACTAATGACAAAATGGCCTCATGGCCTGCTTGATAATACGGATATGAACTAAAATAGATTAAAATGGACGGAATGGACTAAAATGGCCTGCTTGAGAATACGGATATTCTGAAGTCCTTTTAGTTTAGTTTCCAAACCATAAAGTACTGGCAAAACAACACCAGGATGGCAATTTTTTTTGGCCTTACAAAAAATCTAAGGCTTGGCACAATGGATCTGTAACAAGCACATATTCCTTAAGTAGATCCCTCTCCACCTGCTTCAACTTCGGAAGTTTCAGTTCATCACTGACACTGGATAACTTTTCCGCATCAGATATGTCTACAACACGGTTTATTGCATCATGAGAGAGATCAAGCGTGTAGCACTTGGTACGACTGACCGCCTTTCAGTAATTTCCAAAAACTTGTAGGCATTTTTTGTGTTATGATTTGTCGCAATCCATATTCTTTGGCATTTGGACATGGCTGATTGATAAAGTCTTTGAAATGAAACATTAACAAATGCTCGCTCACTATCTTTTTGTGCAACCAGGTTCAGTGTATGACTGCGACATCTCAAATGCTCTGGGAGATAAAAATTTATGAATTATTATTTGTTATAAATAAATGATATTAGATTTATATCTATATAAAAATAATAATATTTCAAATAATATTACATTTGTATATATTATAAATGTTCTTCATTTATAATAAGCCCAACATTCTGAAATTTGTTCTAATTTCTAGACGACTTTACAGAAGTTCAAGACAAAAATGTACTTGATACTTAAGTCCAATAAGTACACGAAAAATGTATTTCAGTATGCACTTAAAGTACTCTTCAAAAAATGTCTTTAAGTATGTATTTAAGGACTTGGAACTGTACTTAAGTATGTACTTATGCATTGAAGTACCGACCCAACACTGCCTCCAGTCAGTTTCGACCATTTCAAAGGGAACTAAACCTTTCAATTTCCAATCCAATGACCGTGTTAGTTTTACTAATTATTTTTCCCAGGGGTGATTTTGTTGACCCAATGGTACAAGATGGTTGGAAGTGGCGTCAATTCTGCCATTTTCAGTGAAGTTAAAAAAAATTATACGGTACTTATGTATTATAGCGATGCCACTCAAGTTCTTGATCTGAGTAGAACCGGTTTCTTTGACCATGGATGAAATTCATTGGTCGACCAATAAAACAGGCGCATTTTCTCAACAAGTAGAGAGCATGTGGAGTTCCGCAAAACGGCACCGAGGTACAGCTTGCCATCATTCGAAATCATATCTAGCGGAGTACATATGGGGGGGGGGTGAAGGTAGAGCTCCTTTCAACACAATTTTTAATGACATCTACGCGTTTTGGACGGCCTGCTTTCCGTAATTTCACGGCTCTGGAAAAAAAACTGCTCATTCCGAAAAATCTACCTCAGGTTAGCTCTAGGTTCGCAACAAAGGAGCACCTCAAAAAAGGACACTAACTCTACAAATCTGGTTGTATTTTTATGAAATTAATTCTTAAAAACTTTTACAAAAAAGAAGTTTTTCAATGAAAAGTAAAAGATGAGCAAAAATAAGGTAAAATAATAAGTCAAGCTTGAAACGAATAGAAATTACCCAAAAAGGAGTAGGTCTAACGCCCCATGAGCCTTATAGAGGTCAGAGCGTCATTTGCGCTTAATTGAAAACACTTTTATTTTGAGCAGCGTGTTTCTTTTAAATTATTTCAGTGTACCTCGAGATTCTCTGAAGGTTTCAAGTTGATAACCTGAGCCATTCTAAGATATTACAGATGCGTCCTTTTGACAACCTGGATACATGCAATATCTTTTGATTTAGTTCAAAATTCTCTGAAAGTTTCAATTTAATATCCATAAATGTTCTTGATATATTGCAGCTAAGATGTTTTTACAAACCGGATGCACATGTCTTTTGATCTAATTCAACATCCACCTCAAAATGCTTTGAAAGTCACAACTTCATACGTTTAGCCATTCCTGAGGCATTACAGGTACGCCCCTGCGGCAACCTGCATTCACATTTAACTTCAACACCCCCCCCCCCAAAAAAAACGCCTGAAAGTTCAGCTCAATACCCTTAGCTATTCCTGATATATATTATATGTGTCTTTTTGACAACCTGGATCTACATATTGCATTTTTATTTAGTTCAATTTGAACGGAAATTAAAAGCTCTACTGCCCTTTTTGAGTGAACAAAAAGACTGGATGGTAGCTACTCTCCCTCCCACGCCCCTTTTCCCTATCGTCGTCTGACAAGAATTTTGAGATAGCCATTTCTGTCAGCATAAATGAAAGGTCTAGCAACTATGCCTTTGGGGACACCATGACCCTCCAAAGCCTCTGGCGAAAGAGCTTTAAGTTTGGAAATTTGCCCACTGTATACATACACCATTTTATTGGGAATTATACTAACATTTTTAGGTGCGGGAGGGGTACTTTTCCACGGGGAGAATTTTCTGTTGGGAGGGAAGTTTCCGGGGTTGAACTTTCATTGGGAAATCTTGCGCTAGGGGAATTTGACAAAATTTGGCGAATTTTTGGCAAAAAATGGGAATTTGGCGAAACTATTGTTGTCTGTCATACTCTCTCTTTGCCGTCTCAATTTTGCATATGGAGTTGCTCATGGAAAATTTTCCAGGAGAAATTTTCAGCTGGGTTGGCTTTTTCTAGGGAATTTTTTCGTGGCGGGGGAATTTCCACGAGAAAAATTTCTTCATGGGGAAATTTTTCAGGGAGAAATTATCCATGGAAGAACTTTCAACAGGATCAAATTCCAACGGAGGGGGGGGGGATCCTCGGAAAAAATTTCGACGGAAGGAGATTTCCATTTTGTTTTGAAAAACGATTTGAAATTAATGTCTTTTTAAAAGGAAAGTATGTTAAGGAGAATTTTTCAGACGGAATCATCCTCAATAAATTTTACGGGGGGGGGGGGGAATTTTCAGCGAGAATAGGAATTTTCAGAGGGAATTTTTTGGCGAGGTGGCTATTTTGCAAGAAAAATACTTCAACTGAGAATTTTATATTTAGGTTGCAGTTTCATGGAGGGGGCCAGGTTTCCCAGCATTATTTGAAAAACCATTAGAAATCAAAGAATTTTTTTTAGCTGAAAGTAAGGAGCAACTATAAAACATAAAATGAACAGAAATCATTCAGTACGTATGGGGGGATAGCCCCCTCTTCTGTACCTCGCCCACTAATTTAAAGTTTGACTTGTTGTCCCAAATCTTTACAGCAACTCCTGAAACACAAGCACTGTTTAATTAGAATAAGAAGCTTTTTCAACAGTATTAAAAAGTTACTTATTTTAAGTCATTACTTCCAGTTGAAAAGAGTTGTTTTTTTATATTTAATAATGTTTAAAATTTACGTTGGTACTGTTATTATGTAGATATAACCCTCGTCTATAGCTAAAAATCAGGTAGCAAAGCTTAAGAATCTTCTATTTTCAGCTTTGAAGGCTGGTTGTTTGGTTAACGTGAAGCTTTCCACGAAGGGAATCAAGGCCCTTTAATTTTATTTCTGAGGAGAATACTAGAAAACTCATAGCAATCTTAAAATAGAAATAAACTGAGAGGCAAGAAGACAGAACAAGGGTCAAGGCAACAAGTTAGGGGACATAATTATTTTCTAAAGTTTTCCATTTAACAAGAATTCCCAAGAAAAAGGGAGCCTGGCCAGAGAAAGATGGCCAAATTAGATCGAAGCCTTATAAACTGATCTAGGTTTAACTCATTTAAGTAATTAAATAAAAAAAACAAGTTTTTTAAACTGAAAGTAAGGAGCGACAATAAAACTTAAAACGAACAGAAATTATTCCGTATATGAAAGGGGCTGTCCCCTCCTCAACGCCTCGCTCTTTACGCTAAAGTTTTTTATTGTTTTAAAAAATAAAGTTGTGAGACAGAGTCAAACTTTAGCGTAAAGAGCGAGGCGTTGAGGAGGGGACAGCCCCTTTCATATAAGGAATAATTTCTGTTCGTTTTATGTTTTATTGTCGCTCCTTACTTTCAGTTTAAAAAACTTGTTTTTTTTATTTAATTTTTGAACGTTTTTGAATAAATGCAGGTTTTGATCTTGGCTCACCGTACATGAATAATTAAAACAAAATTTTCATATTAATTTACTTTTATTTAGTTAAATGGCTTTCTCGAAACTTGTTTAATTATATTTACGAACGTTTTTATTAGTAATAAATATACGTAACTTACGAATTAACTTACGTAACGAACTTCTATATTCATATATTTTTAATTTGTTTATTAGGGGGTTCGCCCCCTAGTCAATACCTTGCTCTTTAAGCGAAAGTTCGAATTTTGTTCCAATTCTTTAAAAATGACCGCTTAATCACAAAGGCCGTTAATTAGAATAAATAGCTCTTATGAAAGTACTAAAAAATCTTTGGCTTAAAGAGCGAGGTATTGACTACGGGGTGAACCCAATCATATATGTAATATTTTCTGTTCGTTTGAAGTTTCGATGTTGCTGCTATTGCAGTTGAAATAGTTGTTTTTTTATATTAAATTTCTGATCTTGCTTTAAATAATGCTGGGAAGTCCGGCGTCCCCTTCATAGCAATGTCCCTTCCCCCATGAAAACTTCCTTCATGGAAAGATCCTCCCACATAACCCCCGAACCACCCCCCCCCCACTACCAGGAAAAATCTCCCCTGAAAACGTCTGTATACTTCCAAATAACCAATACTATATGTTAACATTGGGTAAAGTTCATAACTTTCAGCCCTCCCCCCGGGAATTTCGGGGGATTAAGTCATCCTAAAAGACATACTTATTATATTTTCGAACATGCTGAACAAAATGGCTATCTCAAAATTTTGATCAGGTGACTTTGGGAAAAAAATGAGCGTGGGAGGGGGCCTAGTTGCCCTCCATTTTTTTTGGTCACTTAAAAAGGGCACTAGAACTTTTAATTTCCATTCCAATGAGCCCTACCACGATATTCTAGGACAACTGGGTCGATACGATCACCCCTGGGAAAAAAAAAAAAAAAAAACAAATAAACACGCACCCGTGATCTTTCTTCTGGCAAAAAATGCAAAATTCCACATTTTTGTAGATGGGAGCTTGAAACCTCTACAGTAGGGTTCTCTGATACGCTGAATATTTTATATATTTCCTCTTATATATTCAGAGAATAGCATATTTCTCTGATATGCTGAAAACTTTTTTTGTAGACAATTTTTTAAAAATTAATTTCTGTTTCATTTTTTATTGACACAGTCTTTTTCATAGAAAAAAGTATTTTATATCACTTTGTTTTTTTTCTATTAGATTCCATAGTTTTTAGTTTGAATATTTTTTTACTTTATTTCTGCTCATTTTTGGTTTATTGAGGCTCTTTACTTTTCTTTAAAAAACTTGTTCTGTATCTTTTCCTTTATAACAAATACTATCTTTTAGTAATTAAATAAAAAAACAGTTTTTCAACTGAAAGTAAGGAGCAACATCAAAACTTAAAATGAACAGTAATTATTACGTATATGAAAGGGGTTGCCTCCTCCTCAGGACCTCGCTCTTTACGCTAAATTTTTTTTATAGAATTGTAGAACAAAGCCTATTGTTCTAATTAAACCGCCATTGTGTTTCAAGGAATCGTTTTTTAATTTTAAAATTGGAGTTAGGGCAAAAAGTCAAAAACTTTAGTGTAAAGAGCAAGGTCTTGTGGAAGGGGCAACTCCTTCCATATACGTAATGATTTCTGTTCGTCTTAAGTTTTGATGTTGCTCCTTACTTTCAGTTGAAACAACTTGTTTTTGTCTTTTTTTTTAATTTCTACCGTTTTTAAATAACACTGGTAAATCCGGCTCTCTCTCCGTGAAAAATTCCAGTACTTGTGTATTATACGCCAATCGCTCAAGTTTACGATGTGTAAAACTCGAGAACAAACTGGTTTCTTCTTTACTTTAGACACAAATTTGGGCTATATATTTGCATATTAGGGAGGAAGGAGGGGGGTAAGGTATAGAAGATCTGCATGCAAAATGTGTTATATACAATTATTCTGCATATCAAGGAGGCACACTTGTGCCTCTATAAAGAGGCGACCCACCACAATGTTAAGCGATTTCAGGTCCTAGAGGTCGCAGAGAGACGGCGGTAATCGCATTTTGTAGCCCAAGCTCAAACTAAGAAACTTGCAAAATTTCATCCTCCTCCGACTTTATCTTCATGGGGTAAACTGGGCCGGAAGTTTGGACCCTCCCACCACAGCCCCCCTTTAACGTTGTCCGATTGGGCTGAAATTTAGAGGTTAAGCTTTCCTAGGGCCCGGGAGCTTATCCTCGAAATTTCAGCTCAATCCGATCACTCCTTCCCTGTTTTCAAAAAACCAAATATAGCCACTTAAAATTCATTTCTTTTTTTTTCTTAGCCACGCCTACAGGCCACAGTTGGCAACGGATCCGGTTGAATGAGGACTCATTCGAAGCAGAATTCGACCTGTTAGGGCTTTTGATATTTTCAGACCGAAAAAATTATCCCCCGAATTTACATTTACGAAAAACCTCGTTTTCCTATATTAGCCCATGTTAATTTTTCCCACCACAACCCCCCCTTTAACGTTGTCTGATCGGGCTGAAATTTAGAGGATAAGCTTTCCTGGGGCCTGGGAGCTTATCCTCGAAATTTGAGCTCAATCTGATCACTCCTTCCCTGTTTTCCAAAAACCACATATCAAGTTTTGCTTGCGTCAAAAAGATTCATCACCTCACTAAAAAACATTTTCAATTATGTCTCTTTAGTGTAGCGGTGAGACTTCTGGAAGTCAGGCGGAAAAACCCGAGTTCGATTCACCGTTAGATCAAATTTTTTATATACTGAATTTAAATTAAAAAAAAAATTCAGTTTCTTTTTTAAATCAAGGAGGCACACTTGTGCCTCTATAAAGAGGCGACCCACCACAATGTTAAGCGATTTCAGGTCCTAGAGGTCGCAGAGAGACGGCGGTAATCGCATTTTGTAGCCCAAGCTCAAACTAAGAAACTTGCAAAATTTCATCCTCCTCCGACTTTATCTTCATGGGGTAAACTGGGCCGGAAGTTTGGACCCTCCCACCACAGCCCCCCTTTAACGTTGTCCGATTGGGCTGAAATTTAGAGGTTAAGCTTTCCCTAGGGCCCGGGAGCTTATCCTCGAAATTTCAGCTCAATCCGATCACTCCTTCCCTGTTTTCAAAAAACCAAATATAGCCACTTAAAATTCATCATTTTTTTTTTCTTAGCCACGCCTACAGGCCACAGTTGGCAACTGATCCGGGTGAATGAGGACTCATTCGAAGCAGAATTCGACCTGTTAGGGCCTTTTGATATTTTCAGACCGAAAAAATTATCCCCCGAATTTACATTTACGAAAAACCTTAGTTTTTTTTCAAATAATACAGATAAACAGGTTAGACATGCTTTGTTATGAAAATATCTGCGCGTCAATTTTCATAACAAAGCATGTCTAACCTGTTTATGTGTATTATTTGAAAAAAAACTACGTTTTCTAAAGAGTTAAAGAGGCTGAGTTACAAGGCCGACCCTTAAAACGTACAGGGATTAGGAGGCACAGTTGGGGGGCTGTTAAAGAGGCTGAGTCACAAGTTCGAACCTTAAAACGTACAGGGATTAGGAGGCACAGTTGGGGGGCTGTTAAAGAGGCTGAGTCACAAGTTCGAACCTTAAAACGTACAGGGATTAGAGGCACCCTGTACGACGTGATTTGAGTATTCAGGAATTAAAAGCCTTAACACAAGAATGTTCAAGAGCGGGGGTTTGGGGGGTGGCAGCCCCCAACTTTAACTCCTGACACGATCAGCTAACACTTAGTCAAGCAATAATAAGTAATAAACTGTACAAAAACGTGCAGAAATTATTTGAAAAAAACTACGTTTTCTAAAGAGTTAAAGAGGCTGAGTTACAAGGTCGAACCTTAAAACGTACAGGGATTAGGAGGCACAGTTGGGGGGCTGCTGCCCCCCAAAACCCCCGCTTTCGCAGCCTTTAAATAAAAAAAAAGTTTTTTAAACTGAAAGTAAGGAGCGACATTAAATCTTAAAACGAACAGAAATTATTCCGTATATGAAAGAGGCTGTGCCCTCCTCAACGCCTCGCTCTTTACGCTAAAGTTTTTATTGTTTAAAAAAAGAGTTGTGAGAAAGTCAAACTTTAGCGTAAAGAGCGAGGCGTTGAGGAGGGCACAGCCTCTTTCATATACGGAATAATTTCTGTTCGTTTTAAGATTTAATGTCGCTCCTTACTTTCAGTTTAAAAACTTTTTTTTTATTTAAAGGCTGCGAAAGCGGGGGGTTTGGGGGGCAGCAGCCCCCAACTGTGCCTCCTAATCCCTGTACGTTTTAAGGTTCGACCTTGTAACTCAGCCTCTTTAACTCTTTAGAAAACGTAGTTTTTTTCAAATAATTATTAAGTAAGAATTGTTAAATGCCTAGAACCCATTAAGTTAAACGCCAAGAACCCATTTTTATATTGACCAACTGTTCTAAAAACCGCATTATAATAAATAGATTTGCTTTTGCTTGTCTAGCTGAGACAAGACATTGCAAATCTTAAGTTTCTAGTATAAGTTCACAGCTGTCAAACAAAAAGGGTAAAAGAGAAAGGACAAATTGAACAGATATCATAGTACTAACATACATTTAATGGTTTTGACAATTTTTACTTTTAAAAAAATTACCAGAATTTACTCAAAAGATTACCTTCCTCCTCTTTAGGTAGTAAAATGGGAATAGTTCTTCCAAACGGAGTTTTATCATCATTGGGTACTGGGTACCCAAAAGATTACCGTACAAATTACAATTTACCGTACAAAAGACTACCTTCCTCCTCTTTAGGTAGTAAAATGGGAATAGTTCTTCCAAACGCAGTTTTATCATCATCGGGTAATGCATACCCAAAAGATTACCGTACAAATTACCGTAAAAATTACAATTTACCGTACAAAAGATTACCTTCCTCCTCTTTAGGTAGTAAATGGGAATAGTTCTTCCAAACGGAGTTTTATCATCATTGGGTACTGCATACCCAAAAGATTACCGTAAAAATTACAATTTACCGTACAAAAGACTACCTTCCTCCTCTTTAGGTAGTAAAATGGGAATAGTTCTTCCAAACGGAGTTTTATCATCATTGGGTACTGGATACCCAAAAGATTACCGTACAAATTACCGTAAAAATTACAATTTACCGTACAAAAGATTACCTTCCTCCTCTTTAGGTAGTAAATGGGAATAGTTCTTCCAGACGTAGTTTTATCATCATTGGGTACTGTGTCTTCAATCTCTAAAGTAAATTTACTGAAGAAATCTTGGACAAGAATATAGAAATTAGTAAAAAGTTTAAAAACACACTTCTAGGACACAAAACTTTTGAAAGATTGACATAACTATTGGCTGACTATCTCTAGTTTTGCCATTGCATAATTAAAGAATAAAAGGTAGCTATCTACAAGTAAACAAAAAAGTAAATCATGCCAATGTCAAATGAAACAAAGATAAAAAAAAAATTTGAGACAAAAATGTAGCAAAACAATATAATTTTATGTTAGTGCCAAATAAGTTGAAACTATAAGATGATCATACAATCAATTAGCATGTACAAAGTAAAAAAATCAAGCAATCAGTGTTTTACACAACAGTCTTGCTTAGGGGGTCATGGCTCCTAATATTTTGGCATGTATACCCCTCCCTCTGTTATTAAAAAAAAAGATGCAGCAATTCAAAAAAGATTCTGATTTTGAAGGGGTAGGCAAACAAAGGTTAAATGTTTGCACCAAGAGCATGGGAAATGAGTCAGCCCCTTTTGATTTTTTTTATTAGAAAAAAAAACTAGTTTGTTGCATTGAATTTGGGTTATTAATTCAAGCTGCATTTAAAACATTTAAAGCCTAAATGCATTGTTTAAAGTGAAAAAAAAATCCTTAGCTGTGTTGCTACCAATATATACTCTTTTCTTATAACAGGAATTTGTTGTATATTATTTTTTTTTTCTTTCAAGAAGGGGTATTACTAAAGGGAGTGTGAGAAGACTTCTGGGGAGAAAATAATATCATCAAAACTGATAACTAGTTCATAAAATTATGATAATCATGAGAGTTATCTGATAGTAATCACACAGAAAATCCAACAAAGGCAACAAAAGTCATGATCCACCAAAAGTTAGCTCAAATACTAGATGAGTTTAACAGTTTGTTTAATGCATTTCAAAAAAACAAAATTAGCATAAATCAATAAGAAATTGCAATGATTGTCCTACATTTGGAGGGAAAGCAGCACAGTATGATACAGATTAGCTCAATAAACTTTAATATCAATAACCTTGTTTAAGAGCAGTGATTCTAGAGATGTTGGGAGTGTCCATGTTTCATCAATTGAATCAACTATACTATCAGCTCTTCTTGACTGCTCCAACTAACTAAATCTTTTCAGAATCTGTGTAATTGGGGTATTTTAATATATTATCTTCAAATGACCACAAGGTGCACAAAACCTAAAATATAATCAAAGAATATAAGCATAATAAGCATAGATAAACAGATTCCCAAAGTTAAAACAAACTTATTGATATTTCTATTTTTATTTTGTTTGAAATACAGTATTATGGTAATACAGTTTTATGGTAAATAGATTTGATTTTGTTTGTCCGGCTACAACAAACTGTTGGAAATCTTCTAAGCAGCTTTCAAGTTTCTTGTTAACAGCTTTCAAATGAAAGGGTTAAAAGAGAAAGAACAAGGACAAATTATAAACAGATTGCATACTAGTAAGATGCACTTACTGCTTGCAACACTTTTCACCTTTCATAAAACTTCACCTTCAGTTCTACTTAGCCAGTACATCTGTTAGCAGAGTTGTAAAAATAAAAAAAATGCACATTTTATGTTAAAAACCAAATATGTTACAGGCAGATCACTTCATTCCTTAGACTATAGTATCTACTTGTTTCTTTTTTATAAAATTTTTTGAGCAAATTCAAAGAAAGAAAATCAAAATGAAAATCCAAAACCCTTAAATACAAGACTTACAACTAGAGACACTCATAGGTGTTGTTAGAGGAGGAATACAGTCCCTTCTCCCAGGGAAAAGCAAAGACTACAAAATAGTTCAAACTGTGGGAACTAGGCCACTGTTTACTTTCTCAATTTGCCCCCTAACTTATATAAAACAAGGTGATTATTGTCATTACATTGATGAAGAAAGAAGTATTTATTTCAGGATAAAACTTTATTTGCAACTATACAGTGTACAAGCAACAATTCAATCAAATGGGTTTATTGCTATTAACACTACTATGACAAACTTGTAATATTCTATATATATAAAAAAAAGGCCTACCCTCTCCCATGCACAAAAAAAGTTGACACCCTCCAAAATAGGAAAATATATATGCTCCAGGGTTTCAAGCTTTAGCTTTGCTCAAGTAACATATTTAGCTTAGCTTTAAAGGACTTGTTGTGTGATTTGAGGAACATGAATAAGATATTTTATTTCAAAATACAGTCTACCTAAAGTCCATATGGTTCAAGTTGAAATCTTGAAGTAAAAAGAAAAAAATACAATAAACAGACAACTAAATTAAGATGAATAGAGTTATTCAATTATTATACAATAAACATATTGTATGCTAATTCCTAACCCCCCATTGTACTTCCTGGCTGAACAGCCACAAAACAGAGGTTAGCATTGCTGGTTTGGACCTTTAGGATCTACTGCTATCATGCTTGATTTTTTTTTTTTTTTACAATAAACATTTTAAATAGTTTCAAACAAGACTTCATATAATGTTGGCTAAAGAGATAATTAATACATAACAAAACATTCAAAGATACAAAGAAAAGTGTGTCATTTGTAATGAACTGAAATTTATATGTACTTTTAATATTGTGGTTTAATTTTTCATTACTTCAACAAAAAACTAAAAATAAATCACTTTTATAAAAAAAAACGACCTAAAAGAAGTAATGAAAATAAAACTAAATGTTTAAAATATAATTATAATGCACCTTAGCAATTCAGGATTTTCCTAAACTGTAACTTTTTTGATTTTTTAATGTAGTAAAGATTAAAAAAAATTCCTTTATGTGCCTCATAGAGTCTAAAACAAACCTAAAACAATATTGGTCCAATGCTCCCCATAAGCTTGACATAAATACATTCTTAGACCACACTGGCTATACATGACAAATGAAACTCAGAGAGGATAGAAAATAACAAAATGAAAAATAAAATAAAAAAAAGGTGAAATCTGTTGATGATATCCTTTCTGTTTGGGAACATGGACAAGACTCTCTAAGAGATTTTTTAGCACATTTGAACTCATTTGATTCGAATCTCCAGTTCACAATGGAACTCAAAGATTCAGTTAAGCTGCCTTTCTTGGATGTTTTGATAATGAAAACTACTCCTAGCCTTGAATTTTCTATATATAGAAAGCCAACTCATAATGATCAATATCTACATTTCTCTTCCCATCACCCTGCTTCTTTGAAAATAGGGGTAATAATCTCTTTAGTCAACAGAGTTTTAAAAATTTGTTTCCATAATTATATAAATTCTGAATTAAAATATGTCAAGGATATTCTTTTCTGCAATGGTTACCCAATCAAACTTATTGAAAATATCATAGATAGACAATTAAAAAGATAAAACAACAAAATAGGGAGCTTGTCCCCCTTGATTCAGTTACCCCAGCAATTGAGAAAAAAACTTTCATCACTTTACCATACATCCCAAAACTTGGAAAAATTCAAAAAAAACATAATCTCTCTGTTTTTTTTCAAAACCAAACAAAAAGTTGAACATTTTTTCAACTTAGGAAAGGATAAAAATGACCCTGTACTGGGTAGTGGTGTCTACAGAATCCTGTGTTCATGTGGGAAATTTTACATTGGTAGGACCCATCAACAACTAGGTAAATGTTTGCATGAGCACAAAATTTCAATAAGTCCCTGAGATTAAAAATAACAATAACAACTTTGATTCAGCACTGGCTTCATGTATTTTTGTAAATCTGACCCATCTGGTTCTTTTTGAGAAGGCAACCATAATATCTACTGTAAATGGCCTACCACAACTTTTTAAACAGGTAATTAAGATAAAAAAAAATATATGAACCAAAATTTAGCAATAAATAGAGATACTGGAGATATTTCATTAAGCCCAATTTACAACAGTTTAATTTTGAAGGACTCAATCAATATTTTCACCTAGTATAACTTGAAAGAACCTATTTGCACATCAAATGATGAATGATTTTGTAGGCCAGCCAAAGCACTAGCAAAACAAAGGATTATTGCCCAATCATATTGGTAGTTTTCTTTTTCATTGATTCTATTCTGGTTCTTATTTAGTTCTGTCATTGATAAGTAAACTTTGAAAGGTTTGATTTTCATTGTTTTTTTTTCCTTTTCTTTCTTTTTGTTTAGCACTGAGGATGACTCAGCAGAGGTCCTTGTCAAAATATTTGTTTATTTCTTCTTCTTCATGGTTTGCCACTGGCTGACAAAATCCTCATTTTTTTTACCTTTTTTGATTTTATTTTCATTTTGTTATTTTCTTTCCTCTCTGAGTTTCATTTGCCATGTATAGGCAGTGTGGTCTAAGAATGTATTTATGACAAATATTAAATATATTTTTTTCTTTTCAACTGCTTGTCAAAACAGAGACCACATTTTTAATTTATGCTGACAAATTATTGCTGAAAATTTGACCAAGAAGGCAGGGTTCTTGTTACTGCCCTCACATTGCATCACACTGTAGTAAAATAGGGATGGTCCAAAAACCCACTGCTATTTTTCCAGAATGCCAAAGAAGTCCAAAAAGAGGTCATTACCCTAGTCATATCAAAACAAGTTCAAGCCTTTATTTATACAAACTATAATGGATTAGTTCAGTTTGGCTGTGATAACTAAAAGTACAACATATGCCATTTTAGTCAAAATGAGATAGGCTATGCATAGGCTATGTCACTGGTAAACTGAGCACAAGAAATTGGATGGTGCCACAAGAACTGTCTTATCTTAAACTATCTTGAAATGACATAAGAGGATTGTCTAATGGAACTGTAACATGGGGACCTGGTATTTGTCTCCTCTTTTGTTTAGGCAAAAGGAGACATATGCCACTACAGTGGAGGAATTTCAAATTTGCTTAGAATAATTGAATTAATTTATACCACTGAAAAGGGCATAAAAAGTTGGTTTAGAATATGTTATTTTATCCCTTTTAGCCTTATCCTTCAGAGTAACCACACCCAACAAACATTTGGTCAATATCTACCAAATCATATTCTTGAGTTAGGAATAAAGTGAATACACCATTTGATGCCTTTTTTTATGCTGATTACAAATATAATAAGCATTTCTATCGGAAATGAATTTCAGCCCCCCCCCCCCTATATAGGCTATACCTAACCTAACCCTGAATTGGCATATATAGGGGGGGGGAATTCATTTCCAATAGAAATGCTTATTATATTTGTGATCAGCATTAAAAAAGGCATCAAATGGTGTATTCACTTTAGTCCTAACTCAATAATATGATTTGGTAGATATTGACCAAACATTTTTCCATTTTTTGGCTCTCCTGAAATGTCACAAAAATGGCATAGACTATGGTGCACTTTTAATTAGCCTACCCTATCACAGCCAAGTTAATAGGCTACCTCTAAACAGAAAAAAATATCATTACCCCCACCTTATTTCCATGGCACTTACTTAGCTAAGTAGTGTTGGCCATAGATGGGGGATAATAAAAAAAAAAATCCTTTTTTGATATAAAATGTTCTTTGTTTCATATTTTCACTAGGAAGTAAAAGTCCCTGCCAAGATTTTGAAAAACACCTAGGCTATTCTTTTTTCTTCAATAGGAATATTTTTTTCCTATACATAAATTTTCAATAATTGGTGCATCTGAACTAAACAAGAAAAAACACAAATTAGCCCAGTAAACATATATACACGCTTATTAGTTTCAAAGTACTTTGCTATTTTGTTTTCAAAACATTGTTGCTGGAAATTCGAAGAAAGGTCAGAGCCTTGGAAAAAAAAGAAATAAGCTAGGCTATGTTTTACACCAAATTCAACTCATCGTTTTACATTGTTTAGTGATTAGCTCACCATATTGCGCTTTCCCTTCCTATTTTACCCACCAAAAACGCTTGCACTTTATTTAATGGGAAAAGCGACAATATCAACTATAATGGTTGCCAAAAACGAAATACAGCATCAGGGAACTCCCCCCAATATGACACAGCAATAATAAAATACACATTATTTAATGTTCAAAAATATGATAATCCTAAAAAGCAACAGTTTTATATCTGCTCTCCCAAAGGCTGTGCATTTCCAAAATGCTTCTAGAACAATCATTATAAGTAACTAAATAAAGTTCAGATGAAAGTGTGAACAAAACGAACGAGCTTTTAGAGGCTTTGCGACTTCAGGGTGCTAGAATAGGCTTGAAAATTGATGCTAAGAAGTAAAGACAATGGAAGCAGTGAAGATGTTAAAAGTAGAACAGCCAAGGCTCAGGGTGGTTTTTCACAGTTGAAAAAAGTTTGAAAGAATAGGAAGATAAGTCTTCAAACCAAGATTAGAATATTGGAAGCTACAGTGATCAAATATGTTTCTGAAGCATGGGCACTCTGCAAAACGGATGAAGACTTGCTTGATATTTTTCAGAGGAAATTGCCTACGGATTTTTCTGGATACCGGGCTGGCTCTGACTGACTGTACTTCAAACAGTAGGCTATAGATACAATGTGGTTCAATCCCGCTTTCTATGACAATAATGAAAAAAAGGGTTGAGATGGCTAGGGTGCATTTTGCGGATGATAGATTGCCAAAGGTAGCCGTTTCAGCCAACAATCAAGGCTTAAACAGAAAGCAGGTCGTCCTTGGCTGGGGTGGGAGGATGTCATCAAAAACGATTTATGGAAAATAGGAACTTCCTAAGCGGGTGTAAAGAGCAAGGCTTTGAATAGAATGGAATTGAGGAACGTGTGTAGCTGAATTGGCCTCAGGCAGCTTAATACAGCAGTGGGTTGCTAGTAGCAGTAGGAAGTTCAGTCATTGGTGATGGCAACTAAAACATAACCAACTATCAGAAATCTTGGGTTCATATGTCGAGATCACACTCTAGTTTTGAATTATAAAATAGGTAGTATTGATGAACAAACGTAATCGATAATAATTATGTTGATGATAATCATAACCGATAATAATTATCCATTTCTTTGGAATAAATGTTGCACTACAATCAAGAAAAACTAAAGTACAAATAGAAAAAAATCTCTAGCTTTGGAATAGTTTTGGTATAAGAACCATTTTATTTTAATTTCTAACACTAATTGTAGGCATATCTAAATCCTTGCAACAGATACCAGCTAAAATATCTCATATAGTAAAATAAGGAAAAGTTCTAGTGAGTTCCAAATAGAATTAGGTATATAGCTTTGTTCAGCCATTTAATTAGGATGCAAAATTTGATGGGCTACTAATTAAAACCGTCCACGAATTTTAATATCTAAACATTTCTTTTTCAATTTCAGCAGCACTGTCCGATGTAATAAACATGTATCTCAGACGACCCGCGACAATATAAAAGGAAGGGCAATTTACAGCTTTTTATCTTGGACAAGCAAATAAACAGAAGAAGCTCAGGATAATTGAAGCATGCCTTTGTCCCCAGCATTTTTTGAATCCGATTTCATGTTTAGGATTAGGTCTGCAATCTAGTTATTCCTGAAAAATAGCCAAAAATTGGACTCGCAGTTCATTGATAATGTTGGTTGTATGCTTCTAAGTATATCTTCACCAATATTTGAGGATGCATCTTCAGCTTTTAAGGAAATCACGAAAAAAAAAGGCATAAGAAAAGCCATATGAAAACTAAGCCTGATATTTATAAAGCACTTTGACTTGTTATTTTGACCCTGACAAGGATCTTTTGGGTATAAAAGGCCGGAATTGTTCCAGTGTTGTAGGATGGTTCAGGTCTCCACTCATTCACAACTTCTTTTCTCCTTACATGGCCTCAGGGTTGACCTTTCTTGAGTTATCCTAAACAAAACCGGGATGGCTAATAGCATTTGTGATTGTATTTCAAAAAATTAAAGGAGATTTGAATCCCACTCCATAGAAAATTCCCTCCGCCCACAGAAAGTTCTGCCCATGTAAAATACTCCAGCCCGAAAAATTCCCCTGGATAATTCCATCCTTGCTGAAAATTTCTTGTGGATAATTCTGCCTCCTTAGCATATTTCAACTTGAAAAAGACTGCAGCCATCAGCCATCTTCATTTTTCAGATCATGCCAGAAAAGTGCTTACTCCGTGGAAAAATTTTCCTGGAAATCCCTCCCTCCCTAACTGTAAATTTGATCCTGTAGAAAATCCTCCACTGGAAAAATTATCCCAAAACAATAGGGTGAACTGGGGTATGTTCAACACAGGGGTAACTCCAACAGCCCCATCTTGTATGGCTCTGTGATTACAGAAAGAGTGGTTCTGTACTTCATCTTTTTCCTTTGGTTTAGTATTTGACAACATTTTTAAGTATTACCCCTATGTCTAATTCCTTTTGTGGCGAAGGAATTTTGAAATTTTGAGAAAGACATCTTTACTGGTCACAGGATACAATGTAACTTTTAAGTGAAAGTGCAAAAAATAATGGAGATTGGATAGAATGATTCCTAACAGCTGATGAGTTAGTAAGATAGTTTAGGTATTTACTATAATCTGTTAGTATTTTATTCTCAGGTAAGTCAGGAGATACAAGCAAGGCCGTACCCAGGATTTTTTCGGAAGAGGTTTTATTCATTTTTTTTTTTTTGGGGGGGGGGGGAGGGAGATTTACTAAAAAAAAACGCATACGAAATTTGTTTACATCCATTTTTGTTACGTTTTTACGAGTCAAAAAAACATTTCGGGAGGGGTTCAAACCCCCTAACCTCTGAGTACAGCCTTGCATACAAAGGATGTCAGACCTACCCCAGAAAACACCTACTGGTGGTAACTCTAACCTGTCAGACTCGCCCTGTCCAGGGTAAATTCCAACATGGGGATCAGATTTACTCCATGTATACAACTGGTTACTCTTTTGCAATTTTTAATATGAAAGTATGCTATTGAGTTCAATGCGGACGACCTGCTAGTTTTAAGCCGAACCAAGTCTATTTTGGCATTATCGGTGCAACGTATTTCTATGATGTTTCGGGATGTTGGTCTGTTTATGAATTTTGATAAATGCGAATATTTAGTTTTCAATCCCAAATCATCAGCTCATAATATGTCCTGTGGATCCTCAGTAATTCGCAATGTTACGAGTTTACGGTGGTTACGATTTAGTATTTGTTCTACACTCACTTTTTTGCGACTTCAAGTTCTGAGAGATGTTAAAGAAAAGTTGAAAATCGGATATGCGAAAATTGTACCTAACCGTGGAAAATATTCACGCCCAGCTTTAGCTAAAATGTATTCCACATATTGTGACCATTCTGTCTTGTTTTTAAGCGGAATGTATTTGTTATTGAATAAGAATGATTTGCGCCAGATCTGTATCGCTTATTTTAGATATTGCAAATTTTTATTGTACCTTCCCACTTCATATCGTAATACACGTATTATTGTGAAGTATGGTGCTACCGACATTATCCGATCGTTTGAATTGCTTAGTAATAATTTGATAAGAAATGCCTTTGTGTCCCTAGGCCCAAACCATAATATTATCCGTGTGTTTTTGTCAGCGATTAAGGTTTAAGTTATCTTTGTTTCTGTGTATTTGATTGATTTTTTTTTGTTCCTTTTTAGTGTGCTTTACTCCGCTTGTTTTGTATAAAAGTGGGTAATAAATAAATTATTATTATTATTATATTCAATGCTTTTTCTAATTATAATTAATTTTCATGGTTTTATACTGTCTTGCATTCTCAGGGCTCATTGTGTACTGCATACAGAAGCAGTTTCTCCCTGCTGTCAGACTCCTTGTTTTCTCTAAGGCTGCATATTCTAGTGTATCAGAACTTGGGTATGCTCACCACCAGGTAAACCACTGTAAGAGCTTTGTTGACCCTGAGGATGGAACCATCTATACACAATGCTTTGAAGGGCTACGGTGCTCTTTGATGAAAAGCTGTATAAAGTTGGGGATGAACAGTCTGAACCTTACACACATTAACAGATGGCTCCTCATCAAAACTTACAAGCCAGAAGAGTGCCTGCATTATATTTTTCTTCAAGATGGAAAGTTTTATCCCCCTGGGTCAGAGGCATCACCTTGCAGAGCCATAGAGACTTAAGCAAACCAAGGATCAAATTCTTATGAAAATGAAGAGGACCTCTAGCTGATTAAAGTTTATGAGGATGTTAACTGTATTAACAAAGAGATTCTCCCTTTTTTAACTTTTATAATTGTTTAAGCAGTGTTCACAAGCATGTCTAGCTAAAATCCCACGTCTAGACATGTGTCTAGCCAGAATTCAATGTCTAGGCAATGACTGTTCACAAGTAAAATTTGGTGCTTAGCTAAAACTACAAATTTAGTTTCAAATTGTCATTTTTAGCCAATCAAGAGAGCTTATGCAGGCAAAACTTTCAAAATTGTAATCCCTATTTTTACTGTCACAAGAAAATGGATGAGATGAGCAAAACAATTGCCTTAGTGTCTTTCACGATTATGTCTGGTGTTGCATATTTGCCTAAAATGAAAAAAACAATTAATAAGAAAAAAAAAATTCATTTTAAAAATGTAAACATAAATAATGAAAATAGTGGAACTTGACACATTCTGATTGGCTGCAATCAGCAATCCTAGACATTGAGTTCTAGAGTCTAGAACTCAATGTCTAGTCAAGCGCCTTGTCTAGCTAAGTGCCGAATTTTACTTGTGAATAGTCATTGCCTAGATATTAAATTCTGGCTAGACGTGGGATTCTAGCTAGACATGGGATTCTAGCTAGACATGCTTATGAATGCTGCTTTATTTTCATTTGTTTTCATGCATTTCTGTAGAGGGAAAACAGTCAATATATTTTTTGCACCATCCTTACTTGCTTTTCTGCATTGACTATTGTAATGTTGAACAAATTTTAGCGGTCGGGAAATGTAGCCTTTAATTTTACTAAAACAGTGTGGACTAAACATGACGAAATTTTTTTTTATTTTTTACCCAATTGTGTTGTGAATAATCAATACCTGTGAATTATATACATTTAAGAGTAGTTTTAAAACTAATGTTTTAACCCTTTCTGTAGTCAAAAATTAGAGAAAATGTAACATATTTAAGGGTCCATAGAGGGCTTAAATAATATGGAGACCTCTCTATAACTAGCCTAAGCTATGAATTAGGTGAACATACCACTCAGTGCCTTTTTGTGTTCTTTCTTCAAATAACAAGTGTTTTAGTAAGTTTAAAACCAATATTTTAACCTTTCCATACAGCCAACAATTATAGGAAAGGGTATCATCCTTAAGGGTCTGTAAAGGGATTAAAATTTCTGAGTGAAGCAATTAGCCTATTATATTCAGATTAATTAAAAAAAACTTTTTCCACGAAATACGTCTTTCAAAGAAAAGTAAAGAACTCCATTAAACAAAAAATGAGCAAAAATAAAGTCAAATAATCTTCCAAGCGTAAAACTACCACAAATCACAATCAATAAATAAATGAAACTCAAAACGAACAGAAATTACAATAAATAGCCGAGTCAAACTCAAAATGAGCAAAAATTAACATGAGGAGGGATGATAACCCCTATGCCTTCTCAAGACCAGAACACAATTTGCGCTTTACTAAACGAACAGAAATTAATTTAAAAAACTTTTTCCACAAGACAAGTTTATCAAAGAAAAGTAGAAAGCTCCATTAAGCCAAGAATGAGCAAAAATGAAGTCAAATAATCTTCCAAGTGTAAAACTACCACAAATCACTAATCAATAAATAAATGAAACTCAAAACGAACAGAAATTACAATAAATAGCCGAGTCAAACTTAAAACGAGCAAAAATTATCATGAATAGGGCTGATAACCCCTATGCCTTCTCAAGACCAGAACACAATTTGCGCTTTACTGAAAACAAAATACGTCTGAAATGTTTTCACCTTTCCTAATTTCATAAATGAAAAATAATCAAAACCTTAAGGAAGAAATGTCAGTATGTGTCAATTTAACTGACAATGCAGGGTCATTTTTTTTTTTAATTGTGAGAACAGAAGTAGGAATAGTAGTATCCCCAAAAGTTTTAACTTAATATCCCCAGTCGCTCTTGATATATTGCTGATGTGTCTTATTAGAAACAATTTAACACAATGCCTTTTGATTTATTTGACAGCAAAATTTAGTTTTAAAGCATAATGGGTCAATTGCATAGTTGTGGGGTGTTGAAATGCCTAATATCCCTAAAGACATAGTTGCTGCACTGTTCTACTATGCTGAACAAAATAGTTTTCTCAAAATTTTGACTGGATGCTTTTGGAAAATCACATGGCTTGAGAGAAGGGCTGCTTGCCATCCAATCTCTGGTTACTCTTAAAACGGACACTAGACACTCGCGCTATAATTGGAATGCAAGGGGGAGGACTTCCCCTTCACATATCTAGTAAAAACATTTAAACAAGTGAAAACCTTTTAAATGTATTTTGTTTTTAGTAAAGTTCAAATTATGTTCTGGTCTTGACAAGGCGTGGGGGTTGTCAGCCTAATGCATTTTTTAAACGATAACTCTTTCTATATATACTTATATACCCCAGGGCTTAACCTATAACCCTTTGCCCTGGGGGCTGTGGGGGGTTAGTCATCCTTAAAGAAATAATCTCCGTACCTTTCAATTACGTGGAACAAAACAGCTATCTAAAAATTTTGATTGGATGTGTTTCGGAAAATGGTGGGCGTGGGAGGGGGGTTAGTTGGCCTCCAATCACTTTCGACTATTAAAAATGGCCCTTTCAATTTCCAATAGAATGAGCCTTTTTCGAAGCTTCCACGACAACAAATGGCCATCTCAAAATTTCTATCAGATACATTTTGGGAACCCTTGCCCTGAGGACTCTGGGGGGGGGGGTTGTCATCCTTAAAGACATAATCTCCGTATCTTTCAATTACGTGGAACAAAATAGCTATCTAAAAATTTTGATTGGATGTGTTTGGGAAAATGGTGGGCGTGGGAGGAGGGTTAGTTGCCCTCCAATCACTTTCGATTATTAAAAATAGCCCTTTCAATTTCCAATAAAATAAGTCTTTTTCTAAGTTTCCACGACAACAAATGGCCATCTCAAAATTTCTATTAGATGCATTTCAGGAAAAAAACAAGGTGTCGGAGGGGAGGGGGGAGAATCCACCCTCTGATCACTCTGAATCTTAAAAAAGGCACTAGGACTTCTGATCACCAATCCAATGAGCCCCCTCCGAAGTTTATAGGAAGTTTCAACTACGTTGAACAAAATGCCAATCTCGAAATTTTGATTGGATGTGTTTGGAGAAAATGGTTTGTGTGAGAGGGGGGTTATTTGCCCTCCAATCACTTTCGACATTAAAAAGGCCACTAGCCCTTACAATTTCCGATCAAATGAGCCCTTGTTGAAGATTCTTTGACGACATTTTCTATAAAAAACCTTATATGCCCCCAGGGCGTAACTTACAACCATGGCTCTGAGGGCTGTGGGGGAATGTCATCCTCAAAGACATAACTTCCAGAGCTTTCAACTACGTTGAACGAAACGGCAATCTCAAAATTTTGATTGGATGTGTTTGGGGAAATGGTGGGCATGAGAGGGGGGTTAATTGCCCTCCAATCACTTTCGACTAATAAAAAGGGCATTAGCCCTTTCAATTTCCAATCAAATGAGCCCTTTTTGAAGTTTCTACTTACAAGGCTTTGTACAAAAACCTTACATACCCCCAATGCATAACTTACAACCCTTGCCCAGTGCTGTAGGGGGGGGGGGATTGTCATCCTCAAAGACCTAATTTCCAGAACTTTCAGCTACGTTGAACAAAATGGATATCTCAAAATTTTGATTGGATGTGTTTGGGGAAATGGTGGGACTGAGAGGGGGGTTAGTTGCTCCCCAATCACTTTCGACTATTAAAAAGGGCACTAGGCCTTTCAATTTTCAATCGAATGATCCCTTTTTGAAGTTTCCATGACAACGTTTTCTATAAAAACCTTATATGCCCCCTGGGCATAACTTACAACTCTTGCCCTGACGGCTGTGGGTGGAGTGTCATCCTCAAAGACATAATTTCCGGACCTTTCAACTACGTTGAACAAAATGCCTATCTAAAAAATTTTGATTGGATGTGTTTGGGGAAATGGTGGGTGTAGAAGGGATGTTAGTTGCCTTCCAATCATTTTCGACTATTAAAAAGGACACTAGCCGTTTCAATTTTCTATCGAATGAGCCCTTTTTGAAGTAAAAAACGTTATATACCTCCAGGGCATAACTTACAACCCTTGCCCTGATCGCTCTGGGGGGGGGGGACTGGTCATCCTCAAAGACTTAATTTCCAGAACTTTCAGCTACGTTGAACAAAATGGCTCCTTTGATACGAAGTGCCTTTGTCTAAAAGAAAAAAAACACTAAAATAATACATTGTACCCACATCGCTCTTTACTTAGGCAGCGGTATTGCGCAGCCTATGAAAACACAATAAATTATTATTTTGACAATGACGATGATAGGTTGGGTATAAAAGGTTGGAGCTGTTCCGGTGCTGTAGGATGGCTCGGGGTCTCCACTCCTTTATAAGTTCTTTTCTCCTTGCGTGGCCTCTTAGTGGCACCAAGGTGGACATTTCATAAGTTTTCCTAAACAAAACCGTGATTGCTAATAGCGGTGCAGGGTAACCTTGAGGGGCGCTCTTCAGGAAAATTACAGCCTAATAAACGACGTAGTAACTATACTAGACTCTGAATAACGGATAATTCTTGTGAGTTTGGACTTTTTAGTGAGTTTTTTTTTATACTGAAAAACTTTTTCCTAGCTTGTTATTCCTAGTTTCCTATCTATTTTGTTATCCTTTTGTTATCTATTATATTTTGTGATTGTCTGTTGAGGAGTGCGACTCTTGTTGATCGAAGAGTATCAGCAAGTGTTGTAAAACAACACAAGTTAGCTGCAAAACAAAGCTTATGGACAGATGACTAGTTACAAAACTCACCGTTTAATAAGAAAGAGTCAAGAGAATACAATAAATAGAATGATAATCGCTGATAATCGATAATAGCTTAATAAATAGATTGATAATCCTGCCTATCGTCCCCAGTGTTTGTCAAGTAGTAATTCCCAGTAATTCAGAATAATATGATTAAAGTAAACCGGTTCCTTTCGCTGCGAGTATAAATCTACCATCTTTTTGTATGAAAACAAAAAGGCAGCTTCGTGGATCAAAGGAGAAGAAAAATGTGAATAACACTTCTCTATGAAGATTTTATCGAATTTTATACTCTGGCAACCAAATTTATCCGAATTTTAAACTATAGAAATCTTTCTTCGAAAGATTTGTACAGTTCCTATGTTCAAACTACGGAATATCAACCGCTAAAATTCTTACCAAATCAAAATATTTTTCAGACTATTAGCAGAAAATACCGCTAAATTTACTTCCGTTAAAAAAATAACACGTTTCTTTACATAAAATGAGACTGAATTGAAATGTGTGGCTTCGGTCAATAGATCAAATAGAGCAGTCAAATCAAACAAAAAACAAGAGCAACAATGAACATAGATCCAATAAACTTGTCAAAGGGGCTTAATTGCAAAATAAATGGAAAGAATAACAACATTTAAGATACCTTTGAAAATTAAACAACAAAAGTGGAAAAGAAGATAATTTAAAGAATATGGTTTTATGCTTAAACTAGTCGTCAACATAGCGTGAAAATCAACTACATAGGCTTAATCCAAGGATTTTTCAAGATGATGTTGGGCGGATTTTAAAAAAAGCTGATTTGCTGATATTAAAAAAAGTTATTAAATACACTGAAGACAAAATACATAGAATTGATACACAAAGGGGATTTTCTAGTATGAACTCTTTGAATAATTGATAATTGGGACCTTGAAGGAAAAAATTTCTAACATGTATCACATTTGAAAGGTTTTTCTTCAGTATGAGTCCTTTGACCAGGTCCTAGACTAGAATTTGTAGTAGAACATTTCTTGTATAGGCCTACACCAGATTAGATAAGCTTTTCCCAAGCATAAGTACGTAGACGAAAAGTTGAGCTGTAAATTGTAGTAAGAAATTTCTTACATGTGGCACACTGAAGGGGTTTCTCTCCGGAATGAGTTCTTCGATGAAGAGATAGATTGGAAAACCATAGAGATACATCTCATACATAACATGTTTTTTCTCAACTATGAGTTCTTTTATGATAAGACAGATAGGATTTTTGGCGGAACCTTTTCTCGCATATGTCACATTTGAAAGGTTTTTCTCTACTATGAACAACTTGATGACGAGATAAAAGCGCATTTGTTGAGAAAAATTTATCACATGTATTACATTTGAAATTCTTTTCTCCAGTATGAAATCTTTGATGAACGCCGTAAACTTGAATTTTTAGTATAAGATTTTTTGCATATATCACATTGGAAAGGCTTTTTTCCAGTATGAGTCATTTGATGATCAGATAGGTGGGATTTTCTGCAGAACTTTTTTTGGCACATGTCGCACTTGAAAGGTTTTTCTCCAGTATGCGTTCTTTGATGATCTAATAAATGGATTTTTTTGTAAAATGGTTTCTCGCATACGTCGCATATGAAAGGTTTTTCTCCAGTATGAGATCTTTGATGATCAGACAGATGGCCTTTTTGGCGGAATGATTTCTCACATACGTCACATTTGAAAGGTTTTTCTCCAGTATGAGTTCTTTGATGAAGGCGTAAACAGGAATTTGTAGTGAAATATTTCTTGCATATATCACAATGGAAAGGTTTTACTCCAGTGCGATTTCTTCGATTACCTGCAACAGAGAGAACTAGAACAAGGTAAAATTACCTCAAAGTAGACAATAAGTCTTATGTCTTTAAGTAAGAATCTAGCTCCCGTACTGCGAAGATCAATATATGAAATAAATAGCTATAGTAATTACATTTGAGTGAAAAAAAGGATTATAATTGCGCAACGTTTGGATTATAAAGGATTATAAAACAGCACGTTCTTTTGGATTTTCAGGGGTAGTCAAATGCCCCCTTGCGATTAGGTCTCGTTTAATGTTTAGAGTTATCATTATGCTATCACCCGAGTAACAGCATAGTTCACACGAGGGTGCTTGTTATCAGTGTTCAGTGGCGGAGTTTGATTACTTCACGGATTTTTGAAGCCCATATTCCCCTGTTTCTGTTTTTATATTTAGCCATTATTGAGGCCTCCCTGTCCTGGTCACATTTTTAGCCGTGCCAGTAATTAACGCCAAACCGAACAGCACGTTAAGATCAAAGTGGGTAAATAAATAATTGATCTTATTTGAAGTAGGGGAAGTCTCTTTACTTTAATTGGTATGGGTCGTAATCGAAAACGTAACCGTCCCGCTGAGGACTCAGAAAACCCGTTGAATTCTACAGTTACTAGTACCGGAAGTTCTATCACCCAAATTACCGTGGAAGCTTTATCACAGAATTTTAACAAAGTACTCGAAGCTGTCCAAGAAAATGGTCGAAAACTTGACATGGTGAACGATAAATTAAAAACACTAGACGATCGTGTTTCCAAATTAGAGGTGACCCAGTCAGACCAGTGCTCTCAAGTTGCTATTCACTATAGTAGAATCGAAGTTCTAACAAATGAGAACACATCCTTGAAATCACAATTATCAGTTCTTGTTGATGAAGCTAAGGCCCAGGACAATGCAGTTTTGGAAATGTCGCATAGGCTTATTAAACTGAAAATTGAACAGAGGGATAAAAACATAATTGTTTGGAATGCAGGTTGCGAAAGTGAAAATGTTGCTGTTGCTTTGTTCCAGGATATTGTTAAAGTGGGTTTAGAACAGTCTACAGTACCACCATTCAAAATTATTCAGTGCAAGAAGGATGCCAAGTTTTTCAAAGTTGAACTGAGTGACAAGGAAACAAAAATTGGTCTGTTACGCAGTGCAAAAAAAACTAAAGAATAAGAATATTGGCCCATTCAAGGATTTGTTTCTTAGTGATGGTGCTACCCCTGAGTTACGTCGGGCTAGAAAAATCTTATTTAATAAGCGAGCCCAGTTACGAGATGCAGGTTTTGATGCATGGGATTCTAAATCTTTCCCACCTCGTGTTCAATTCAAAGGCCCTGACGGATCGATCGCTAAATATTTTCCGAATGATATAATTACTGAAACTTGTTAGACCGGTTATTAGCCATGACATTGAAGAGCGTAGTCAAAGAGGACGATTCGGAAAGCACAAGTGAATGTTTTGCTTGTATGTAGTAAATTGAGAAAGAATTATATTTGTTTTTATAGTTTGCGAAGTAAAGATAAGTAATTTTAATTGGCTGTTAGAGTTTAGATTGGACACCTTCGTGTGTGATTGTATTGTTCTCTTTGGTGATTAATAATGATAGTTTTCTTCGTTTGCCTTTATATAGAATTTATGCCTTATTTCTTTTTGTGTTTTTTTTTCATTTTTTCTTTTGATTATTTTTGTTTCATTGTTTGTTGTGAAAATTGTGAGATTGTCTTTGATAGTGATTGGCACATGCCCTATTCGTCACCACAGGCCATTTGTATTTTTAATAGATAGTGGTTAGAGATCTTCTTTTACCTCTGGGGGCTCGTAGTATATTTGATTTAGAAAATCAGAAGGTAAATTTTTATAATTTTTAATGAATGTATTAATAAAAATCTGGACTTTGTGGTTCCAGCTTCTGACCCTCCTGAGGATTCTAAATTTGTTTTTAGTTAGGATTTTCATGATGTTGAGTGTCGGCATGGTGGATCGGGAGATTTTGGGATTTTTCATTTGAATTGTCAGGGCCTAAATACGAAATTTGATTTTTTAGCGAATTTAGCTAAACTTAATCTTTTCCATGTGCTTGCTTTAACGGAGACCTACCTGAGGGACCGAAATTCTGCTCTTTTAGATATACCTGGCTATACTTTGTTTACTCGGTACCGGGAGTTACGTCAAAACGGGGGTCTTGCGGCTTATGTTCGTGAAGATCTCCACGCAAGAGTCCGAGACGATCTAAGTGAATATAAGGAAATGGTGTGTGAAACACTCGTATTATAAGCCAAATTGAATAATGTTGATACATATTTAGTAACTGTATATAGGCCTCCTTCTGGTTCTATTGAAGAATTTTTGGGGATTTTCATGAACAGCTGGCAAAAGCACAAATTAGTAATAACCCTTGTTTCGTTCTAGGTGACTTCAATATTAACATGCTGGATGTGGAGTCTTTAGTGACTTCTCAGTTATTAAATTTGTGTATGTCTTATGGTCTGTTCCCAACGATTAAAATCCCAACTAGAGTTTCTAGGACATCTGCAAAGCTTTTGGATATTTTTCCCAATGCACCTTTCAGATCGCCAGGAGTTCTTGTAAATGTGGAATCTGACCACTTTGGTGTTTTTGCAGATTTTGAGGTATCTATCCCTAAGCGACAAACTCCTGAACAGAGTAAACGAGCTGTAGTTTTTGATCGTAGTGCCCTGTTGAAACTAAAAAATAATACGGATCGTATTGATTGGGTATCTCTGTTTGGAAATGAGAGTGATGTAAATATTAAATTTACACTCTTTTATGGTAAGCTTTTAGAAATGGTTAAGGAATTGGGAGCAGTGAAGAATTCGAAACGTCGAAAACATTATGGGAGGAAGCCAACGATAACGCATGATCTTTTTCAAAAAATAAATCTAAGAGATAGACTGTTTAAGTCACAAGCTTTAAAACCTACGCATGAGAATAAAGAGCAATACCGTGCTTTTCGTAATGGTTTGATTAATTTCCTCCGTGAGGCTAAAAAAAAATATTTTAGTATGAAGTTTAAGAATGTTGAAGGTAACCCGTTGAAAACTTGGCAAATAATCCGTAATGTTATAGGTCAGCGGACTAACATTCTACCAACTGAAGTGACTCTTAATGAGGTTATAATTGGAGATGGTACTGGGATATGTAATGAGTTTCTAAATCATTTTTTTCCATTAAAAAAAAATTCCGAAAAATAAGTTTTTCAAAGAAAAGTAAAGGCCATTTTAAACTTAACCTCAAGAGATACAAGTACCTGTTAAAATTCAAACTTAAAACGACCAGAAATTACTATTAAAGAATAAATGAAACCCAAAACGAACAGAAATTAAATAAACAATCATCGCAAAAAACATACAACAAGTAATAATATAAATGAATGAATAGATCTTAAAGCGAGTAAAGCTTAGATTGAATATGAAAATTAAGCTTAAAACGAAAAAAAAATATTTTGCTATTAAAGTATAAATAAAACTTAAAACGAACAGAAATTAAATAAACAATCAATGCGAACAAAGATACAATATATATTAATGTAAATGAATAAATAAATCTTTAAACGAGTGAAACTTAAGTTGAATATGCAAATCAAGTTTGAATCGCGTAAAAATTACTGCAAACAAGAGTTTGGGTATCGCCTCACTACAAAAGCCTAAAACCTACTGCGTCATTGGCTCCTTACTGAAAACTATATGAGTCTTGAACAGTCTTGGAAAGTATCAACAAAATCAAATTGAATATTAGATATATAATGATATTAATTGTTGAAAGATCCATCAGTTCAAGATTTTTTTTCCCTGTAATTTTTATTTTCATTTTCAATGCTGTAAGAACTGGCAAAGAATAAATTTATAATATATGAGTAATTCGTTTTCAGTGAAGCGCCAATGACGCAGAAGGCTTTAGGTTTTTACAGTTAAAGAAGGGGGCAGTATCCAAATTTTGTTTGTAGTGAAACTATATTTGTCTTGACCAATCTTGGAAAGAACTAATAAATTAAACTGAATATTTGATGTATAATGATATTAATTGCTGAAAGCTCATCAGTTCAAAATTTTAATCTTATTTTAATATTTATTTTCAATATTGAGTATAAAAGAAAACATTTGTAATATAATTCGTTTTTGTAATATAAGAGTGCTTTCCGGAGAAAACGTTCAAGCGGTGCAGCACAGATCGTCCATATCGTCCATACCCAAGAAATTAAAGATTTGATTCAGTATAAAATTCAACTAAGAAAAGAAGAAAATAGGAAATGCTAATATGCTCCGCAACAAAGTACGTAATATATGACAAGAAAAGCTGTGGCTGAGTATTACCACAAAAATATTGATAATCTTTTTTAACAAAGCCTAGCAAGTGGTATAAGGAAATAAAACGAATTTGTGGAAAATCCTCTAGTGGTGTTGATTTTTGTTCAGATTCTAACAATGAAACAGTTGCTAACCAGTTAAATGGTCATTTAGCCAGAATAATCCAGTCTTTGCCACGTCTTGATGTAAATAAAACAAACAAAGAGTTTCAGTCATGATTCATTCCCCGAACGAGTAACACCTTAGGCGCTCCGTGCCTGCGGTAGTTTTGGCTGAAGAGTGAAATAGCTTGTGAAATTAATGTTTTGAATTGATGAAAGAAAATTTTTTGGTGTGTGATTATTGCTTTGAACTGAAGAATTGCATGGAGTAAATGAGGATTGGATTTTAGTCATTATAGACAGAGCCTTTGATTACCGACGTTGGAAAAGGTGTTTGCCGTGCCAAACGGCTAAAAGCACTGCACGCTAGCAACATCGTGGATAAACAATCGTTGCCGGCTGAGGTAAGACTATTTGTCCATTTTTTTAATTGCTGCTTATTCATGGGGCGAAATAAAAGAAACCGTAAAGAAGTCTCATTCGAAGAGGATCAAAATGATTATTCGTCATCTTCACCTAAGGATGGAGAGACTTTGTCAATTTCGACGTTGGCTCGGAGCTTTTCTGAAATTCTAACTATAGTGAAAGGCAATGAAAAAAAAGCTTGACGGTATCACGGACCAGTTCAAATCTCTGGAAACCCGGGTCAAATCGCTTGAGGAAGCTCTATCTGGCCAATCGCAGCAATTTTCGACGATCCAGACCCATGTGGCGGCTACTGAGAATGAAATAATAAATGTAAAATCACAGATTAGTGTTGTTACATCTGAGTCAGTGTTTCTCCGTGAAGAAAATAATCAGTTGAAAAATCGGTTAATGCATTGCGAGTATAGAATGAATGAGAAAAATATAGTGGTTTGGAATGTACCTTGCGATGATAAAGAGGAAGCTAAAGAGATTTTCAAAACTGTTTGTGAAGAAGGACTAGGTGTAAACGAGACCCCAGAATTTGCTGTTACAGAAGTGAAAAAAGAGCGTAGATATTTTAAAGTTACTGTTCGGTCTAAAGAAGAAAAAATAACGATTCTGAAACAGAGTAAAAAACTCAAAGGAAAGACTGTTTGCGGTCATAAAGATATTTATCTTAGTGATGATGCTCCGACGGCAGTGAGAGATATTAGAAAACGGCTGATTGAAAAAAGATCAAAGCTTGCTGATTGTGGTATTCAAGCATGGGTAACAAAATCGGTTCCACCTCTCCTTTGTTTTGATCGGCCAAATGGCCTGCGTGTTTCTTTCTCCGTGAATGACGTGATTCCTGAATTGTCAGTGCCGATAAATCCTCGAGGTGGGCCTATGCAATGCTAAGCGGGTTGTCATATTTATATTAATTATTTTAGTTTAATATGGTTTTGAGTTATTATTTTGTTGTGTATTTTTCTTCTTTGTTTTTTTGTTTTGTTTTTTTTGTGATAGCATATTGGTATGAAGTAATGTTGTCTCGTGTTTTTTTTCTTCTTAAAAAAAAGATGTTGTGGATGGAATAAAATAAAAAAATAAAATGAGAAAAAAGTATTAATGGTGTATAATGTATTGCGCGGTGCGGAGCGTACCGGGTTGTGTTTGGAGTTCTTATGGATTGGTCTTGGCTTTCAGTTATACTAGGCCTGGAAACAGTAGTAGTGTTTTTTGGATTTTATGAAGATATTTATGTTTCTTTTTTTTGTTTAGGATCGAAGTGTGGAAGCGATGATACCAACTCAACGAATGATGAAAATGATAAGTGTAAGTTAACAGAACCTTTTCCTTCTCATATCCGTCACAAAATGATTTTTGATAATGGTTAATTTAGAGTGGAATAGGTTGAAGAGGCTGGAGAATGATTCACTCAGAATTGAAGATATTGGGGGTGGGGTACTCCATCGTGAATTTGATAGTAATGGTATTGGTGAGGAATATTTGAAAGCCCGTTATAAGTTCCTTCAGGATTTGAATAATGATTATGACCCGAGTGATTTTTCGGTTTTTCACTTAAACTGCCAAGGTATTAGTACTTCTTTTCAGTACCTGGAGGAAGTTCTGCAGACTCAAGGTTTACAGGTTTTGGCCCTGACTGAGACATGGTTGAAGTCTCATACGTCATCCCTATTAGATGTTCCTAATTACCAACTGGTTTTAAAAAAACAGGGAACTGTACCAACATGGAGGTTTAGCGGCATATATCAAGAGTGATCTTAATGTCTTGCCGATGCCTTCCCTTACTAAACATAAGGAAATGGTTTTTGAGTCGATGATTGTGAAAGTATCTAAGCAAAATTTTAAATGTGTTCTTGCTATTATTTATCGACCTCCGTCTAGTAGCCTCGTTGAATTTCTGAGTCTGTTAGAAGAGCAACTGGACCTGTTGAGTGGAACAAGACAGCCGTGTTTTGTGTGTGGTGACTTCAATATTGATTTGAAAAGTCTACATTCTAGTCAGGGAGTTAAGGAGTTTCTGGATATGATGCTTAGCTACGGGCTGAAGCCTACTATAAATATCTGTACAAGAATTACTGAGAATTCTGCGTCAATATTGGATAACATATTTGTAAATACTGAATATAAGTCACCTGCTGTTGTGGTTAATAGTGTTTCAGATCATTTTGGAGTAATGATAACAGTACCGCAAGTCCTACAGTTGAATAAGGGACATCGTTGTAATGTCATTAGGCCTATTATTGATTCTGAGATTGTTGCCCGTTTTAAATTAGAAGTTGATAAGACTGAATACAATTTTTTACAAGAGGAATATGATATCAATCGGAAAATTGAAAAATGGTACGGGGTATTAACAGGTTTACTTCAGAAATGTGTTAAACCTAAAAGAGTTTACAGATATGAATCAGCAAAAAAACCATGGATTACTAAGAGTCTACTCTTAAGTATGAGAAGGCGAAACCATTTATATAAGGAATTGATCCAAAATAAAGGGACAACTACTAGGGATGATTATAAAGCATGTAATAACATGCTAAATTGTCTCCTTCGGAAAGCTAAAACGGATTATTTTGCTTTTAAGTTTAAAGAAGCTGAGGGAAATCCAGGCAAAACTTGGAAACTTATAAAATCTGTAACGAACCCTAGTCGGTTTCCCTCGGAGCTTCCGGACAGTGTGAGTTGCAATTCAGTTTGTGAGCATTTCTCTAATGCGGGCCGTAATGTAGGATCCAGTATCCCAGTCCTGGCTGAGGATGGCGATTTTACACAATTCCTGCCTGATAAGAGCGAAGTATCTGCTTATTAAAAGCCGGTTAAATTAAGTGAGTTGTGTGAAGTGGTTAAAAATATGAAAAACAGTGCAGCAGGATCGGATCTCATGACTCTGAAAGCTTTCCGTGTTATTTATTGTTTCTACTCAGTTGGTAATGCTAATAAATGAGTGTTTTAAGTCAGGTATTTTCCCCGATTGTCTGAAGATTGCGAAAGTGAAACCGCTTTTTAAAGGGGGTGATAGTGGGAATTTAGATAATTATAGGCCTATTTCGCTTCTTCCTGTTATTTCTAGGCTAATAGAGACTAATAAATGTAAGAATGGTTAATTTCCTAGAATCTAGGTCTTTTTTTCGATCTAGTCAGTTTGGATTTAGGAAAGGAATGTCAACTGAGCAAGCAGTGATCTTTTTGACGACATTTGTTAATGATCATTTAGATCGTGGTCTTAAAGTGACATCCGTTTTCCTTGACATAATGAAAGCATTTGATTGTGTGGATTATGACATTTTAGTAAAGAAGTTAGATAATTGTGGTATCCGTGGAAAATTTTTGGAACTTGTTAGATCATTCCTTAGTGAACGTATGCAGATTGTTCAAATCGAAAGTGAGACCTCTAGCCCGCAGAGAGTCAAGGCTGGCGTTCCTCAAGGGTCAGTTTTGGGACCTCTTTTATTTTTGATTTATATAAATGATATTTACCGGTGCATTGAAGATTTAAATATTTCGGATAAAGGGGATCGCGGTAACAGAATTATAATTCCTAGTTTTGCTGACGATACACATTTTAGAGTTGCTGCGAGGACAGAAAGAGAACTTCTACTAGTTCTGAAAAAGGGAATGGAACAAATAGAGAAATGGATGAGAGTTAATCAACTTAAATTAAACCATAAGAAAAGTCAATTTGTGATTTACGGGAGAAGTGTAAATTACTATCCCTGGATAGAGAAACTAGAACTTGATGGGAATGCTATAGAACGTGTCAGAGCAGTGAAGTTTCTTGGAGTGATAGTTGATGAGTGCTTGAGTTTCAAAGACCATATTAATCAAATTGCAGCTAGAGTTGCCCGAAATTTGGGAATTATAAGGAAGCTAAAGCGTACTTTCCCTAGACCGGTTCTCAGAATGCTTTATTTCTCCCTTATTCATCCGTATTTGATTTATTGTATATTGGCTTGGTCTTCAACGTTTGTGGGTCATTTATCGCAGATTAGAGTATTACAGAATAAAGCTGTAAGAGTACTTACTGGAGATGATAAGCGTTCCTCGGTTAGAGCAAGGTATGCTGAACTACATATTGTTCCACTATTTGGATTGATTAAGTTTTATAATGCTCTTTTTATGTTTAAACATCAGAATAAAATGCTACCAATTTGCTTTCAAGATTTTTTTTTTGCCTGTTTCTAGTTTTCATTCTTCTAGTTTAAGACTTTCGAATGAATTCAGACTACCTAAGCCTGTGACAACTAGGTCAATGTTTTGTATCCGCCATGTTAGCCCTCGTGCTTGGAATAGTCTACCAGAAGGGATAAAGAAGGTGACGGATGTTTCTGAATTTAGAAGTCTGTTAAAAGAACATTGTTATAGGGTATATGGGAGTGAGTGAGTCAGTTTTCCGGTCTCTTTTGCCTTTAGTTTGCTAATGTTTTTTTTTTTTATTTTTGTGTTTGGTTGATGGATTGAGAAGGACAAGGATAAATATGTTGAATATTGAGAATTGTTGAGATAATAAAGAATAGGGGTGGTACAGTCGCTTATTAGTTATTTTTATGTGATAGGTTTGTGTTTTTTTTTTTTTTTTTTTTTTTTTTTTTTTTTTTTTTTTTTAGGCCTAGTTGGGGTAGTGATCTCCTTTACAAGCTTAGCTGGATTTTGTTATTTTTGGTTGATGAATAAACCCTTATTTATTAAAAAAAAAAAAAAAAAAAAAAAAAAAAAAAAAAAAAAAAAAAAAATCCGTACGATGGCAAACCTTTACCTACTATTTCAGAGGATCAAGTTTTTAGTAAAATAAAGAAACTTAAACGAATTAGTATAACTCCCATATATATTACGATTGAACTTATAAAAGCATTTCCTGACAAATTGACTCAGCCACTAACACAAATTTTTAATTGCATTTCAACTTCTTCAGTTTACCCACAAATATGGAAAACGGGGTATGTTACTCCAATCCCTAAAAAAATACTAAACTTAATTTCGATTGTGTGAGGCCAATCACTTTGACCCCCTTGTTCAGCAGAATATACGAAAGTTTTGTAGCAAATTGGCTAAAAGCTGAAGTTGAACCTCTCCTTGATCCTCATCAGTACGGTAACAGAAAGAATACATCAACATCCCATTATCTAGTCAGTCTTTTATATTTTATTTTTAAGCATGTTGATGACCTGGTAAATGGCTAAACTTAATAACAATTGAATTTAAAAAGGGTTTCAATTTGATTGATCATAACATTTTAATTTCTAAGCTTTTAATTGATTTTAGAGTGAATGTTGCTGTTGTGAAAATGATTTTTTAATAATAGATTCCAAATTTTAAAATATAAGAAGTCTTTCTCTGAACCCGAGCCAGTTTTGTTGTGGTGTACCTCAAGGTACCATTCTGGGTCCTATTCTTTTTCTAGTTATGATCAATCATATCGCTAATGATTGTGAAGACCGTTGGAAATATGTTGACGACCTTACCCTTGGAGAAATTTGTGAAGCAAATGAATGTAGCAAAGCTAAAATTTTAATTAATAACCAGAAGACTAAAGCTTCCAGTTCAAATATGAAAGTAAATGACAGTAAATCTGTAATTTTAACTATTTCATTTTTAAATTCTTCTGAACCAAATTTTCTACCAACTATCTCTGATTCTCTTAAAGTAAGGAAAATTAAACTCTTGGGAGTTATTATTACCAGTGATTTAAAATGGGAAGCAAGCACATCTAGTCTAGTAAAAAAGGGGAATGCTGAGCTGCAGATGCTCAAGCTTATGTCGAAACATGGCGCCCCTCCAGACCACCTCTTCCGAATATTTACATCTTTTACTCGCCCAATTCTGGAATATGCAGCTCCTGTATAGCATTTTGGACTGACTACTGAGCAAAGCGCCATGATCGAAAGAGCTCAGAAAAGAGCTCTAATGATAGTTTCAAAGCAGGCAGAAATGTCGTATGAAGAGCTGCTGACAAAGTTTAAAATGCAAACTCTGAAAAAAAGAAGAGAGAAACTCTGCATGGATTTCGGAAGAAAATCTCTGAGCCACCCAATTCACAAAACCCTTTTCCCCCCTCGATCCACAACAAAACGACTCCCGCGCAGGGTTGCAGTGCCTGTTGAGAAACTTCAGCCGCTACGCTGTGCCCATCAGCGGTTAGCAAAAAGTTTTCTGCCTAGTTTCGTAAATATGCATAACAAAAATTTCTAAATTTTGACCCATCATATTTGTTATGTATTTTCATTAATTTTATTATTTTTTATTTATTTTTAATTTTGACTTTTTAACTAATCGTAGTTTTTTTTAATGTATTTTTTACAATGAATTATGTTTGACGCGAACGTCACGTTCTGAAGATGATATATATAAATATATGTATAGTGCTTTTGAGATATATATAGTGCTTTTCTTTGGACGTAAAATTCAAATTCGGCGATCATGCTGTGACAGTAATTTTTAAAATAAAATTCTATTCATTCATTCATTCATTCAAATAGCCGAGATGATCCTCATCCCCAGAAGACACCCTTTGGATCTACTCTACCATCTCCTGCAAATTTATCACTACATCTAAAGATGATTACATTTGATGAGTTAAGGGATATTATCTATAGTATGAAAAATAGTTCGTCCGGTAGTGACCTGGTGAACCTAAAAATTCTGAAATGTATTTTCCCTTCTATATCTGGTGTTCTATATCTGGACATCACTGATTAATGATTGCTTCCGTCAAGGTAGGTTTCCAGATTGTTTAAAAAAAGCAAGAGTGATTTGGGTAATTATCGCCCAATATCAGTCTTGCCAGTTATTTCTCATTTTATTGGAAAATATTTTAGTAATCAGTTGACCCATTTTTTAGAGAAATTTAATTTGTTGAATAATAATCAGTTCGGTTTCAGAAAAGATAGGAAGACAGAGGATGCATAGATATTTTTGACTAGTATAATTAACATAGCTTTAGATGAAGGATTTAAGGTTGGTTCAGTGTTTCTAGACCTACAGAAGGCTTTTGATACAGTTGACCATGGCCTACTCCTGGAAAAATGCGAGGTCTATGGGATCCGAGGTAAAGAAGTTTGAACTTTGACTTTATTGAATATAAACACACAAATAAAACACAACTCCAGGGACTGATCAATGATCCCCCTGAATCATTGATCCCCAGAATCATTGATCCAGGGAGGATCAACATACGGAGTCCAGAGCTTTGACTCCGTATAAGTCAAAGCTCTTGACCTTATACGGAGTTTCCTTAGTAACCGGTACCAGTTTGTAGAAATGATTTGTATACAATCAGGACCCCTCCCAGTGGTTTATGGTGTCCCGCAAGGGTCAGTTCTTGGTCCGATTTTTTTTACTTCATTAATGATATGCCTAATTGTATCCCAAGTTGTTATTTTAATGTTAGTGACATGGCTAAAAATCCCCGGAATGAGATGGTATCATTATTTGCGATGACACAGTTGTTGTTAGTACCGCGAAGACAGAAGAATTACTTCAGACATCGATAAAAGATACTGTTGAAAGGTTAAATTCCTGGTTGAGGGTAAATAGGTTAAAGATTAATCTGGGTAAGACTAATTTTGTTTTTTTTCCCGTTCACCAGATTTTTATCCATATATTAAGGATATTGTAACACAGTATGGGACTTTAAAGCGGGTGTGTTCTTATAAGTACCTGGAGGTTTATATTGATGAATTTTTATCATTCAAGCGCCAAGTACAGTATGTTTGTAAAACTGTGTCTCGTAACCTGAGTATAATGAGAAAAGTTAAGCATTTTTCCCCTCCTTTTGTTATGCCCCTTCTTTATTTTTCCCTTATCCATTCATATATATTATATTGTAGTAGCGTTTGGCTTGGAACATTTCCTTCTATTGTTCGGCCAGTACGAGTTCAACAAAACAAAGCTGTTCGGCTGTTAGATGGCCTAATACCCCGGGAAACTGTGCGAAAAGCGTATGACGTGTAAAGATATTGCCAGCTTCCGGATTACGGGAGTTGCATATACTTCTGTTCATTTTTAGGATTCAAAAGGGTATAAACCTCCCGTGTTTTGATAGCTTACCCAACCTGAGATCTTCCGTCCACGATTATGATATTAGGTCATCTGTAAAGATTAATTTTCCGCTGGTTGTCTTGGCCCGAGCGATGTTTTCTTTGCTTCATAGGGAGATCAGAAGTTGGAACCATCTTGATCAAAATATAAAAAATATAGATGATATTTCTTCGTTTCAGATAGTAATTAAAGGGATGCTTTTTAGTAGAGTAGAATATTTTTATTTATAACACATACATAAATAAATGTCACAAAACAGCGCACATGCCTGGTGGCATACTTTAGCGCTGAAAATATTGCCAACAAAAATACACAGCCATTTTCTAACTAAATTTTACAACAACGAAGAAGAAAACCCTAATGAACAAAATGCTTAGCATGTCATGAGATATTTCTTCACCAGTCTTAGAAAATGTCGCTTGTTGCTGCATTCTCGAACTAATGCTGGAATTGAGTTCCAGATTTTTGGGCCAGTATGACGGATGCTGAATCCCACTCTCGATGGCAGGCGAATTTCGCACGAAAAGTCTGAACGATGCGTAGTAGGATAATTATGAAATTGAGAATTAGTTTGAAAAATGCCGGAGAAATTTACAGGTAAATTACTATATTGATAATCGTGACAAATACTAGAGATAGAAATTAAATAAAGTTGGTCCAAAAAGAAAATTTATGAAGTCCCATATAGGTGTCTAACTGAAGATCTGCAATCAACATTAAAGAGAATCCTCATTGCTTTATTCTGAATTATTTGGAGAGATTTGAAAACAGACGAAAAGGTAGATGCCCAAACCGAAATGCCATAGAGAACATATGGGTGGACGAAAGAATAATAAATAGATTTTAGAATAGCTTTAGGAAAGAAATGACGAAGACGAGTTTGCATGCTAATATTTCGGAAATTTTTTAACGACAGTGTTTTTACATAATTATGAAACGACAAATTTTCATCTAAAATCATCCCAAGATATTTTAACTGATCTACCCGTTTTAATTCAAGACCATACAAGAAAAGAGAGAAGGTATCTGACACTACTGATCCAGTTCGCGAAAATAACATATATTGGCATTTTTTTTTCATTAAGAGCTAGTAAATTCCTTGAATACCAATCAGATACAGTTAGTAACGTACTTTCGAGGTTCTGGAAAAGAGCTGATAGGTCCTGGTAAAGAAGCAAAAATTACTACATCATCAGCAAACATTATAATTTTACAAAGAGGCAAAACTTCTGGCAAATCATTTATAAAAAGAAGAAATAGAATAGGCCCAAGGACAGAGCCCTGAGGCACTCCGTAATTAATCGGAAAAGTTTCGGAACGGAAATCACGAGATTTATCAAGACAATCTAGTCGTCTCCCAGAAAGGTAAGATGCAAAAAATTTAACAGCTTGTCTTGAAAACCCATAAGACTTGAGTTTAAAAAGAAGCAACGAATGATTTACGGTGTCAAACGCCTTGGCGAGATCAAGAAAAATCGCCAACGCGTGTTGACCATCGTCTATTGAATCATTGAAACTAAGCTGGATGATATAAACCAGTCTTCTCTTCAGACTAAGGTCATTGTATCTGGGATAGACTCTCCCGCGTATGATTTTTTTTTTTAAATATATTGGTAGATATTTATGGCTCCTGGGGGGTGATGATTAGGATTATGAACATGATAGTAAATTTAATGAAAATGTTAAGGTGTAAGGTTTGTGGTGCTGTTTGGGGACTGTGATATAGATAGGTTGCTTTTTTTTGTTTTTTTATTGTTTTGTTATGTTAGTGTATTTTTGCCACCCCCTTGGAAAAGTTTTTCCTTCTTGGGGTGGCCGCTAAAATGATGTTAAATTGTTTGTTTGATTAGAATAAATATCTCTCTCTCTCTCTCTCTCTCTCTCTCTCTCTCTCTCTCTCGTCTCTCTCTCTCTCTCTCTCTCTCTCTCTCTCTCTCTCTCGTCTCTCTCTCTCTCTCTCTCTCTCTCTCTCTCTCTCTATGTTTTTAGGTTTTTTTCATTAGTCACTCAATTCAGCTTCAAAATTTTTTAACCTTACACAGTTATTATACATTCAGTTTGATGAACCAACCCTATTTTATTTGATTTTAAAGTTATTCTTCGTCCGATGAGAAAATCAGACCACATATAAATTACCCTGGCGTAAATATTGCATTAAAATGAAGCAAAAATAAAGCACTCTTAGAAGTGAATGCTATGACTTTGGGGTTGTCTTGATAAAAGAGATATTATTTTAATTGTTCACATTACTTGTTTAGCTAAACTTGTAGGCTTACAGCACTTTTAGACTTGGCTACATTCTTGCACCAGATATAAAAAGAAAAATATTTTATATTATAAAAACAAGATGAGTTCTAATGAATTCCCAAATCTAGAAAAGAGTTCCAAATAAATTTGAGTTTCTTGTTTAGTTCAGAAATTTAACTGGGATGTAAAATATTAAATCCTTATAATTTAACCCACCCATTACCTTAATTAGTTAATATTTTATCAAATTAAACTAGCACAATCTGAGGCACCAAAGATATTAATTTAACACCTCGCCACGATTTCAAAGGATACGTACGGTTCAAATTTTCATTTTGGACACACAAGTATACAGAAGAGTTTCAGGATATCTGAATCATACCTTTGTCCTTGCCAATATCCAACTCTGGTTTAAGATAGTCAGAATTAGGTTTGCAATCTGCAGATGTGCCAGGAAAATTAGCCAAAATACTAGGTTCATTTTCCGTTGATAATATGTGTGCTTCCAGACGTTTGTGTGGATTTGTGCTTCCAAAAACGTCTTTACTATTATTTGAGGATGCATCTTCACCTTCTATAAAGATTAAAACAAAAATCACATGAAAATGCACACATAAAATTAAGTATTTTACTTATATAACACTTCAAACTTCATATAATTGCCATATAAACTATATCAAGGATGAGTGAAGGGTTTCCAAAAGAGATAACTTTAAAATAATAGAGAACCTTGGGGAAAATGACAAATTACAATATACTTTGTTAAAAAGGTTTCTGCATTATGGTTACTGCAATAAAACTGCTGTTTATTGCTGTTTACTGGTGCGGTTACAGCAGTTATTTAATAAAAAGCATGTCAGTGCCCATTATAACAGAAAGTTTAAGTCTTATTACGAAAAACATCTCTCTAATGTGAAATTACTGATAGAAATATCACTGATATGTCTTTCTGTATAACAAACCAGGAAAAAAACCTTAGCCAAGAGTTTAAGATCTTTCGTCTGACAGAAAGTTTAAGTTTTATTACGAAAAACAACTCTCTAATATAAAATTAATGATAGAAATATCACTGATATGTCTTTCTGTATAACAAACCAGGAAAAAAAAACCTTAGCCAGGAGTTTAAGATCTTCCGTCTGACAGAAAGTTTAAGTTTTATTACGAAAAACAACTCTCTAATATGAAATTAATGATAGAAATGTCACTGATATGTCTTTCTGCATAACAAACCAGGAAAAAAAAACCTTAGCCAGGAGTTTAAGATCTTCCGTCTGACAGAAAGTTTAAGTCTTATTACGAAAAACAACTCTCTAATATAAAATTAATGATAGAAATATCACTGATATGTCTTTCTGCATAACAAACCAGGAAAAAAAAACCTTAGCCAAGAGTTTAAGATCTTCCGTCTGACAGAAAGTTTAAGTCGTATTACGAAAAACAACTCTCTAATATGAAATTAATGATAGAAATATCACTGATATGTCTTTCTGCATAACAAACCAGGAAAAAAAACCTTAGCCAGGAGTTTAAAATATTCTGTCTCTTGGCCCCCTTGAAAAATTGAAACTACAATATGCATTCTAAAAAAAATCAAATAAACAAAAATATAAAGGAATATATTCCCTTAAAAAAATTGCGACAAGTTGAGTAGTTTTAGTGTATCATCATATGTTGAGTAGTTATGTCCAAGTATAATTTTTACAGCTCTTTTTTGTATCATCTTAATTATATATGATTGATCTTTCATCAAACCCGGATGCCAAGCTGGACATGCATACTCAAGAGAAGACCTAACGTAGCTAAAGTATACAGACTTTAAAACCTCAGTTGGCATACCAAATCTCATCAGGTTGGAAAATGAATGTAAAAGTGAGGCACCTTTTTTAGTCAGATAGTCAACGTGCAAGTTCCATCTTAAATCTTCGTCCATAAGTAATCCAAATATTTTAAAAGTTTTTTTTTTGGCAGTAGAGAAATAAGAGAAGAGTGGCTGTCGACCTTTGGGAAGGAAAAAGTCATATAAGAGCTCTTAGTTTCACTGACCGTCAATTTTACCTTTCCTAATTCAGCTTTTAGCTCACAAAAAATTGTCGTCAAGTCAGACTGTTCGGTAGTCGGAGGGCTTAGTTGCAGTGATAAAACAGACAAATCATCAGGAAATTTAACACGCTGTCGAACTGTTGCTAAAATACGATTAAAAACAATTTGAAAAGAAAGTGGGCCTAATTTGGTCCCTTGTGGCAAACCAAAAAAATATCTAAAAATTCAAATGGCTCATGATCAGGGAGTTTGATAAACTGAGATCTTTTAAAAAGAAAACTAGCAAGCATACGTACAACAAATGGACGGGCACTCAACCTTAGCTTCTTCCACTACTACATTATGGTCGAGAATATCAAAAGCCTTAACTCTATCAGCAAATATGCATCAACATAAGCATTATTTTTTTTCTAAATGTTTAAGGATGATATCCAACAATACAACCAAATAATGAACAGTACTATGCCCGGGTCGAAATTCAGATCGTTGGGAATCTATGTTATCTTTTATGTCCTCAAATAAACAATCAAAAATTAAACTTTCAAACACTTTTGAAAGAGCCAGTGTTTTTTAAATCGGCATAATATCAGTAATATCCTTAGGGACCTTACATTGGGGATTGGGGCAATATATACCTGTTTAAAAATACTAGGAAAAACACCATCAATAAAATATTGTTTAAAATTGGCGATAAAGAAGTAGATAAAAGATTAGCTATTAGCACACTCAATAATCAATTTAATTGGTATCTTACTTACTTGTACTTGTTGCACGTTCAAGCCGCATCCAGACTCATCATGACGCCCAGCAGATGACGACATGTTTCCTTCCATAGGTTTCGCTCGAGGGTGGCAGGCTCCACCATTTCCAGCCACTGGCGATCCCAGCGACGGCCGTATTTTCGGAATCCCCCGATTGGCTCCAGATCAGACTTAACTGTTGCTAGCCACGTCTTCTTTTGGCCTCCTGCCCTCTTCTTCCATGCAGGTAGTGGTAGACATTTGAGGCATTTTTCGCTTATATGGTCATCTGGTCTGCGCATTGTGTGGCCAAACCATCTCAGTCTCCTATGCTTAACAATGTCAGAGACAAGTGGACGATCCCCACATCTTCTCCTTACTTCTTCATTCGAGATTCTATCTGAGAGGCGGATACCCAGGATATAGCGCAGACATTTGTGGTTGAATATATTCAAGCTCAACGCTTCGGCTGCTTTAAGTGACCACGTTTCACATCAATAGAGGAGGACAGAGAGAACCATAGCTTCATACACTCGGAGCTTTGCGCGTAGCGATATTTCGCTCCGCTTCCAGAGATAGTTCCGTAATTGAAGGAAGACACTCCAGGCTGACGATATGCGGCTCTGGATTTCTTCTGAAGATTCGCCGGCAGGGTTTACATTGATCCGAGGTATTTGAACGACTGGACGTCCTCTATCTGATTACTATTTAGGGTCACAGGGGTCTCATAAACATCCCATCTGTTCGCATGGATTTTGTTTTTGGTAGGCTTATTTGGAGACCAGTCGAAAGTGCCTTGACTGCCACGTCATTTATCATAGCCTGGGCTTCTGCAACGGATTCAGCAAGCATGTCCACATCGTCAGCATAGTCAAGATCTGTGACGGAGAAGGACGGGCTCACTGCAACGCCTTTACAATTGTCCAGGACCCTCAGGATCCAATCGATGACGAAGTTGAACAAAGTTGGTGAAAGGACACAGCCTTGACGTACACCTTCCTCGCTCAGGACCAGATCTGAAAGATCGCCATCGACTCTTACCCAGGCCTTTGTTCCAGCATAGTATGCCTTGAGCAGATTGATGATCTTCTCAGGCACACTGTCCTTTCTCATTGCCTCCCATATTGCATCACGATAGACCGAATCAAACGCGGTAATGAAGTCTATGAAGATTTGGATTGTTTCCTGCTGAAGTTTAAACCGGTGTTCAAGGATCTGTCGCAGGCTAAAAATCTGGTGACAGCAACCCATACCCGGCCTGAATCCTGCTTGGTTGGGTCTCGTTCGGCTGTTTCTGGTGCCTCTGAATCTATTTAAAAGTATGACTGCAAACAGCTTGGCAGCAATATAATAATAGCAATAAGGGATATACCTCGGTAGTTTTTGCAGTCCATTCGGTCTCCTTTTTTGAAGATAGGGACAATTATTGAGGTTTTCCAGTCATCTGGAATGTATTCATTGCCCCAGCCTTCGGTTATCACGCTATGAAGTTCATCCACCGCCACCTCGGGGAGAGCTTTCAGTAGCTCGGCAGGAATCCCATCTATTCCTGGGCTTTTATGGTTTTTCAAAACTTGGATCGCCTTAATTAGTTCATCCCTAGAGGGTGGGTCCGTAAATACATTTTCATAAGCCTGGTTGTGCGGGGGGTTCTGCGGTGCTGTAAGTGGTTGCTTTCGATTACTATTGTCTCCCGGTCTCAATAGCTCTTGGAAATGAACTCGCCATCTTTCGATAAGTTCCTCGCTGCTTGTGAGTATTTTCCCATCCTTCGCCTTAAGCGAGGGGATGGTAGTTTGCTTCTTCTTCCCAGTGCATTCTCCAAGTATCTGATAGAGTTTTCGTGTATCGTTCCGTGATGCGGCTCTTTCCATATCACTGGCAACATTAGACCAGTAGGATTTTTTGTCAGCTCTTGCTGATTTGTGACATTCTTGTCGTAGCACTTTGTATGTGGGGGACTTCTGGTCATTTCTTTTTTCTTGGCAGAGAGTTTGAGTGTCTTTTCTGAGATCCATTTCTTGGTTTTACGCTTGACAAACCCAAGTATGTTTGAGGCAGCTTCATTGATGTGGTCCGTGAATTTGCTCCATTTCTTCTCAATCTTTATCTTGGGGCACTAATCAGTCGGGATTGCCTCCTCGGTGTTATCCTGAAGGACAGCGAAGCGGTTTGAGAGTTCAAGAACAAGTGCTCCTCGGTACTCATCTACTTTCAGCTTCGACACGTCTATTTTCTGGCTCGGCACAGTAGTCTTCCTTGAGCTAAGTCTGTACTTTAGCCTTGTCTTCAGCAAAAAGTAGTCAGATCCATTTTTCGATCCCGTGTCAGCACCTCTGTGCACTCTCGAGTCCAACACCATGGATTTCCATCGTCGGGATACAAGGAGATAATCTATTTGGGCCTTTACTCTTTCATCACGAGATTCCCATGTATACGCATGACACGACTTGTGCCTAAACCAGGTATTAGCCAAAGCGAGATTGTTCTACATTGCGAAAAGCAAAAGCCTGTTTCCATTTGTGCACCTGTCTCCGAGGCCGTGCTTGCCGATCACATGTTCCGAGTTATTTAGCTTTCCGCCGATTCTTGCATTGAAGTCGCCTCCAATTAGGAGGATATCTTTCCAGGGAATCTTATCAATGACTGTCTGCAGGTCACTGTAAAACTGACCTTTTTGCTGTTGATTGGCATCTCTTATTGGGGCGTAAACGCTAAGGACAGTCAGATTGTTCGTGCGACCTTTAATTCTTGCCATACGATTCTCTCAGACACAGGCTCATATTCGATGAGCCCAGTAACTACTTTGGGGGACAACAGGATACCTACTCCTGCTCGACCAGATCCATCTAATGGTCCCGAGTTATAAAAAGAGACCGCCTTCCCAGCCGAGGATTCAAGGGTCAAGATGTTACGTCCATTTAGTCTCGTCTCAGAAACGCACAGAATATCAAGGTTAAAAAGATAAAATTCATCCGCTACAAAAGCTTGTGTCAATGAACATTTAATCGAGCACAGGTTCCAGCAGCCGATATACAGGCCTTGCCATTTTGATAGGACGGTAGCTAGCATACTTTTCGACGAGAGCGCCATTCTCGTCGCATCGCATAATATCGGGGATGCCGTAGCCAAACTTTTCATCATCATATTTGTCATCATCATTGAACGTTTCTTGGCGGATAAGGTACACCACAAGGTCCCCAGTCTTGCGGTCACCCGAAGCGCGTTGGCCATCACCTTGCTCGGCGTGGAGCTCAGTGATGTTAACACCCTTTCACCACTTTGAGATGCGCTAGCGGATTTCCTATGCTGCCTAGGGGCGGAGGGTCAAGCCTCATTGCCTGGATGCCCACCACCGCCGTGAAACAACTGAACTAATCTCTAGGTTAGGGATATTTGAAACTGGGTCATTAGTTGGTAATATTGTTAATCACGGAAGAATTTTACAAATTGTTGCGAAAATTTATTAATCTCATTAGGTTACAGGATTTTACCTGTATTATCTCTAACTTCAACTTTGGCCACTATTTTACCGATAATATACAGAATTGTATGATGGAACTTCCTTGGGTGGGATTGATATATTTTGCTTATTATTTTTTAGCCATACTGCTTACGTCAACACTTATTTTGTACACAATTGTATTTCCTAGCCTTTTGAAATATTCTTCAGGTCGAGTTAAATGCAATTCATTCCTTAATTTTACCAGATCCCAAATATCTTGAGCAATCCTTGGTTTTTCATTAGATTTCACATATTTGTGGTAAAATTTTGGAGCATTTGTCGAATAGTTTTCTATAAAATAAACGTGCCATTTTGTCACCATCAGACAATGAGAGGATATAACGCCAGTCACGATTTATGAGCCATTTCTTGTAGATTTGCTAGCTCAGGTGTCTAGGGCCTGTACAACACACTATTTTTTTTTGTTTATCATAGGCAGTGCGCTAGCGCTGCCTAAGTAAAGAACGATGTGGGCACAATGTGTTGTTTTTTGTTGTTTTTTTTTCTCCATGCCCGGGCACTTCGTATCGAAGGAGTTGTCGTAGAAACCTCAAAAAGGGCTTATTCGATTGGAATTTGGAGTGGCTAGTGCCCTTTTTAATAGTCGAAAGTGATTGGAGGGCAACTAACCCCCCCCCCCCCAACGAACAAATCCAATCAAAATTTTGAGATAGCCATTTTGTTCAGCGTAGTTGATTTCCAGATAGAAAATATCTTTTTGAGGAGGACACTCCCCCACAACCCTCAAGGCAAGGGTTTTAAGTTATACCCTGAGGGCATATAAGATCAATGTTGACAATGTACAGTTTATTATTTTCTTTTCTTTAAAGCAGGGCACTTCATATAGAACGAGTCGTCGTAGAGACTTCAAAAGGGGCTCATTCGATTAGAAATCGAGAGTTCTAGTGCCCTTTTTAATAGCCGAAAGTGATTGGAGGGCAACAAGCTCCCCCCTCACGCCAATCATTCCCCCAAACATATCCAATCGAAATTTTGAGATAGCCCTTTTGTTCAGCGTAGTTGATTTTGAGATAGAAAATGTGTTTTTGAGGAGGACACTCCCCCACAACCCTCGGGGCAAGGGTTTTAAGTTATGCCCCGGGGGCATATAAGGTTTTTATAGAAGGCGTAGTAGAAACTTCAAAACAGGCATATTGGATTGGAAGTTCAAAGGGCGTTTGCCCTTTTTGACAGTCGAAAGTGATTTGAGGGCAACTAGCCCCCCCCCCCACGCCCATCATTCCCCCAAACACATCCAATAAAAATTGTGAGATAGCCATTTTGTTCAGTGTAGTTGATTTCCAGATAGAAAATATGTTTTTGAGGAGGACACTCCCCCGCAACCCTCAAGGCAAAGGTTTTAAGTTACACCCTGGGGGAATATAAGGTTTTTATAGAAGGCGTCGTCGTAGAAACTTCAAAACAGGCTCATTCGATTTGAAATTCAAAGGGCTAGTGCCCTTTTTAAAAGTCGAAAGGGATTGGAGGGCAACTAGCCCCTCCCCCCACGCCCATCATTCCCCCAAACACATCCAATCAAAATTTTGAGATAACCATTTTGTTCAAACGTAGTTGATTTCCACACAGAAAATATATTTTTGAGGAGGACAATCCCCCACCGCCCTCAGGGCAAAGGTTTTAAGTTATGCCCTGGGGGCATATAAGGTTTTTATAGAAGGCGTTGTCGTAAAAACTTTAAAACACGCTCATTCGATTGGGAATTCAAAGGTCTAGTGCCCTTTTTAAAAGTTGAAAGTGATTGGAGGGCAACTAGCCCCCACAACCATCATTCCCCCAAACACATCCAATCAGAATTTTGAGATAGCCATTTTGTTCAGCGTAGGCTAGTTGATTTCCAGATAGAAAATATGTTTTTGAGAAGGACAATCCCCCACAACCCTCAGGGCAAGGGTTTTAAGTTATGCCCAGGGGGCATATAAGGATTTATAAGAAGGCGTTGTCGTAGAAACTTCAAAACAGGCTCATTCGATTGGAAATTCAAAGGGTTAGTTCCCTTCTTAATAGTCGAAAGTGATTGGAGAGGAACTAGCCCCTCCCCCACGCCCATCATTCCCCCAAACACATCCAATAAAAATTTTGATATAGCCATTTTGTTCAGCGTAGTTGATTTCCAGATAGAAAATATGTTTTTGAGGAGGACACTCCCCAACAACACTCAGGGCAAGTTATGTCCTGGGGTATATAAGGTTTTTATAGAAGGCGTTGTCATAGAAACTTCAAAAGGGGCTCATCTGATCAGAAATTCAAAAGGCTAGTGCCCTTTTTGATAGTCAAAATTGATTAGAGGGCAACTAGCCCCCCCCCACGCCCATCATTCCCCCAAACACATCCAATAAAAATTTTGAGATAGCCATTTTGTTCAGCGTAGTTGATTTCCAGATAGAAAATATGTTTTTGAGAAGGACACTCCCCCACAACTCTCAGGGCAAGGGTTTTAAGTTATGCCCTGGGCGCATATAAGGTTTTTATAGAAGGCGTTGTCGTAGAAACTTCAAAAAAGGCTAATTCGATTGGAAATTCAGAGGCTAGTGCCCTTTTTAATAGTCGAAAGTGATTAGTAATATTTTTTGTTGTTGTTTTTGTTTAGACCAGGGCACTTCGTATCGAAGGAGTTGTCGTGGGAACTTCGAAAGGGGCTCATTCGATTGAAAATAAAAGGGTTGATGCCCTTTTTAATAGTCGAAAGTGATTGGAGGGCAACTAATCCCCCTTCCACTCCCACCCTCCCATTGGCCCATTATGTTTAAAAACTAAATGTTGCCTTAAGATTAAATCAAAATGCACTGTGATAATGCTAATTCCCAATAAGTCATCTCAGCAGTATCCCAAGAACGACTGAGGGTATTATGTTCAAACTTTCGAGGCTACTTCTGCTCTGCA
>CM051275.1:45884869-46019959 GCA_027921565.1 Artemia sinica
TGAACTAAATCAAAACTCCTGCTAGGGCTACTATTTCTACTGAGGCTCAAATTATTACGATGAAATTTCTAGTGAATATTTAGGGGTATTAACTCAATCACATTATGCGCATTCAGGTTGCCGGAAGGGTGTATGGGCAATTTCCTAGGAACGACTTGAAGTAACAAGTTAAAACTTTCGAGGGGTGTTGAGAGGGACGTTGAATCAAACGGCACTACATGCATACTACTACTACAACTAGCACTACTAGTACTACGACTGATAGTACTACTTGTGCTACTACTACGACTACTGAAGCTAAGAGTATTAAGAAGAAAATTTCAGGAAATGTTGACGAAAATGCTGAACTAAATCAAACCACACAATGTCCATTCAGGTTATCAAAATAGGGTGACAGCTATATCCCAAGAACAAATTAGAGTATCAAGTTGAAACTTCCAATTCAGGTTGAGATAGATGTCAAAACAAGCAAAAGATACTAAATGCATACTACTACCACTACTTTTACTGATACTGCTAATACCACTGCAACTATTGAACTAATTTAAATAGTTTAAGTAAATTCAAGTTGTCAAATTGGCATAGGCGGGATGGACTGGAAAAGAACATTAATTAGAAACTTTCAGGGAAGCTTTATCTTGCTTTAAAACCAAATCAAAAGGTACTATGTCCGTGCTGATTTTTAATAAGACGTTTCAGTAATATCTCAAGAACGGCTGACGGCATTAAGCTGACATTTTCAGACCGACTACTATTACTACTTCTGATACTAATACTGAACTAAATCAAAAGGTTTTAAATGGATCCAGGGTATCAAAATAGCATAGATACCATATCTTAGGAACAAAATAGGGTACTACATTTTATTTTAAGGGGCAGTTGAGGTGAATCAAAAAGTACTACGGGTGTCAGATTGTCATAGAGGCGTATATGCAATATCCAAGTAACAGCTAAGAGTATTAAGTTTTTCCCACGCAACGCTGAATTATGAACTAGATCACGATACACTACATGCATCCAAATCTATTATAATGGTGTATTTATGGTATCTTAGGAAAAGACAAGGGTATCAAATTGAAGCCTTCGGTGCATGTTGAGGGGGATTTTTAGTTAAATTTGGATGCTAAGAGGGCATGGCAGTAATATATAAGAAATGGCTAAGGGCATTAAGGTGAAAATTTCAAGGGACATTGGGCCCAATCAAAACGCACTATATGCATGCAGGTTGTCAAAAGAGGGTATGGCCAATATCACAGGAACAGCTGTAGTTATAAAACTGAACCTTCCAGTGTGGTAAACTTACCCGCATTAAACTCAAACAGTATGAAAAATACAGCTTGCCCCGTTCGCCTGTGACTCCAGGGGACTTGTCGGTCATATGTTAACCCTAAAACTCGGTCACCCACCTGAAACTCTAGGCGGGCGGGCCTAATAGGCTTAGGTCGCTTGTTCAGCTCTGAGTCTAGGCGACTTCAATCCCCCGTTTGGACTTGCATACACGTCCAGTAGACATTGTCCGTTATGAGCCAATCCAAAAATCTTGTTCATCCCCATTGCAATTACAGTGGGCTTCCCCAGTAGACAAAGCTCATTTGAATTACCCTTAATCTATGCCTATCTAAACTTAATTCTGCCCAAGGATGGATGACGGAATATCTATCGATACGTTTTTCTTTTACTTCTTTTAATCCTCATGCCGAGTTGGCGTTGAGAACGTCACCAGCCTTTTCCACGGGGAGCGGTCTGCAGCTAGGGCCTCTGCATCAGACAGCAAAATTCCAGCTATGCCAAGGAAAATCCCAAGGCTATCACTCGACCGGAACATAGGTCTTTCTCTTGGACGCTTCCAGCCACTACTAGTTGGTTCAAAGTCGTAAGGAATCCAAGCCGGACTGTCGACAGGCAATCGTACAAGATGTCGAAACCAACGAAGTGTCTGCTCAGCAACCACGTGTGACAAAGGTGACTGGGAAATCATGCTTCGCAAGCGGTCGTTGCTGACAAAGCCTATTCATCGGATTCCCTCGATTGTGCGAAGTCACTTAGATTGAAGAGTGTTGAGAAGGCGCTGGACAGCTGCAGTTGTTGGCCATGTATCGAATAGACTGACCCTCCAGGAATCTACATTTTGGTGGCTCGTTTGATCATTGACTTCTTCCAAACATGGCTCAGTCTACAGATGACAGCAGAGGCCTTGGCCGCGCGAGCAGCAACTTCATGGTTGATGCAACCATCCGATGATATGATAAAACCAAGATAGGCGGAGTGGTCAACCACTTCAATTTTTTTTCCGGTGACCAATTAATTAGAAATGTCGGTGTCAGACTTTGGCTGCACTACCATGACTTTCGCTTTCTTCCAGTTAATGAATAGTCCTGTCCTAGCAGCTTCAACCAGAAGCGTGTTCAGAGCCATGAGCAGCAGTGACTTGGAATTGGTGGCTAGTGCCATGTCATCAGCAAAGTCACAATCAGTGACAACTCTATCCCCGTACTTGAGTCCAAAGCTCAACTTCCGGGTTGTGTAACTCAATAAATATGGTCAATAATACAGTTAAATAGCTCAGGATTAACTGTACAACCTTGTCTGACTCCTGTTCTTACTAGAAAGAACGCGCTACGTCTACCATTCACTTGCACAAAGCTCGCAGTCTCTTGATGCATGGCCCTCAGTAGGTGGACATATTTCGACGGAAGGCCAGTATTAGAAAAGATATTCCATAGAGAATCTCGATCGACTGAGTCAAATGCTGCCTTGAAATCGACATAAGCAATGAAAGCCTGCTGGCGGAAATTGTTCGCCTTCTTGGTGATTTGTCTTATGGAGAATATCTGCTCTGTCGTTAATCGGTCAGGCGTAAAACCAGCCTGCTTTACTTTACGCTTTCGTCGGTTGTGTGCAAAACATCACTGCAATAAAACTATAGAAAAAAGCTTGCCTGGTACCAAGAGGAGCATTATCCCTCTATAGTTCTTGCACTCCCTCCTGGAACCTTTTCTCTTCAACAGTGGTAGGATCACTCCAGTAACCCAGTCTTTCGGGATAATTTCCGAGCCCCGTAATGAATTGAATAGTATTTGGAGCCATAACAGGATAGTCCCAACGCCAATTTTAAGCAGCTCCGCGAACATTCTCCACATACCAGGAGCTTTGCGGTTTTTCAATTTCTTCGCAGCATTTTGAGTTTCTACAACTGAGAACGGCTTAATGTCAACATAAAGTAGTTTATTATAGATCACAAGTTGGGGAATGGCAGGAGTCCCTACAGATGGAGAGAGAGGGGAGGCATTAAACAGAGATGAAAAGTGTTCATTCCACCTTGTAAGGCTGGACACTATGTCTTCAAGGAGCACTCCGTCCACAGATAGTACGTTTTCTAATGGTCGAACACACTTTTCCGAGAGGTCACGTAAGTGTTTGTACACTGCTCCAATGTCCTTCCTTGCGGTAGCTTCTTGTAGCTCTTCAGCTTTGGCGTCATTGAAAGACTTGAGACCTCTATATATCAGCTTATTCTTCACGCCAATGAGATAATGATAGGTCTTCATACCCCCCCCCCCCCGAAGTCTGGCCTGCCTTCGGAGTGTAATGACATACACAGCCTCCTGTGACGGCCAAGGCTTTTTGACCTGAACTTGCAAGCCAATTGTTGTTCTAGCTGCGTTGGTGACTCCAGTTTTAAAAGAGTCCCACATGGCTTCAATATCCGAAATCTGGGACAGGTTTAAAACGGTTTTTAATCTCAACTGCGTAACGCCAACAAGTGAAATACCGGCTGCGTATCAATAGGTGAAATGAAATTATTTTTATTCAATCCTGAAAAAGGTTTATGCCAGCTTTGTCTCTCACTGAGATTATCTGTCTTGGCTTTACTCTAATTAGCCATGGCTCTATGTCTTTCATCACTTCCACCAAGTTGATTTTAATTAAAGTTTACTTGAGCTTACAAGTTTACTTTTAATTTGAGTTCACTACTACTACTGCAACTACTTACGACTGTGGCTGCATGTGTTTGTGACTACTTATGACTGCAAGAACTTGCGACTATGACAAAAACTATTTATCACTTTGGTTACGACTAATTGGAACTACATTGCAATTACAGGCGACAGCTACTACACTAATACTGATAATATCACTACAACTCCTACTACTGCAATTACTACTACTACTACTGAATTAAACCAAAATAGTTCAAGTGCGTCAAAGATATCGGAAGGGTGCATCTGCAATATCTTAGGAAACTTTAAGGGAACTGAGTTGAAAATTTCAAGGCAAGTGGAGGAATAGTTGATTAGCATTTGTCAATACTCAAAGTCATAACACGCTGGGGGTTACAATTCCCACCAGGATCGAACCCTCAGAGCGCCCAAGATCATACAGATTTTCCGCCCATATTTCCCCTACATCCATCCATTTCCCCTGTATCCATCTATTTCCCCGTATCTATTAAGCCAAAGCATTACTGTACAACTATTACGAATTATTATATAATTTCGTTCAACATGTAAATGGTAAGGCAATATCTAAAATCTTATTGAGAAAACCAAAAAGAATGATGTTTTTTTTTCTTAACCAATGAAAAAAAAAACTATGCCAATTACAAAGAAACGGAAATTAATCTTTCTAAGAGCTTTTTCCACAAAAGCATTTTTCCAAAGAAGAGTAAAGAGGTACTTTAAATCAAAGATAAGCCTTAATATAGTCAGCAATTGTTCAAACATAAAACAAACATAAATAACTGATAATAAATAAATGAAACCGAAATTACAATAAATACCCAAGTCAATCTCAAAACAGGTAGAAACTAAGAAGAGCAGGGCGGTCTCTCTCAGTGTCTGCTATAATTTGCATAATTTGCAGTTTCCAGAAAGAAATCCATTTTAAGCTTTTTCTCTTTGTAATTTTTATAAACCCAGAATTATCAAGATTTATAGGAATGTTTATCATTATACATATTAAACTGCCAATCCACAATCATTTGATTTTACTGAGTAATTTCTGTTGTGATGGTGATCTTCAAGATATTAACTAAAAAAAAAAAATCCGAAAAATAAGTTTTTCAAAGAAAAGTAAAGGTCATTTTAAACTTAAGCTCAGCAGATACAAATACCTGTTAAGATTCAAACTCAAAACGACCAGAAATTACTATTAAAGAATAAATGAAACCCAAAACGAACATAAATTAAATGAACAATCATAGCAAAAAACATACAACAGGTAAAAATATAAATGAATAAAGAGATTTTAAAGCGAGTAATGCTTAGAATGAATATGAAAATCAAGCTTAAAACGAAAAAAAAAAACATTTTGTTATTGAAGTATAAATGAAACTTAAAACGAACAGAAATTAAATAAACAATCAATGTAAATAAACATACAATAGATATTAATGTAAAAGAAAGAGAAAGAAAGATTTATTTAAAAAAAAAACATATCAACAAAAAATTATTACTTCCTCCCCTAAAAAGCAAAGCTTGTCCGTGGGGGAGGTAGAGAAAACAAGATCCTTAAAACAAAGAACACTTGGCCACCAATACCACTAATACCATCACACTAAACAATAAATACAAAATAATATCATATATTATACTTCCTCTGGGAACATCATATCAACAAAACCCCCACAATCAATAAATCAATCAATCAATCAAAACTCATATTCGGCAAAAAGCAGTTCCTTAATGATTTTTCTAAAAATATTGGGGTCACCAATATTCTTAATATCACTATTCAAACTATTCCATTTCCATGTACCTCTATAAAAAACAGAAAAACATGAACGGAAGATATACCTCTAGGTACACAGAAGTCCGCGCTACCCCTTGTATCATGAGAATGAACAGTAGACCTAATTGACAATAAATCATCAAAACAACGAGGCTGAACATCCTGCTGCAGTCCAAAAATAAACCACAATACATAGAACTCACGAAGGCCTGCAGCCGGCAAAATTTTTAAAGTTGGGCAAATTTCTCGAAAAGACATACGTGGCGATATACCGGCTAAAATTCTTATGGCATGATTTTGTAGAACTCTTATTGGTTTTAGGATAGAAGAAAAAGTAGAGAGCCAAATACTCGAACAATAAAGTATATACGGGTGTATTAAAGAAAAATAAAGATGGCGAAGGACAGACTTGGGAAAACAATGTAGGAGTTTCTTCATTATACCGAGATTTCTTGCCAAAATTTTGCTAGTTAAAGTTACATGTTCCTTAAAAGATAGAGTTTCATCTATTACAATCCCAGGTATTTGAAAGACGCAGTCCGTTTTATAACGCCATTGGGCATATCTAATTCCTTGATCCATGGGTAAAAGTTTGATGATCGCGAGAAAATAATAAAGTTAGACTAGCCATGTTAATCCTTAATTATTTACCCTCAGCCATTACCCTATGCGCTTTACTGAAAAACTATATACGTATACTGAAAACCCCTTCTATATAAAGCGCCTCTGAGAAAAAATAAATGGAGTGTGGGAGGAGGCTAGCTGCCCTCCGATCACTTTTGACTCTTAAAAAGTGGATTACAGCTTTCAATTTTCAATCAAATGAGCCCTCTATGAAGTTTATACGAGCATCCCTTCCATAGCAACCATACATGCCCCCAGGGCATAACTTACAACGCCTACTCCCAGGCCCTGGGGGGGGGGCTGTGTCGACACCGGAGATTTTGTTATCTGAACTTTGAACTATTTTTAACAAAATAGCTATCTCAAAATTTGTATGTGATGCATTAAGGCATGGAGGGGGGGGGGCTAGTTGCCCTCCTATCTGTTTTGACTCTTAGAAGTTGAACAATTTCCAATCAAATGAGCCCTCTCCGAGGTTTATACGTACATTCCTTCCATAAGAACTATATATGCCCCCAGAGCATTACTTACAACGCCTACCTCCGGGCCCTGGGAGGTTGCGTCAACATAGGAGTTTTTCTTTTCTGACCTTTGAACTATTTTTAATGAAATGGCTATTTTAAAAATTTTATCGGATGGGCTTGGGGAAAAACGGTATGTGGGGGAGGGGGCAGTTACCCTCGGATGTCTTTTGACTCTTAAAAATTGAACTAGAGCTTTAAACTTTCAATCAAAGAAGCCTTCTCTGAAGTTTATACGATCATCCCTTTCATAAGAACCACTAACCCCTGGGCCCTGGGGGGTTTTGTTGACACCGGACTTTTTGTTATCCAATTTTTGAACAATTTTCAAAAAAACTGGCTATCTCAAAATATGTAGCTGATGGATTTGGCGAAAAAAGGGCGTGGAGGGGCTAGTTGCCCTTAAATATCTTGACTCTTAAAAAGTGAACTAGAAACTTTCAATTTCCAATCAAATGAGCCCTCTATGAAGTTTAAACAAGCATCCCTTTCGTAAGAACCATACATACCTTTAGGGCACAACTTAGAACGCCTTCCCTCGGGCTCTTGGGGGTTATATTGACACCAGTGTTTTTCTTATCCGACCTTTGAACTATTTTTAACAAAATGTCTATCTCAAAATTTTCATCAGATGGGTTTGGAAAAAGAAGGCGTGGGGGAGGGGGGGGGGGCTAGTTGCCCTCGAATCTCTTTTGACTATTAAAGAGTGAGCTCGAACTTTCAATTTCCAATCAAATAAGCCCTCTCTGAAGTTTATACGAGCATCCCTTTCATAAGAACCATATATGCCCCAGGGCATAACTTAAAACGCCTGCCCCCAGGCAGGTTATGCTCAAAATAAAAATTTTATTGGATGCATTTGGGGAAAAAGGGGCGTGGGGGTTCTATTTGCCCTCTAATTTCTTTTGACTCTCAAAAACTGAAGAAGAAATTTCAATTTCAATTTCCAAAATGAGCCCTCTCTGAAGTTCTTACGAGCATCCCTTCTATAAGAACCCTATATTTCCCTACGGCATAACTTACAACGCCTGCCCTCTGGCCCTGGGGAGCTGTGTCAACCCCGGAGTTTTCGTTATATGGTATTTGAACTATTTAAAAAAATTGGCTATCTCAAAGTTCTTATTGGATGGGTTTGAGGAAAAAAGGGCGTGGTGGGAGGGGGGACTAGGTGCCCTCCAATCTCATTTGACTCTTAAAAAGTGAACTAGAAAGTTCAATTTCCAGATTAATGAGCCCTCTTGGAAGTTTATATGAGCATCCCTTCCATAAGAGCCATATATGCCCCCAGGGCATAACTTATAAAGCCTGCCCCCGGGCCCTGGGGGGTTTTGTTGACAACGGAGTTTTTGTTATATGATCTCAGAACTATTTTTAACAAAATAGCTATCTCAAAACTTTTATAAGATGCAATTGGAAAAAAACATAGAATTTCCAGAACTTTCAACTACGTCTAACAAAATGGCTATCTCAAAATTTTGATTGGATGTGTTTGGGGAAATGGTGGGCGTGGAAGGGGTGTTAGTTGCCTTCCAGTCACTTTTGACTATTAAAAAGGGCACTAGCCATTTCAGTTTCCATTCGAATGAGCCCTTTTTGAAGTTTCTATGACAGCGCTTTCTACAAAAACCTCATATGCCCCCAGAGCATAACTTACAATCCTTGCCCCGAGGACTGGGGGGGGGGGGGTCATCATCAAAGACCTGATTTCCAGAATTTTCAACAACGTTGAACAAAATGGCTATATGAAAATTTTGATTGAATGTGTTTGGCGAAAAGGTGGGCGTGAGAGGGGGGTTAGTTGCCCTCCAATCACTTTCGACTATTAAAAAGGGCACTATCCCTTTGAATTTCAAATCGAAGGAGTCCTTTTTGAAGTCTCTACAACAAAGCTTTCTATAAGAACCTTATATTCCCTAGGGCATAACTTACAACCCTTTCCCTGAGGGCAGTGGGGGGAGTGTCCTCCTCAAAAAACATAATTTCTATCTGAAAATCAACTACTTAGAACAAAATGGCTATCTCAACATTTTGATTGGATGTGTTGGGGTAAATGGTGAGCGTGGAAGGGGTGTTAGTTGCCTTCCAATCACTTTCGACTATTAAAAAGGGCACTAGCAATTTGAATTTCCAATCGAATGAGCCGTTTTTGAAGTTTCTATGACTACGCTTTCTATAGAAACCTTATATGCCCACAGGAAATACCTTACAACCCTTGCCCTGATGGCTGGGGGGGGGGGGGGGTGGGGTTGTCATCCTCAAAGACCTAATTTCCAGAATTTTCAACTATGTTGAACAAAATGGCTATATGAAAATCTTGATTGATTGTGTTTGGGGAAAAGGTGGGCGTGAGAAGGGGGTTAGTTGCCCTCCAATCACTTTCGACTATCAAAAATGGCAATATCTCTTTTGAATTTCAAATCGAATGAGTCCTTTTTGAAGTTTCTACAACAAAGCTTTCTATAAAAGCCTTATATTCCCCCAGGGCATAACTTACAACCCTTGCCCTGACGGCTGTGGGGGGAGTGTCCTCCTCAAAACATAATTTATATCTGGAAATCAACTACGTAGAACAAAATGGCTATCTCAAAATTTTGATTGGATGTGTTTGGGGAAATGGTGAGTATGGAAGGGGTGTTAGTTCCCTTCCAATCACTTTCGACTATTAAAAAGGGCACTAGCCATTTCAATTTCCAATCGAATGAGCCCTTTTTGAAGTTTCTACAACAACCCTTTCTATAAAAACCTTATATGCCCCCAGGGCATACCTTACAACCCTTGCCCTGAGGGCTGTGTGGGGGGGGGGGGGGGGGTTGTCATCCTCAAAGACCTAATTTCCAGAATTTCTAACTATGTTGAACAAAATGGTTATCTTAAAATTTTGATTGGATGTGTTTGGGGGAAATTTGGGCGTGAGAGGGGGGTTAGGTGCCCTCCAATCATTTTCGACTATTAAAAAGGGCAATAGCCTTTTAAATTTCCAATCGAATGACTCCTTTTTGAAGTTTCTACGACACAGTTTTCTATAAAAACCTTATATGCCACCAGGGTATTACTTAAACTCTTGCCCTAGGAACTGTGGGGGGGAGTGTCCTCCTCAAAAACATCATTTCTATCTGGAAATCTACTACGTAGAACAAAATGGCTATCTCAAAATTTTGATTGGATGTGTTTGGGGAAATTGTGGGCATGGAAGGAGTGTCAGTTGCCTTTCAATCCCTTGTGAGCCTTAAAAAGGGCATTAGAACTCTCTATTTCCAATCGAATGAGCCCCCTTTGAAGTTTACACGACGACCCCTTCCATATGGAGTGCTTCTGGGAAAAATAAATAAATAAATAATAAAACTTTGGAGCTGTATGGCCTTTACTATAGGCAACGCTATAGCGTTGCCTCAGATGAGAAATAAAAAGACACACCTCATAATAAGGTTTGTTTTCAGTTAATTGAATATTATGTCCCTGTTTTTAGAAGGCCCTTGAGGTCTCTGCCCTACCCCTCTTGGTTTCTGCTCATTTTGAACTTGACCTCGCTATTTATTCTTATTCCTGTTTGTTTTGGGTAGAATTTATTGTTTGGTGATTTATTTTAGTTTTAGCTTGCAAAAAAAATTTATTTCATTAGTGCTCATCTATGGTTTAATATAGCTCTTCATTTTTCGCTGGCAAACTCCTTTGGTAGAAAAGGTTTTTTAAATTAATTTCATGAAAACTAGATTCACGATACCTTGTGTATTTCCCACCATCTCAATCTACAGTAAAACTAATAACCTTGTTTAACAGCACTAATCCCCAAGAGGCTGAGAGTCTCCATGTTTCACCAATTGAGTGGAATAATAGTCAGCTTCTTGTGACTCCTCCAAGAAATTAAAATCTTCAGAATCTGATTAATTAAGGAGTTTCATTATCACAACTTCAAAAAGCGATCAATGTACATAAAACCTAGAAGATATTTGGAAAATATAAGCATAAAAAGTGCAGACAAACATATTCCAAAATTTTCAAGACCAATTTATTGATGTTTCACTTTATATTGATCAACCATAATAAAAATAGTATTATGGTAAATATCTTACAGCTTACAAATGAAAAAATTAAAGGGAAACAACAATTCTTGAAGATCTTATACTAGTAAAAAGCACTTAGTTTAACACATTTTTCACCTTATAAACCACCCAACTTCAAATTGTACTTACTAAGTAAAACTGTACACAGTGTTTAAAAAAACAAATTTTTCAAAAAAAAAAGTGTTTAAAAAACAAGGATTTCACAAGCATTTGTTGGATTTGCTCAACTATCATGTATATGGTTTCCATTGGTAAAGGTGTGTGTGGTGAGAGTAATTTTGAACAAAAAAAAAATCCCAATGGCTAATGGGTCCAAGATCCTTTTAAACTAATTGGATTCCATTCTTATGCTCCTAATTTTCTCTCTTCCTTGTACATGTCTTGAGATATTAATAGGTAATAACTTGGATTGGAAAGAGGGGAGGGGTGGGGGGTAAGTTGCAGAACCAAAAATTCTACACAGTATGATCATATAATAGTGTAATGCTCATACAGGTCTAGTTTCCACTAGTTTTTTGTTTTTTTTTAGCCAAATCTCTTGATCAAATTCAAAGAAAAGAAATTCAAAATACTGTCTATGACAAGCCGTGATGCGTGAAATTCAAATCTAAGAGTAAAGAAAAAAAAACTGAAAATAAAAACTGGCAACTAAATTGAGAAAAACAGAATAGATTAATTGACACTGAAAACATAAAGGTTGCTCATGGTATGTAATTTGTGTTATATGAGACAAGCCTATGGCTTATTCCATTTCTGATTAATAAATAAATAAAAATAAAAGATTTCAAACAAGATTTCATGTGGAATTGAATAAAGAGATAGTTAACACATGAATCAATTTCTGAAAATTAAATGAGCAAAAAATTTTTGCTCATTTAAGCCCTCTTTTAGTACTTCTACGATCAAGGATTCGACACGATACGATGACCCGTGAAAAAATAAAAATAAATAAAAAAAAAAGCTTTCAAACAAGATTTCATGTGGAATTGAATAAAGAGATAGTTAACACATGAATAGACCAATTGAAAAATCATGCATCAGGTGTCAACTGTATAGAGAAAACGATATAATAAAAAGAGAGATAAATTTATAAGCTATAACACATCAAAAACATTAATATTAATTAAACAATATTTAATCAATAAATAACAAGGCCAATAAAAATGCAAAAAGGGAGGAAAATAAGACAAGAGGTATGAATAATGCAAAGGGGAAAACTAATCATAGGCAGCGCGCTAGCGCTGCCTAAGTAAAGAACGATGTGGGCACAATGTGTTTTTTTTCTCCATACCCGAGCACTTCGTATCGAAAGAATGTCGTAGAAAGTTCGAAAAGGGCTCATTCGATTGCAAATTGGACTGGCTAGTGCCCTTTTTAATAGTTGAAAGTGATTGGAGGGCAACTAGCCCCCCCACGCCCATCATTCCCCCACACACATCCAATCAAAACTTTGACATAGCCATTTTGTTCAGCGTAGTTGATTTCCAGATAGAAAATATCTTTTTGAGGAGGACACTCCCCCAAAACCCTCGGGGAAGGGTTTTAAGTTATGCCCTGGGGGCATATAAGGTTTTTATAGAAGGCGTTGTTGTAGAAACTTCAAAAAAGGCTCATTCGATTGAAAATTCAAAGGGCTAGTGCCCTTTTTAATAGTCAAAAGTGATTGGAGGGCAACTAGCCCCCCCCCCCACACCCATCATTCCCCCAAACACATCCAATCAAAATTTTGAGATAGCCATTTTGTTCAGTATAGTTGATTTCCAGATAGAAAATATCTTTTTGAGGAGGACACTCCCCCACAACCCTCGGGGCAAGGGTTTTAAGTTATGCCCTGGAGGCATATAAGGTTTTTATAGGAGGCGTTGTCGTAGAAACTTCAAAAAAAGCTCATTTGATTGGAAATTCAAAGGGCTAGTGCCCGTTTTAATAGTCGAAAGTGATTGGAGCAACTAGCCCCCCCCCCCGCGCCAATCATTCCCCAAACACATCCAATCAAAATTTTGAGATAGCCATTTTGTCAGCATAGTTGATTTCCAGACAGAAAATATGTTTTGAGGAGGACACTCCCCCACAACCCTTGGGGCAAGGGTTGTAAGATATGCACTGGGGGCATATAAGGTTTTTATAGAAGGCGTTGTCATAAAAACTTCAAAAAAGGCTCATTTGATTAGAAAACCAAGGGCTAGTGCCCTTTTTAATAGTTGAAAGTGATCGGATGGTAAATAACCCCCTCTCACGCCCACCTTTCTCCCAAAAACATCCAATCAAAATTTTGAGATAGCCATTTTGTTCAACGTAGTTTAAAGTTCTGGAAATTAGGTCTTTGCGGATGACAACCCCCTCACAGCCCTCAGGACAAGATTGTAAGTTATGCCCTAGGGGCATATAAAGATTTTACAGAAAGCGTTGTCGTAGAAACTTCAAAAAGGGCTCATTCGATTAGAAATTGAAATGGCTTGTGCCCTTTTTAATAGTCGAAAGTAATTGCAAGGCAACTAACACCCCTTCCATGCCCACCATTTCCCCAAACACATCCAATCAAAATTTTGAAATAGCCATTTTGTTCCATGCAGTTAAAGTTCAGGAAATTATAACTTTGAGCAGGAAACTCCCCTCACAGTCTTCAGAGCAAGGGTTATAAGTTATGCCCTGGGGGCATATAAGTTTTTATTGAAATCTTTGTCATAGAAACTTGAAAAAGGGCTCATTCGATTGGAAATTCAAAGGTCTAGTGCCCTTTTTAATAGTCGAAAGTGATTTGAGGGCAACTAACCCCCCTCTATTGTCCACCTTTTCCTCAAACACATCCAATCAAAATTTTTAGATAGCCATTTTGTTCAGTGTTGTGGATTTCCAGATAGAAATTATGTTTTTGAGGAGGACACTCCCCCACAGCCCTCAGGGCAAGGGTTGTAAGTTATGCCCTGGGGGCATATAAGGTTTTTACTGAACGTGTTGTTGTAGAAACTTCAAAAAGGGTTCATTTGATTGGAAATTGAAATGGCTAGTGCCCTTTTTAATAGTCAAAAGTGATTGGAAGGCAACTACCCCCCCCCCCACGCCCACCATTTCCCCAAACATATCCAATCAAAATTTTTAGATAGTCATTTTGTTCCACACAGTTGAAAGTTTTGGAAATTAGGTCTTTAAGGATGACAACCCATCCCTCCACAACCCTCAGGACAAGGGTTTTAAGTTATGCCCTGGGAGCATGTAAGGTTTTTATCGAAATTGATGTTGTAAAACCATCCAAAAGCGCTCATTCAATTGAAAATTGAAAGGGTTATTGCTCTTTTAATAGTCAAAAGTGATTGAAGGGCAACTAACCCCCCTCTCACGCCCACCATTTCCCAAACACATCCAATCAAAATTTTGAGATATCTATTTTGTTCAACGTATTCTAAAGTTCTGGAAATTAGGTCTTTTAAGATGATAACCCCATCAGAGCTTTCTGTGCAAGGGTTGTAAGTTATGCCCTGGGGGCATATAAGGTTTATATAGAAAGTTGTTGTAGAAATTTCAAAAGGGGCGCATTTGGAAATTGAAATTGCCCTTTTTAATAGTCGAAAGTGAGTGGAGAGTAATTAACCCCTCTCTTACGCCCTCCATTTCCCCAAACACATTCAATCAAAGTTTAGAGATACCCATTTTGTTCAACGTAGTTGAAAGTTCTAGAAATTATGTATTTAAGGATGACAAACCCCCCAGAGTCTTCAGGGCGAAGGTTGCAAGTTATGCCCTGGGGGCATATAAGGTTTTTAATGATAGTTGTTGTAAAACTTCAAAAGGGGCTCATTCAATTGGAAGCTGAGAAGGCCAGTGCCCTTTTTAATAGCTGAAAGTGATTGGACGGTAACTAACCCCTCTCTCACGCCCACCATTCCCCCAAACACATCAATCAAAATTTTGAGATAGCCATTCTGTTCAACGTAGTTGAAAGTTCTGGAAATTAGGTCTTAGAGGATGACAACCACCCTCACAGCCCTTAGGGTAAGAGTTGTAATTTATTCCCTAGGGGCATATAAGGTGTTTATAGGAAGTGTTGTTGTAGAAACTCAAAAAGGGCTCATTTGATTGGAAATCGAAAGGCCTAGTGCCCTTTTTAATAGTCGAAAGTGATTGGAAGGCTTGACATTTTTATAGTAAAAATAGATGAGGATATAATGTATTTTTTTTTTTTTTGTTGTTGTTGTTTAGACCAGGGCACTTTATATCAAAGGAGTTGTTGTAGGAACTTCAAAAAGGGCTCATTTGATTGAAAATAGAAAGGGCTGATGCCCTTTTTAATAGTCGAAAGTGATTGGAGGAAAACTATAACCCCTCCCATGCCCACCCTCCCATTTGACTTTATGTTTAAAAACTAAATGTTGCCATAAGATTAAATCAAAATGGACTGGGTTAATGCTAATTCCCAATAAGGCATCTCAGCAGTATCCCAAGAATGACTGAGGGTCTTATGTTCAAACTTTTGGGGCTGCTTCTGCTCTTAAAATTTAACCAAATCAAGATAGCATAGGTGTATCCAAGCTATCAAAGAAAGTAAACAGATTTTTTTGCAAATGGTATCAAGTTTTCCATTTCAGGTCAACTAGACGAGGTATGAAACTAAATTAAACACTTCTATTTGTGTCCAGATTTTTAAGAGGGTGTATATTGTTAAAAATTGCTGAAAATTTTTCTCCAGCATACAAATAGCAGGCCAAACTATAAATCTTTAAAAAACGAAAAGATTTAAGCATTATTTTCTTTTTCTCTGAAAAGACTGTGTCAATATAAAACGAACAGAAATTAATTAAAAAAAATTTCCCACAAAATAGGTTTTTCAAAGAAAAGTAAAGAACTCCATTAAACAAAAAATGAGCAAAAATAAAATCAAATAATCTACCAAGCATGAAACTACCACAAATCAGGATCGATAAATAAATGAAACTCAAAACGAACAGAAATTACAATAAATAACCGCGTCAAACTCAAAACGATCAGAAATTAACATAAGTTGGGCTCAAAACCCCTATGCCTTCCCAAGGCCAGAACATAATTTGCACTTTACTGAAAAAAATACAAATGAATGTGTATTGTCAGTTTAATATACATATACTGATATTTAGTAATCAAAATCTTAATATTATTTGATTTATTAAATTTATAAAGGTAAAAATATTTATATTTTTTTCAGTAAAGTGCAAATTATGTTCTGGCCTTGGGAAGGCATTGGGGTTTTGAGCCCAACTTATGTTAATTTCTGCTCATTTTGAGCTTGACTTGGTTATTTATTGTAATTTCTGTCTGTTTTGAGTTTCGTTTATCTATTGATGCTGATTTGTGGTAGTTTCATGCTTGGTAGATTATTTGATTTTATTTTTGCTCATTTTTTGTTTAATGGAGTTCTTTACTTTTTTTGAAAAACTTATTTTGTGGAGAAAGTTTTTTTAATTAATAGGATAAAACAAAGCAAATGGGAGATAGTAGTGTGTTAGCTGACAATCAGCCTAGGGTAAAGCAGTGTTCAAAAGCGTGTCTAGCTAGAATCCCATGTCTAGACACTTGTCTAGCCAGAATCCAATGTCTAGGCAATGACCATTCACATGTAAAATTTGATGCTTAGCTAAAACTACAAATTTAGTTTCAAATTGTCATTTCTAGCCAATCAACAGAGCTTACACTGGCAAAACTTTCAAATATTATAATCCCTATTTTTACTGTCACAAGCTAAGGGATGAGATAAGCAAAACAATTGCCTTAGTGTGCTTCATTATTATGTCTGGTGTTGTATATTTGCCTAAAATGAAAAAAAAACCAATTAATGAGAAAACAAAAATTAAATTTCAGTTTAAAAATGTAAACAAAAAATGATGAAAATAGTGGATCTTGACACATTCTGATTGGCTGTAATCAAAAATCCTAGACATTGAGTTATAGAGGCTAGAACTCAATGTCTAACCAAGCGCCTTGTCTAGCATGTCTAGCTAAGTGCCAAATTTTACTTGTGAACGGTCATTGCCTAGACATTGGATTCTGGCAAGACACGTGTCTAGACATGGGATTCTAGCTAGACATGCTTGTGAACGCTGCTTAATTAAAATCTGAATGCAGAGTAATTTTTGAATAAAATATTTTGAGTATGTGTTTACAATTGTATCTTTGGAACAATGGAAGGCCAGACAATCGAGTGTTTTTAATCCAGCTTTTGAGTTTTAAACCAACTTCTTTGTATAGAAGAGTGGTTACAGAGACTTTCTGGTTGCAGAGAAGTTTCTGAAACAGGTTGTTTGATAGAAAATTGTATATTTATAGACCCGTTTCAAGATTCAAAGACCAATGGAAGGGCAACTAGTCCCCCTTTCTCTGAGTCTTTTTTGCTTGCCTGATTCCTTGTAAACCCCCACCTCCAAAGACTTCAGATCAAAAACTCGGAGAAGATCATTTTATTCAAAATTTTAAGACAATTAAAAAAATATGTCTCTACAAAAACCCTAAAATATGTATCTTCTAGGGAATGTAAATAATAAAACTGTCAATTATCTCCAAACTGGTTTTATAAAGGAAAAGGGTTTTGCTGGATTCCAGATTTGTGATTAGCTCAAAACTCTCTGGGACTAATCTTTTGGTTGACAATGTTAAACATTTTAATGTAGAGAAGAGACTAGTGGACCCACACATAGGTCAAAAACTACTTTTCTCTCTTTTCAATTCAAAAGCAAAAATCATAACAAAAACAATAGCTAAGAAAAAAATTCTCTTAATTTGATACAAAAAGAAAAAAATATATACTAATTTGCTTAGTATCTGAATGGTTGTTTACTTCCTGACCATGTAAACAAGGGCAAATGAAACTAAAAGAAAAATCTGTTTTATTTATTCACAAAACCTAGAAATGGAACCAATGTTGTTTTTATTCAGCCAACATGTTCTGTTTTTATTTGGCCAGCTCTATTCTGTGATAGCTCTGATAGGATCTATGACCCCATGCAAAAAAGCTATGTATCAGTTCCTGGCCCAAAGAGGTATTCCTAATGAGAACTCAGCATACCAAAATAGCAAAAGTTACAGTCTCTGGTTATCTCAGATAGTAAATACATTCCAAAAAGGTGAAAGAGCAAGCAGATGGGGCACAGCAAATATATTGTAGATTTTTAACAGTATACCTCTTTAATAGAAGATTTACATAGAATAAGCATATCATATGTCTTAAAAGGTTTGAACCTACAAGTTCCAGCAAGAGCTATTGAGAATGTCTCAAGTACTCACAATAAAAAAAAAAACACCCAAAGGCCAGGTAAAAAAAGAGGAATATTGACTTAAGAGTCAAAAGTGAGTACACAGCCTGACAACAACAAACTAATCTATAATGCTTTTTATACTCTTTCTCAAGCTGTGATATCTGTAACCTTCAGTATACAATTAAAATTATCTTAAGACTTAAGCAGAAAAATAGATATTATTTTAGAAAGAAGTGATTTACCTTGAAAGTGACACCTTGAAAATTGGGCCTTAAATTCATATTTTTAAAATATTTCTATTGGTGGCATTATATGGATGATGTAATATTGCTCTGAAATTATGGGGAAATGAACTTAGAGGTCTAGATCTCCTTAATACATATAACCAAAATCTACAGTTTACCTTAGAAATCAAAATTCAAAATAAATTACCATTTCTGATTGTATTAATTATTCATAGCATTGATAAACTGGATTTTACAATTTACAGAAAACCCACAAAAAAAACAACAGATATTTGCATTTTAAATCCAATCATCCCCCACAAGTTAAAAGAGCTGTTGTTAACTCTCTTTTTGATGGCACCCTAAAGATTTGTTCTGAATCAGGAGCGGATCCAGGATTTTTTAAGGGGGGGGGGGGGGAGGGGTGCAAAATAGGTTGATCCAATAAAAAAAATTTAGGGGGGGGGGGGCACAAAATAGGTTGATCCAATCTTGGGTTAATTAAGTATATTATACTTCTTTAGACTATGCTAGGTAGGGGGGGGGGGCCCTGGATCTGCCACTGCTCTGAATCTCACATCACAGATGAACTAAACTTTATTAGAGACATATTTTTTGGAAATGGTTATCCTATTGTCTTTATTAACAATAATATTAGCCAAAGATTGGTAAGACACTCCTGTAAAATCAAGGTCCTTTTACCATGTGAAGTTCCCACCAAGCCCTCAAATATAGTTTACCTTCCATATATTCCAAAAGTCACTACAAGTTTAAATAAGTTTGAACACAAAATAATTTTTATGTAGTAATTACCAATAATTTTAAAATCAAGAATCTCCTAAACTCTGGTAGATATAACCCGTTATTTGCCAAAGAGGGGTTTACAAAATACCATGTGACTGTGGCCACTTTTATATTGGAAGAACCCATCAAAATTTAAAAAAATGCCTACAACAGCACAAAGATGACATAACTAAGGCTTTGAATTCTAATAGTACAAATATTTCTTTTGATTCTGCTTTAAGCAGTCATATCTATGATAGCCCTAGCTGTAAAATGCTTTTTGAACAAACTTGCCTTATTAGCAATGATTTAGACATAAAACAGGTTGTTTGAGAAGCAATTGAAATTAAAATCAAAATAAATAGTAATACTTCTTTAAATAGGGATTTGAGGGAATATTTGCTTAATGTCTTATATAAAAATTTAATTAGAAATGACTTAACTAATTATATTAAAAAAAACCAGTAAACAATTCCACTCAACTTGTTATGGATAGACCTTCTAGGCTGGTTGCCAAAAAGGCAAGATTAGCTTCAAGAACTTGTCTGTGTTTCTTATTCCATTTGAATGAAATGTCTTTTTCACTTTGCTTGGTCTACCAGTCCTGGTTGAACTTCCTTGAAGTAATGATACTAGGGCTGTTTTGAATTTTTTTTTTTTTTTACTCTTAAGAATTGAATTTTAACGTGAGATTCTTTTATATTGGTTTTTCCTTCATTTGTTTTGCTGAGGATGGCCCTTGGATATAGGGTCAAAATATTCATTTAAAGTAGCATTCCACTGTCATATATAAAAATTTCCCTATTGTTCTAGTTATTGTTTATGGAGAAGGAATGGAGGTAGGTATATCAAAATACCTTCCTGGGACATACTAAAGTTTCTGTTTCCTAACCTGACCCCTTTTGAAGATGGACATCCACCACATGGCTAATATAGGAGTAAAGTTCATTTGTGATGCAAATGGATGTTATATTTAGATTGAGGATGCAATTCTAGGTATATATTTGCACATTAGGGGGTGGGGGTATATATTCTGTGAATATATAGGCTCTAGAAAATTCATGAATTTCTTAGAAAAACTGGAAAAACAAGGAAAGAAGTGAAGATAAAGGCTCTCCCCCTGCAAAATGTCTTAACTAGGATTATTCTACGTATTATGGAGTAAGAATTGTTTTCTTAATATGTTTCCTTATGTAACTGAACTCCTAGGCTTAAAATACTGGTTGGTTGGTTGGCTAATTCAAAAATTTATACATATATACACTGTCAAATTAGCCATATAGTGGTATCCCTTTGAAGATAGCCAAAAGCAGCTAAAGTAGAATTTTACCCAATAAACTAATAATTTCAAGCGTTTGATCTGAAATAATATTTATAACAACCACATTGATGCAGATCTTAGATTTTTAGCTAGGGTAAGACACCCAGTAGTCGGACACTTTAATCACTATGAAAATTTTTTGACATTTAAACTACTCTAATTACTGTATTATACCACCTAGAAACTTAATTTTTGTATCAAAAAATTTCTGAAGAATTTCTGAACAAGTAGGTTACTAATCAAATAGTTTCACTTGTACAGCACCTCCTATTTTTAAATTTACTAACAAGTCACAATTCTGCCTAAACTCGGACATACAAACGGCTCATTGTAAATAGTGATTAAAATAGTATAAAAGATTATGTCCAGGAATAGGCAGGTGGCCGACTACTGGGTGTCTTACCCTATATGCAATCCTCCTCATTTCCTATTTGGGGTAAAATTCCACTTTAGCTACTTTTGGTTATCTTGGAAAGGGATTAGGTTAGGAAAATGAAATTTTCAGGGATAGGTCTACAAACTAGAGTATGTCACAAGAAGGTATTTGAAGTACCTACCTCCACTCCTTCACCCTCTAGAGGGTCCTGACCTTTGATGACCTTTAAAATCTGTGTATTATAAAAGTGAAACCTTGCAAAATAGATCTTCTGCTTAAATGAAGTACAACAAAATTGTTTCCAGCTTCACAACTTTGCTCAATCCTAATTTATAAGGTTTTAAAGATATGCAAATACATTTTCTAAATTTTGGGAAAAAACATTGATATGGCTTAAAATTCTATCAAATAACAGGAATTGCATTTCCAGAACTAAAGCCAAAGAAAAAGAAACTAAAAGGCTAACTGAAAATTAAGGTAAAATGTTTTTGGTCAAAATTTCAATAGGTATAAACCTGTTATGTAGGCAAATTTCATGACCCTCTAGAGGGAGAAGGAGTGGAGATAGGTATTTCAAAATACCTTCCTGGGACATATTTTAGCCTGTGGACTAATCCCTGAAAGTTTCATTTTCCTAAACTAACCCATTTCCAAGATAGCCAAAAGTAGAATTTACCCTATTTGGTAAAAAATAAAACCCAAACAAAAGGAGGCTCTTTGGTAAAATATGTGAATATTTGACCTTTACCATAATTTGGCTTAATTGGGTAAGCTAGCCTACTGGTTTTTACCCCACTGAAAAAATACAGACTAGTAATAGCAAACTTTAATAGTGTATAGAAAAATGGATTACATCAATGTTGCCATTTGACCGACATCGCTCAGCGGCACCGGCCTCGTCAAAAAGCGGCATTTCCGCGGCATCCTTGAACCAAAATGCGGTAAAACCGCGGCATGCCCGAAATTCTCGGAAAAGCTGTGTTTTGTATTTTTGAGAGAGAATGGGTGAAAAATCTCGCTTTAATATGAATGTTGATTCAGTGTCAAGTGAAGTGTGGTGAAGATCTGTCATAAATTTGAGAAAACACGAGCTGTCTATCCTTCTTTTCAGCGGTCAAAGGTAAGCATGGTCAGCTCAGTCCGTGAACACACATTTGCCGTTCATCGTTTTCGTCAAACACGCAACAGAAGTCAAAGTGCAGAGGTACCACAGCAGGGAAAGTCCACGGTGGGAAAACCGTATAAATGTGAAGTGAATAGTGAAGAAATTAAAAGCGATTTTCCCTTGGGCCTTCAAGCCCATCCAATAGAATAATTTATGGGTAACTAGATTCTCGTATCTTAACCTTTGTCGATTAATGTTTAATGAAAATCAATATCAAAAGCTTCAAGAAGCAACATTCAGATAAATAATACAAGACAAACAGACAAGATTAATCGGAATCGGACTGTTCACGTGTGTCACAAACAATAATTTTGGCCAGACCATGCACAATGCTTTGGTTCAAAACGTTACAGTCACGAGAAGAGGCACTATCCTTCACTTTCAGTACACGCTTGACTAGTCCGGGTTCTAGCTCTAGCACTGACTTGCCCGAGTCAAGCCCTCCTTTAGAATTGTGCTTAAGGCCAAGCTTGGTTTTCAGTGTTGCCGAAAGAGTCACTGCGCTCAGTCGGTTTCGATTATCAGTATTCACTTCCTTGAGCAAACTTGAGCTCGGCAATAACGTTTGAAAAAGGGAGTGAGAAAAAGCACTGAACCATTTTCCTGACATTTGGGAACATCCGACTACCATTTGGTGACTTTGTTTGCAAGATGAGGTGCCAGTAAACGACAATGTCCAAGTCATCTACGTCAGGAAGATCGACAGTACTAGGTAGAGCTAAACTTAGTATAGACCGCCATTCCTGCTCTAGCTTTGCTTTATTCCAAAGCACAGAATCGTAGTAGTCGAAGAACTGACGAAGACTGGGAATTTTCAGTTCATAACTAGAGCTTGGGGTAAGCAAGTGTACCAGCTCGTAGATCTTTTCAGAGAATGGAAAATGGTCAAGAATTTGTTGAACAGCTTCGACGAAGAAATCCCTCGCGGAGCGACGAATTCGGAGACTTTCCGCTACAAAACGGCCTGGTAACTTCTCTCGTTTCGAGCCCCACAAGGAAATCGTACTCTTTGTAGCCGATATAGACATTTTCGTCGGGAAGATAGTTCACTTCGTCAAGCGGATTGATGTCAAAAGGGTTGACTGTTCTAACATATGAAGGCTTCATAAAGTTCATGGCTAATGTCCGAAGAAGTTTTTCCACCTGGGTTTTCATAAGGTGAATTGTAGTTTTTCAGACTGGAAGATGGTGTTGAACTCATTCAGCTCTCCTAGCAAGTACTCGACAAAAAACATCATAACCCTCGAGTATGGGTTGTTTAGTGTCATTCTTACACGATCATTAGCATGCGAGGGATCATCAAGTACCAACGAGTCCCAGTACAACGAAAGAGTATCCCACTGTTCGAGAATACGGCGTGCACAGTTTTGAAACGACAACCAGCGTGTTGGAGCCAAAACAAGGAATCTGTGCCGTTCCACTTGAGTAAAGACTTGAAATTCCTTCCTATATGCATCTTGGCGTTTTGCACTGTGCCTAAAGTGATTACACACAGTCCGACATAGATCTTCGAGGATCTTGGACAGTTTTTTTGCAAGCAAGACTTGCAACTAGGGCACACAGATGGCAGCTACATTTCACAACTGTAACCAGGGATATTTCCCTTCAACAAGTGTTTTGACTGAGTGGTTTATCCCCATCATAGCATTCCTTGTGTCAGAGCAGAATAGGACCCAGTTTTGTAGAGGAACACCCGCCTTTTTGACATCATCCATCACCTTCACTAGCTGGTTGAATAGACCAGATGCTGATCAGCCCCTGCATTCGACAAGAGCGAGCAAATCTACCTGCACATTCATTGCTTCGTCACAAAAGCTGACACAAACAGCAAATTGTTTGGCAACAGAGGAATCTGTGGTCTCGTCAATTACTACGGAGAAAAGATTCGTTTCAGGTTTTCAAGAAGCTTTTCATGAAAATAAGGGTCCAACGCTTGTCGAGCAATATTAGTTGCTTTAGTTCTACCACGAGTGGTCTGGCTTAGAAGATCTGGGCCCTGCATACTTTTCACAAGTTCCAGAAAGCAAATAGGGTAGATCGTGCTCAACGAGAAATGTCACTAGCTTCGTTTCAACAGTGGCCACTCTTTCAATTTTTGAATCACCAGAAAAATGAAGACTCAATGTCATGGTCTTAGAAGACGAAGTTATCCACGCTTTTTTATTTTCTTCGTGAGCTTTGGTCTGTTTGTGCCTTTTTGGGTCGTGATTCCCTTTTTTACAAACGAAATCCTTTTTGCAGTAAAGACACTGAGCTAAATACCCACTGTTTTGACCAGTCTGCACCTTTCCTTTTCGTAACCATTCATTAAAGTCAGATTCTCTTTCCCACTCAGTCTTATATCTTTGGTCTGCCCTTTTCTTTGTGATCCCGGTTTTTTGTTGGAGGGTTCACTATCGTCCGAGTCTTTATTACCGTCCTCATATTCCTGATTGATATCTATCACTTCTGCCATTATGTTGTAACACGTTTGGTCTATAAACAAGAGAAATATTAACTATTATGTCATTTCTGTCATGGATTGACTTGCTGTTGAAAGAAACGAACCTGCATCAGTTTAATTTCTTCCAGCGCCAGCCTGCTGAGAACCCTTTGTTCTTTCCAGACAAATCCTTCGCCGGGAATCCGGCTGAAGTAAGAAATTTGGCAGAAGTAAGGCAGGAAGTTTTGATCAGTTTCATCAAAGCAGATATGACGTCAAATCACAGTAGATATGACGCAAACACACATATGTTGCGTTTTTGCTGATACCCCTGTTACCACGGTAACTGCGGATCTGCAGTTAGTTGTTTTGCAGTTACCGTGATATCTGATATACGGTCCACTGCAAAAAACGACTATTATATTGCCGAAATTGCACTTTTCAAAAGTCATCCCAAAATAAAAACTGATATCCAATTACATAACTAAGTGCTGATTTTCTTTCTCACCAATTTGACAAAATTTGATGAAAATGAGATGACTTTTCAGATACCACGGTCGGGCCACGATATCTGAATATCAGTTACCGCGGTAGCAGGCCAGATACCACGAAAACTGCAAAAACTCTTTTGACCGTGGTATCGGATACCACGGTAGCTGCAGAAACGACTTTAGACCGTATATCAAATACCATGGTATCGGCAAAACCCCAACTATTGTCGTATAATAATAATATTTATGACCCACTCTATAGGTTTAAGATAGTGGAATTAGAAGACCATTCCGTAATTTTGTTTTGATGTTACGAAGTAGCGTAAACAGTCTTCTAGCAGCTGCTGAAGAGTGTGGCAGGCCACATAATGTTAGCATAAAATCACAAAGATCCTTGTATTTTTCTTTATCCTTGGCATCCTTACATTTGCTTAGGGCAGGACCAGAAAACTGATGGATTTGTTTATTCAGAACGGAAATTAAAAATCCTAGTGCCCTTTTTCAGTGACCAAAAAGAATGGAGGGCAGCTAAGCCCCCTCCCACGCTCACTTTTTTCCCAAAGTCACCAGATCATAATTTTTAGATAGCCATTTTGTTCAGCATGTTCGAAAAATACAATAACTATGTCTTTGAGGATAACCCCCACAGTATCTGGGGGACGGTCTGCAAGTTATGAACTATGTCCAATGTTTACATATAATATTGGTTATTGGGAAGTATACAAAGTTTTCAGGACAAATTTTTCTGGTAGTTGGGGAGGGGGTGGGGTTTTACGTGGGAGGAGCTTTCCGTGGAGGAAGGGACATTGCTATGAAGGGGGTGTCAGATTCCAGCATTATTTAAAAAACAATGAGAAATTAAATAAAAATGCAATTTTCAACTGAAAGTAAGGAGCAACACCAAAACTTAAAACAAACAGAAATTAATACGTATATGATTGGGTTCGCTCCCTAGTCATTACCTCGCTCTATGCGCTAATTTTTTTTTAGTTCCATCAGAGCTATTTATTCTAATTAACGGCATTTGTGGTCAAGGGGCCATTCTTAGAAAACTGGAAGAAAATTTGAACTTTGGCGTAAAGAGCGAGGTATTGACTAAGGGTTACGTAAGTTAATTCGTAAGTTACGTCAGATCAAAATTACGCGAAAGCCATTTAGCCAAAAAAGTAAAATTAATATGCAAATTTCATTTTAATTATTCATCTACGGTGAGCCAACATCAAAGCTGCATTAATTCAAAAACCGCTATATACTGTATAAGGAAACCAGACATGGAGACCCGTTCGTAATTTTTCGCAGTTCATATTATTGACATACGAATAACGTAAACATATCACTCAATTCTTTTTTTAAGCTCTTTCCAAATAGAAGAATCATTTTTGTCGGATATGAATTTTACCCCCACCCCTATTCTAAATTCAGGGTATATATTTGCAATTAGGGGGGGGGGGGGTTTAAATTTGTATTTCCTGATGCAAATGGGAGGTAAGTTTAAACTTAACCCCCACCCCCACCCCCTAATGTGCAAATATATGCCCTGAACTAGTATATATAGGGGTGGGGGTTAAAATTGCTTTCCGACCAAAAATGAATTATTATATTTGGAAAGAAACTAAAGTAAGCATCGATTCTTTAACGTGTAACCAGTAGAATAATCATTATTCCATTTTGAGTCATAAAATAACTTTTACAGGGATGTCACCTACAGGGTCAATATGCGGTTTATCTTCGGTATATTAGGTTCATTGGGTAATATGGTCATAGTAGTATAAATGTCACTAGTGCCTTTTTTCCACGATTTAGCTTTATATTCAGTAGTGATATAGTTATTTTAGATACAGCTTATTTTTTGGAAACGAAATTTTTCGTAACAATTCTTTCGGATTCCATTTTGTCAATGAAACTTTTTAACACATTTTGGAAAAGTAGCCAAAGCCAGTTCCTAATTATACCGATACCAACAGCTCACACCAGCAGAAACAACCATAACAGGTTCAACTAATATTTTGAAAACTCTATGCAATATTAAAGACAACCCTTTATACAAATTCATTAATTCGAGTGAGATAAAATCAGAACTTAAATACGCTAGAAACTATCAAAGAAAGTGCTACGTAGACTAAATGGATTATATTTTGAAAGAATATGTGAAAATCTTAGTGTTGGAATATATGAAGTTTAAAAAACCAAATGTATGTCATAATATTTGCAAAGGCATTCTAACCCCGGAAGATAAATGTTAAATCACCCACACACCAGAATAAATAAATTATTAAATGGGAAGTAAATTTAAACTCAAAAACTACTCAAATAGTTCCTAATATAACTTCAATATATTTTAAGCAAAAACTACTAGTATAATGCTTAACCACTGTGGGTTCAAACAAAACGAGAAGTACATATTAGCTGGGGGTGGAAAAGAGAATTTTATATTCGTAAAGTCAAAAGAAAAAGAGAGGAGAAAAGAGAATAACAAGGATGGAGTCCAAAAACTGATATCCTTGGAAGAAAGGACATGGCATAATATTTGGCCATAAACATAGCTCTTAGCAAACCCATTGAGCTTATATGCACACAAATGACCCAACAATGGCAGGTAAAAGAATAATGTACAAATACTTAAATTTATTGTTTTAAAGTAAAAATATTTAGAGCTGGGGACAATTATTATCAAGGGCGCGAAGTCATTGTGGTGACGCTTGTCTAATTAAGTCAAAATGTGGATTTAGTAAGAACATTAAGACGCAAATCCAAAGTTTCGAAATGCCACTTTTATTAGATTAATTAAAAAAACTTTCCGAAAAATAAGTTTTTCAAAGAAAAGTAAAGGCCATTTTAAACTTAAGGTCAGGAGATACAAATACCTGTTAAAATTCCAACTCAGAACGACCAGAAATTACTATTAAAGAATAAATGAAACCCAAAACGAACAGAAATTAAATAAACAATCATAGCAAAAAACATACAACAAGTAATAATATAAATGAATAAATAGATATTAAAACGAGTAATGCTTAGATTGAATATGAAAATCAAGCTTAAAACAAAAGAAATATTTTTCTATTAAAGTATAAATGAAACTTAAAACGAACAAAAATTAAATAAACAATCAATGCGAACAAACATACAATATATATTAATGTAAATGAATAAATAAACCTTAAAACAAGTGAAACTTAAATTGAATATGCAAATCAAGTTTGAATCGAATAAAAATAACTATAAACAAGAGTTTGGGTATCGCCTCACTGCAAGAGCCTAAAACCTACTGCGTCATTGGCACTTTACTTAAAACAATTCTTTGAAATGTTTTCACTTTTGTAACTTTAAGAAATCAAAAATTAATTAAGAGTTTAGGGAATAAATATCAGCATATGTATATTATATTGACAATGCCCATTTTTTTTCAGTAAACTTATTTGAATTTTTTTCAGTAAAGTACAAATTATATTCTGGCTTTAAGAAAGCATAGGGTTTTGAACCCTACTCATATTAATTTATTCTCGTTATGAGTATGACTCTAATATTTATTTTAATTTTTGTTTGTTTTGGGTTTCATTTATTTATTGATACTGATTTGGGGTAGTTGTATGCTTGGTAGATTATATGATAGTCTGGACGCCAGGTGTTGAAAATGTGAACCATACCACGACGGAATGGGGCTGCTACGAGAATTAGCCTACCCTCCACCCCCTAAATTGACCATGCGGATTAAAAATACCAATGGCACTTGCTTGCGAGTGGTGGAACACTCCGAAACTTGACATTTTATTATATTTTGGTGTTTCATGCAAAGAAAATGCATGTTCCACAAAGTTTGAGGTGCAGTTTTCCGCTCAAATAGAAATGCCTAGAAGCCATAGAAGGTTTTCATAACAAACTAACACGATTAGTTAGAAAAAATGGCAGAGTTAGAAAAAAATGGCAAAACTATATGAGTCTTGAACAGTCTTGGAAAGTCTAAACAAAATCAAATTGAATATTAGATATATAATGATATTACTTGTTGAAAGATCCATCAGTTCAAGATTTTTTTTCACTGTAATTTTCATTTTCATTTTCAATGCTGTAAGAACTGGAAAAGAATAAATTTGTAATATACGAATAATTCGTTTTCAGTGAAGCACCAATGACGCAGAAGGCTTTAGGTTTTACAGTTAAAGAAGTGGGCAGTATCCAAATTTTGTTTGTAGTGAAACTATATTTGTCTTGACCAATCTTGAAAAGAACTAATAAATTAAACTGAATATTTGATGCATAATGATATTAATTGCTAAAAGCTCATCAGTTCAAAATTTTACTGTAATTTAATATTTATTTTCAATATTAAGTACAAAAGAAAACATTTGTAATATAATAATATAATTCGTTTCAGTGAAGCGCCAATGACGCAGTAGGTTTTAGGCTTTTGCAGTGAGGCGATACCCAAACTCTTGTTTATAGTATTTTTATTCGATTCAAACTTGATTTGCATATTCAATTTAAGTTTCACTTGTTTTAAGATTTATTTATTCATTTACATTAATATATATTGTATGTTTGTTCGCATTGATTGTTTATTTAATTCCTGTTCGTTTTAAGTTTCATTAATACTTTAATAGCAAAATATTGTTTTGTTTTAAGCTGGATTTTCATATTCAATCTAAGCATTACTCGCTTTAAGATCTATTTATTCATTTATATTATTACTTGTTGTATGTTTTTTGCTATGATTGTTTATTTAATTTCTGTTCGTTTTGGGTTTCATTTATTCTTTAATAGCAATTTCTGGTCGTTTTGAGTTTGAATTTTAACAGGTCTTTGTATCTCCTAAGCCTAAGTTTAAAATGGCCGGCCTTTACTTTTCTTTGAAAAACTTATTTTCGGGAAGTTTTTTTTAATTAATTTTTGTTCGTTTTTATTGCAAAAAGTTTCAAGTTTTGATGGCATGGGGGGGGGGGTGCTTACTGTCCGATTATTCTTGACTTAAAAAACGGATCTAGAACTTTCAATTTAAATCGAATGAGGCTTTTTTCAAAGTCTATACGATTACCTCTTTGATAAAAACCTTATATATGAACAATAGACAGCTTGCATAACTTGTGGACAGCGATGGACAACAATGAATGGATTGAAAAAATAGCTCCAATAAGGGGGTTTAGACCATATCACTTGCTGACACAAAGGGATCACGACTGTTTGGAATTAACCTTAATAGGATTTGTGTGCCAAAGCAATTTTGCATCTATCACAGAGTATGTATTTTAACCTTGTAATTGGATAATTATGATAGATTTCCTATGTGTTCTTCCCATACAAAACCCCTTCCCATAAGCTATAAACCCCCCTTAATAAGTTATGCCCCAGGGCATAACTTACAACGCCTACCCCCGGGCCCTGGTGGGCTGTGTCGACACTGGAGTTTTTTGTTATCAGAACTTTGAACTATTTTAACAAAATGTCTTTCTCAAATTTTTATCTGATGCATTTAGGGCGTGAAGGAGGAGGGGGGGGGGCTAGTTACCCTCCAATCTCTTTTGACTCTTAAAAATTGTACCAGAACTTTCAATTTTCAGTCAAATGAGCCCTCTCTAACGTTTATACTAGCATCCCTTCCATAAGAAATAATGGGAAGGATTTGGAGAATCCTTAAATTACAACCCTTGCATTGAGGGCTGTGGGGGAGTTGTCATCCTCAAAGACCTAATTTCCAGAACTTGAACCTACGTTTAATAAAATGGCTGTCTCAAAATTTTGAATGGATGTGTTTGGGGAAAAAGTGGGCGTGAGAGGGGGGATAGTTTCCCTCAAATCACTTTCGACTATTAAAAAGGGCACTATCCCTTTGAATTTCCAATCAAATTGGCCTTTTTTGAAGTTTTTACAATAACGCCTTCTATAAAAACCTTATATGCCCCCAGGGCATATCTTAAAACCCTTGCCCTGAAGGTTCTGGGGGAGTGTCCTCCTCAAAAACATATTTTATATCTTGAAATCAACAACGCTGAACAAAATGGCTATCTCCAAATTTTGATTGGATGTGCTTGGGGGAATGATGGGCGTGGGGGAGCTAGTTGCCCTCCAATCACTTTCGACTATTAAAAAGGGCACTATCCCTTTGAATTTCCAATCAAATGGGCCTTTTTTGAAGTTTCTACAATAACGCCTTCTATAAAAACCTTATATGCCCCCAGGGCATATCTTAAAACCCTTGCCCTGAAGGTTCTGGGGGAGTGTCCTGCTCAAAAACATATTTTCTATCTGGAAATCAACTACGCTGAACAAAATGGCTATCTATAAATTTTGATTGGATGTGTTTGGGGAAATAATGGGTGAGGGGGGGGGGCTAGTTGCACTCCAGTCACTTTTGACTATTAAAAAGGGCACTACCCCTTTAATTTACAATCGAATGAGCCTGTTTTGTAGTTTCTACGACAGCGCCTTCTATAAAAACCTTATATACCACCAGGGCATAACTTAAACCCTTGCCCTGATGGCTGTGGGGGAGTGTCCTCCTCAAAAATATATCTTCTATCTGGAAATCAACTAAACTGAACAAAATGGCTATCTCAAAATTTTGAATGGATGTGTTTAGGGCAATAGCGCGCGTGGGGGGGGGGCTAGTCGCCCTCCAATCACTTTCGAGTATTCAAAAGGGCACTAGCTTTTGAATTTCCAATCGAATGAGCTTTTTTTAAAGTTTCTACAACAACACCTTCTATAAGAACCTTATGTGTCCCCAGGGCATAACTTAAAACCCTTGCCCCGAGGGTTGTGGGGGAGTGTCCTCCTGAAAAATATATTTTCTATCTGGAAATCAACTACGCTGAACAAAATGGCTATCTGAAAATTTTGATTGGATGTGTTTGGGGAAATGATGGGCGGGGGGGGGGGTGTAGGGGGGCTACTTACACTCTAATCACTTTTGACTATTAAAAAGGGCTCTAGCCCTTTAATTTCCAATTAAATGAGCCTGTTTTGAAGTTTCTACGACAATGCCTTCTATAAAAACCTTATATGCCCCCAGGGCATAACTTAAAACACCCTTGCCCTGAGGGTTGTGGAGGAGTGTCCTCCTCAAAAATATATTTTCTATCTGGAAATCAACTACGCTGAACAAAATGGCTATCTCAAAATTTTGATTGGATGTGTTTGGGGTAATGATGGCCGTGGGGGGGGGGGTTAGTTGCCCTAAATCAAATGAGCCCTCTCTAAAGTTTATACGAACATCCCTTCCATAAGAAATAATATGAAGGATCTTTAAATTACAACCCTTGCCCTGAGGGCTTTTGGGGAGTTGTAATCCTCAAAGACCCAATTTACAGAACTTAAAACTACGTTTAATAGAATGGCTGTCTTAAAATTTTGATTGGATGTGTTTGGGGAAAAGGTGGGCGTGGGAGGGGGGTTAGTTGCCCTCAAATCACTGTCGACTATTAAAAAGGCTACTAGCCGTCTAAATTTCCAATCGAATGATCCTTTTTTGAAGTTTCTACGACACCGCCTTCTATAAAAACCTTATATGTCCCCAGGGTATAACTTAAAACCCTTGCCTTGTGGTTTGTGGGGGATTGTCCTCCTCAAAAACATATTTTCTATCTGAAAATCAACTACGCTGAACAAAATGGCTATCTCAAAATTTGATTGGATGTGTTTGGGGGAATGATGGGCGAAGGGGGGGGGGGCTAGTTGCCCTCAATCACTTTCGACAATTAAAAAGGACACTAGCCCTTTGAACTTCCATCGAATGAGCCTTTTTGAAGTTTCTACGACAACGCATTCTATAAAAACCTTATATGCCCCCAGGGCATAACTTAAAACCCTTGTCCTGAGGGTTGTGGGGGAGTGTCCTCCTCAAAAGCATATTTTCTATGTGGAAATCAACTACGCTGAACAAAATGGCTATCTCAAATTTTGATTGGATGTGTTTGGGGGAATGATGGGCGTGGGGGGGGGCTAGTTGCCCTCCAATCACTTTCGACTATTAAAAAGCGGACTAGCCCTTTGAATTTCCAATTGAATGAGCCTGTTTTGAAGTTTCTACGACAACGCCTTCTATAAAACCTCATATGCCCCAAGGGCATAACTTAAAACTCTCGCCTGAGGGCTGTGGGGGAGTTTCTTCCTCAAAAATATATTTTCTATCTGGAAATCAACTACGCTGAACAAAATGGCCTAAATACATCACTTTCGACTATTAAAAAGGAATGATGGGCGTGAGGGGGGGGGGGGGGCTAGTTGCCCTTCAATAACTTTCGACTATTAAAAAGGGCACCTTCCCTTTGAATTTCCAATCAAATGAGCCTTTTTTGAAGTTTCTATGACAACGCCTTCTATAAAAACCTTATATGCCCCCAGGGCATATCTTAAAACCCTTGCCCTGAGGGTTGTGGGGGATTGTCCTCCTCAAAAACACGTTTTCTATGTGAAAATTGACTACGCTGAACAAAATGGCTATCTAAAAATTTTGATTGGATGTGTTTGGGGGAATGATGGGCGGGGGGGGGGGCTAGTCCCCTCCAATCACTTTCGACTATTAAAAAGGGCACTATCCATTTGAATTTCAATTGAATGAGCATGTTTTGAAGTTTCTACGACAACGCCTTCTATAAAAACCTTATATGCCCCCAGGGCATATCTTAAAACCCTTGCCCTGAGGTTTTGGGGGAGTGTCCTCCTCCAAAACATATTTTCTATCTGGAAATCAACTACTTTGAACAAAATGGCTATCTCAAAATTTTGGTTGGATGTGTTTGGGGAAATGATGCGGCGTGGGGGGGGGGGGCTAGTTGCACTCCAATCACTTTCGACTATTAAAAAGGGCACTAGCCCTTTGAATTTCCAATCGAATGAGCTTGTTTTGAAGTTTCTACGACAACGCCTTCTATAAGAAACCTTATGTGTCCCCAGGGCATAACTTAAAACCCTTGCCCCGAGGGTTGTGGGGGAGTGTCCTCCTGAAAAATATATTTTCTATCTGGAAATCAACTACGCTGAACAAAATGGCTATCTGAAAATTTTGATTGGATGTGTTTGGGGAAATGATGGGCGGGGGGGGGGGGGTAGGGGGGCTACTTACACTCTAATCACTTTTGACTATTAAAAAGGGCTCTAGCCCTTTAATTTCCAATTAAATGAGCCTGTTTTGAAGTTTCTACGACAATGCCTTCTATAAAAACCTTATATGCCCCCAGGGCATAACTTAAAACACCCTTGCCCTGAGGGTTGTGGAGGAGTGTCCTCCTCAAAAATATATTTTCTATCTGGAAATCAACTACGCTGAACAAAATGGCTATCTCAAAATTTTGATTGGATGTGTTTGGGTAATGATGGCCGTGGGGGGGGGGGTTAGTTGCCCTAAATCAAATGAGCCCTCTCTAAAGTTTATACGAACATCCCTTCCATAAGAAATAATATGAAGGATCTTTAAATTACAACCCTTGCCCTGAGGGATTTTGGGGAGTTGTAATCCTCAAAGACCCAATTTACAGAACTTAAAACTACGTTTAATAATTTGGCTGTCTTAAAATTTTGATTGGATGTGTTTGGGGAAAAGGTGGGCGTGGGAGGGGGGTTAGTTGCCCTCAAATCACTGTTCGACTATTAAAAAGGCTACTAGCCGTCGAAATTTCCAATCGAATGATCCTTTTTTGAAGTTTCTACGACACCGCCTTCTATAAAAACCTTATATGTCCCCAGGGTATAACTTAAAACCCTTGCCTTGTGGTTTGTGGGGGATTGTCCTCCTCAAAAACATATTTTCTATCTGAAAATCAACTACGCTGAACAAAATGGCTATCTCAAAATTTTGATTGGATGTGTTTGGGGAATGATGGGCGAAGGGGGGGGGGCTAGTTGCCCTCCAATCACTTTCGACAATTAAAAAGGACACTAGCCCTTTGAACTTCCAATCGAATGAGCCTTTTTTGAAGTTTCTACGACAACGCATTCTATAAAAACCTTATATGCCCCAGGGCATAACTTAAAACCCTTGTCCTGAGGGTTGTGGGGGAGTGTCCTCCTCAAAAGCATATTTTCTATGTGGAAATCAACTACGCTGAACAAAATGGCTATCTCAAATTTTGATTGGATGTGTTTGGGGGAATGATGGGCGTGGGGGGGGGCTAGTTGCCCTCCAATCACTTTCGACTATTAAAAAGCGGACTAGCCCTTTGAATTTCCAATTGAATGAGCCTGTTTTGAAGTTTCTACGACAACGCCTTCTATAAAACCTCATATGCCCCAAGGGCATAACTTAAAACTCTCGCCCTGAGGGCTGTGGGGGAGTTTCTTCCTCAAAAATATATTTTCTATCTGGAAATCAACTACGCTGAACAAAATGGCCTAAATAACATCACTTTCGACTATTAAAAAGGGAATGATGGGCGTGAGGGGGGGGGGGCTAGTTGCCCTTCAATAACTTTCGACTATTAAAAAGCGCACCTTCCCTTTGAATTTCCAATCGAATGAGCCTTTTTTGAAGTTTCTATGACAACGCCTTCTATAAAACCTTATATGCCCCCAGGGCATAACTTAAAACCCTTGCCCTGAGGGTTGTGGGGGATTGTCCTCCTCAAAAACACGTTTTCTATGTGAAAATTGACTACGCTGAACAAAATGGCTATCTAAAAATTTTGATTGGATGTGTTTGGGGGAATGATGGGCGGGGGGGGGGCTAGTCCCCCTCCAATCACTTTCGACTATTAAAAAGGGCACTATCCATTTGAATTTCCAATTGAATGAGCATGTTTTGAAGTTTCTACGACAACGCCTTCTATAAAAACCTTATATGCCCCCGGGGCATATCTTAAAACCCTTGCCCTGAAGGTTTTGGGGGAGTGTCCTCCTCCAAAACATATTTTCTATCTGGAAATCAACTACTTTGAACAAAATGGCTATCTCAAAATTTTGGTTGGATGTGTTTGGGGAAATGATGGGCGTGGGGGGGGGGGCTAGTTGCACTCCAATCACTTTCGACTATTAAAAAGGGCACTATCCCTTTGAATTTCCAATTGAATGAGCATGTTTTGAAGTTTTCTACGACAACGCCTTCTATAAAAACCTTATATGCCCCCGGGGCATATCTTAAAACCCTTGCTCTGAAGGTTCTGGGGGAGTGTCCTCCTCCAAAACATATTTTCTATCTGGAAATCAACTACTTTGAACAAAATGGCTATCTCAAAATTTTGGTTGGATGTGTTTGGGGAAATGATGGGCGTGGGGGGGGGGGCTAGTTGCACTCCAATCACTTTCGACTATTAAAAAGGGCACTAGCCCTTTAATTTTCAATCGATTGAGCCTGTTTTGAAATTTCTGCGACAACGCCTTCTTTAAAAACCTTATCTCCCCAGGGCATAACTTAAAACCCTTGCCCTGAGGGTTGTGGGGGTGTGTCCTCCTCAAAATATATTTTTTATCTGGAAATCATTTACGCTGAACAAAATGGTCATCTCAAAATTTTGATTGGATGTGTTTGGGGGAATAATGGGCGTGGGGGGGGGCTAGTTGCCCTCCAATCACTTTCGACTATTAAAAAAGGCAATAGCTTTTTGAATTTTCAATCGAATGATCCTTTTTTGAAGTTTTTACGACAACGCCTTCTATAAAAACTTTATATGCCCCCAGGGTATAACTTAAAACCCTTGCCCTGAGGGTTGTGGGGGAGTGTCCTCCTCAAAAATATATTTTCTATCTGGAAATCAACTACGCTGAACAAAATGGCTATCTCAAAATTTTTATTGGATGTGTTTGGGGAAATGATGGGCGTGGGGGGGGGGAAGGGGTCTAGTTACACTCCGATCACTTTCGATTATTAAACAGGGCACTAGCCCTTTAATTTCCAATCGAATGAATCTGTTTTGAAGTTTCTACGACGACGCCTTCTATAAAAACCTTATATTCCCCCAGGGCATAACTTAAAACCCTCGCCCTGAGGGTTGTGGGGGAGTGTCCTCCTCAAAAATATATTTTCTATCTGGAAATCAACTACGCTGAACAAAATGGATATCTCAAAATTTTGATTGGATGTGTTTGGGGGAATGGTGGGCGTGGGGGGGGGGCTAGTTGCCCTCCAACCATTTTCGACTGTTAAAAAGGGCACTAGAACTCTCGATTTCAAATCGAATGTTCCCGCTCTTAAGTGTCAATGACGACCCCTTCCATATGAAGTGCCTCTGGGAAAAAAAATAATAAATAATGATAAAACATTGGAGCCGTATGGCCTTTACTATAGGCAACGCTACAGCGTTGCCTCTGATAAGGAACACATCCTGGTATGTGCATATTGAATAGGAAATTGAGAAATCACCATCTCTTTGGTAAGTGCGTCAATGGGCCCGATAAGAAGTGGCTGATGCAATGCATGAAAGATACATTTTGTGGGAACGGGGGGAAGTGTTCAAGTGTATTATTATATTATATCTTACCATAGTTTTCGTATAATTGCTGATTCCCTGGAACAAACCAGTCACAGCGGCTTATATACTGTCAAACCCTGTATCGTTGTGTGTTCGATAGATAAAAGTGTTGTGTTAAAGCAAACCTCTCTACAATCTTATTTCAGTCCCTCGAATAATTCTAGCTGGTACGCCCGTTAGTCAGGTCACAGCCTAAGGCACGCTACCAAAGTTCATTTACCTTAGGACCATAATTATCTCTCCTATAAAGGGAGTAATAAAGGTACAACTACAATTTCACCCTAAAACCTTTAAAATCACTTTACCACACAATCAAATGTATATTTGACTCTAATTTCTATATTTGGCGTTCGTAGCAATTTCGGCATTTCGACCAATTTTCGATGGATTCAGGAACGGGATGATTCCCCTCTCGCTGTACAGCCAAGCGGTTACCAATTTTTGGTCAAATTGTTGATTCGTTTTTATTTCACCTAAAAAATATAAATAGGTTTCAGTTTTTTACAGTATTACCTTCAAATAATTGCATTAGAAACAAGCCCCCCAAAAAATCAAGGAAAATTATAAAAAATTAAGCGATGTTACTTCATTCAAATTTTTTTGTTTATTTTTGTATATTTCTGAATTTATTTATTGCTAAAAATTGAAAAATGAAGCAGGCAGTAATCATAACTATCCACCTTGAAAATGGCATAAGCAGCGTTCACAAGCGTGTCTAGCTAGAATCCCATGTCTAGACACGTGTCTAGCCAGAATCCAATGTCTAGGCAACGACCATTCATTTGTAAAATTCGGTGCTTAGCTAAAACTACAAATTTAGTTTCGAATTGTTATTTCTAGCCAATCAACAGAGCTTATGCGGGCAAAACTTTCAAATATTATAATCCCTATTTTTACTGTCACAAGCTAAGGGATGAGATAAGCAAAACAATTTCCTTAGTGAGCTTCATTATTATGTCTGGTGTTGTATATTTGCCTAAGAATGGAAAAAACAATTAATGAGAAAACAAAGAATAAATTTCAGTTTACAAATGTAAACAAAAATGATGAAAATAGTGGATCTTGACACATTCTGATTGGCTGTAATACAAAATCCTAGACATTGAGTTCTAGAGGCTAGAACTCAATTTCTAGCCAAGCGCCTTGTCTAGCGTGTCTAGCTAAGCGCCGAATTTTACTTGTGAGCGGTGGTTGCCTAGACATTGGATTCTGGCTAGACACGTGTCTAGACATGATATTTTAGCTATACACGCTTGTGAACGCCGCTTTACTGATCTTATGATTCTTGCTATTGTTCACAGGGTTGCCACCGAGGTTACGTTCGTACCATTTTTGGTACGTTTTAAATAAAACGGTAGGTTTTACGTTACGGTCCTAGAAACGTTACATTTTCGTTACGTTCTTGAATTTATGTTACAATTATGTTACGCTTTTGAATGATACGTAAGTTCCACATTTTCTGAGTAATCTATTTTTTCCCCCGTAAAAAAAATCCGCTGTTTCCATTTTAATTACCCTGACATGAGTATCGACATTCTTTCACGTCACAGTCATTTAATCTTATCACACAATTACTTGATGAGAAAATACCCACTTCGCTTACTCGTAGTTTAAGTTAAGAAAACATCATGAGCATAAGATTATCATTTGCTTAGTGACAAGTGATAATAGTCAGTTAGTCACCTTACCAACTTTCAATTTCATCATATGAGTTTGAATCTTGTTTAGTCAACAGTCACACTGAACTGATGTGGGGAAGGGGTTAGCTGAAGGTTCAGGAACGAAAATTTATAATAAAAACAAGTAAATAATAATAAAAGTTATTTGTCTTATAATTTCTTTTTAAATATGTGATTATAAGATTATATATGTATTATTCTTTGGGTAACAACCTCACCCGCCCCCCTTTCTGATTGGTTGGACATAATATCAGGTTCGTGGTAATAAACTGTAAGTAAGGAGCGACCCGGCTCAATGGTAACCGAAACTCTAAAAAATGGAATTTTGATACCAAAAGATACATCAAAAGAATCAGATTTTAATTCTGATTTCAAATATATAAGTTTCATCAAGTTTAATCTTGATCAAAAGTTACACGCCTGAGAAAATTTGGCTGATTTTCGAAAAAAGGGGGAAAGACCCCCTAAAAGCTATAGAACCTTAATGAAAATCACACCATCATATTCAGCGTATCAGAGAACCCTACTGTAGAGTTTTCAAGCTCCTATCTACAAAAATGTGGAATTTTCAATTTTTTGCCAGAAGAAAGATCACGGATGCGTGTTTATTTGTTTTTGTGTTTTTTTTTTCTTTTTCCCAGGGGTGATCGTATCGACCCAGTTGTCCTAGAATATCGTGCGAGGGCTCATTGGAACGGAAATTAAAAGTTCTAGTGCCCTTTTTAAGTGACCAAAAAAAATGGAGGGCAACTAGGCCCCCTCCCACGCTCATTTTTTCCCAAAGTCACCCGATAAAAATTTTGAGATAGCCATTTTGCTCAGCATGGTCGAAAATATTATAAATATGTCTTTTAGGATGACTTAATCCCTCGAAGCCCCCAGGAGGAGGGCTGAAAGTTATGAACTTTACCCAATGTTAACATCTAGTATTGGTTATTGGGACCCGGCTCAATGGTAACCGAAACTCTAGAAAACGGTTATTTTGATACAAATAGATACATCAAAAGAATTGGATATTAATGCTGATTTCAAATATATAAGTTTCATCAAGTTTAATCATACCCATCAAAAGTTACGCGCCTGAGGAAATTTGGCTGATTTTCTAAAAAAGCGGGAAAGACCCCCTAAAAGTTATAGAACCTTAATGAAAATCACACCATCATATTCCGCGTATCAGAGAACCCTACTGTAGAGGTTTCAAGCTCCTATCTACAAAATTGTGGAATTTTGCATTTTTTGCCAGAAGAAAGATCACGGGTGCGTGTTTATTTTTTTTTTCCCCGGGGTGATCGTATCGACCCAGTGGTCCTAGAATATCGTGGGAGGGCTCATTGGAATGGAAATTAAAAGTTCTAGTGCCCTTTCTATGTGACCAAAAAAATGGAGGGCAACTAGGCCCCCTCCCACGCTCATTGTTTTCCCAAAGTCACCTGATCAAAATTTGTAGATAGCCATTTTGTTCAGCATGTTCGAAAATATTATAAGTATGTCTTTTAGGATGACTTAATCCCCCGAAGTTCCCGGGAGGAGGGCTGAAAGTTATGAACTTTGCCCAATGTTAACATATAGTATTGGTTATTGGGAAGTATACAATACAGACGTTAGTAGTAATCAACATTATACTTCTAACACGCCCCCGTACCAAACAGGTTTCTGGTAGGTATAATCTGGTTTGGTGGGTATAATCTGGTTTGGTGAGTATAGTCTGGTTTGATGGATACAGTCTGGTTTGGTTTTTCAAAGAGAGTGACTATCCCCATGCATATAGGTAATACTTCTACAGGGCATTACGCCTTTCCAAAGAGAGTGAGTATAACTTGATATGTGATTGGGATTTGAATAAAAGGAATAGTTTTCTTTACAATTCATATTAGTAAGAGAATTGAATTCAAAGAGAATAGTTTATTTGCGAGGATATTAGTAGAGGAAAAAAAATGAGTGGTGCATTTACATTATTGGAGATTAATGATGGAGCTGACAACAGCAGCAGCGATATACGAGTACCCAATGTGGCTGTGGAAATAACCGCTAGTTGTAGACTATGTCTTGAATGGGACACTATGTATGCCAGATACGTGATATCATTAAGCAAATTTAAGCAGGAGGAGCAGCTATGTTTTGCTGGAAAAGTGAATATTCTCCATATAAATAAACTTCGGTCAGCATTAGATGTCCTATCGAAATATATTGATGAGAACAAAATGCATCAGTGAATATTATTATTGTAATTATGTTCAATAAAATTGTTTCTAAATCAACGGTATTTTTTTCTTTTTATAGTAGACTAGCGTATATTTTTTAGAGTACAAAAGAAATTCTGGTTAGTCTGAAGTTGGTTGTGAGAGAGTTAGGACTCTAAAAAAAATGGATAGATTCGAGAAAGAGCGAATCATGAGGAATCTAGTTCTTATGGAAAAACGTTTGATTCTAGATGACAATTTTCTAGAATTGTCTATTCAAAGGAAGATATTTTCTCGGGGAATGCTTGTCGATATAATGAAAACTGATTCTCCATCATTAGACTATTGTATGAAGCTTCTACGTCGTGGTCCAAATGCATTTACACAATTTATTGATATATTGATCACAACACAGCAAAATGATATTGTGGATATGCTTTTAAACATTAGTTTTGAAATTTAGGACTTTTTTCATGAGAAAGATGGTGCTCAAGGATGATTTACTCCTCTCTCTCTCTCTCTCTCAGACAATTTTTGTTGTTGCTAGCTCAGTTTCATTGTGGTAGTGAGAGTGTCAACACATGACAAAATGTTCCATACATGTCCGTTATGTATGTACTCACTGGGCAGCTGGTCATCATCATGTGAGAATTGCACAATGATTGAGGAGTATGATGAAAAGTGTAGATTATGCAACCCGTGTAAATTGCATAGAGGATATGCTGTACAAATTAAAGGTTGTAAGTCCTGTCTTGAAGAGGTGTGTGACTCTCATCCTAGAGGCCACTATGCTCCAATTGTCATTATGATAAATGTAATCAGTGGGAGAATGTATATCCCGGTATGATTGGAAAGAATCCTAACCGTGATTTTAGTTTATTGCTACGAGATTGGTATCGTCGTGGTTTTAGATTATTCTGGGAGGAGGAACCGGGTCAACGATTCAACTGTTGGAACAACAAAAGAATATGGTTTCTACGTCATCGTTGTGAAGACACTGGGTGTTATGATTATAAGCCCACTGATTTCTATTTGGCTGTGACGGAATGTGATTCGACACTTGAGGACACTGTTTGTGAAATTGCTTCAAATAAGCAAATTGAAACATGTGAATTCTATAGAATGAATGAGAATAGTATCATTGACTATACAAAGAGATATGACAAGAGTGAAGTCACACTCTACTGTAGAAAATGTGACCCTGACATTGCAGTACAACAAAATTGATCAATAACTTATTTCATTTTCATTAAGAAAATTCAGAATTGAAGTTGAACTTTTCTTCTTCCGGGAAAATATTTGGAACAGAACTTTAAATTTTTTCATCTCTTTGAGAAAAATCTGAATTGAAGTGGAAAATTTTATATTATTTTAGGAAAATAGAATTGATCAATAACTTATTTCATTTTCATTGAGAAAATACAGAATCGAAGTTGAACTTTTTAGTCTTCGCGATTTTTGTATTAACCAGGAGTTTTGTAACAGCAAGCGAGCAAGCTATTAATTGGTTTTTAGAGTTTCGGTTACTATTGAGCCGTGTCGATCCTTACTTACAGTTCGTTACCACGAACACAATAAATTGTTTCAGCCAATCGTGTATCTCCCCCAAAAAAATACTTTTCAGACAATCAACTTCAGACTAACCAGAATTTTTTTTAACTGAAGTGGAAAATTTTGATATTATTTTGGGAAAATAGAATTGATCAATAACTTATTTCATTTGCATTAAGAAAATTCAGAATCGAAGTTGAACTTTTCTTCTTCCGGGAAAATATTTGGAACAGAACTTTAAATTTTTTCATCTCTTTGAGAAAAATCTGAATTGAAGTGGAAAATTTTATATTATTTTAGGAAAATAGAATTGATCAATAACTTATTTCATTTTCATTGAGAAAATTCAGAATCGAAGTTGAACTTTTTAGTCTTCGCGATTTTGTATTAACCAGGAGTTTTGTAACAGCAAGCGAGCAAGCTATTAATTGGTTTTTAGAGTTTCGGTTACTATTGAGCCGTGTCGATCCTTACTTACAGCTCGTTACCACGAACACAATAAAAAAAAATAAACAGGCATTATACCCACAAGCATATGCGAGTCAAATTTCATCTTACGTATCTGATAAAATAAAAATCAAAATTAAATTGCATTTACTACTTTTCGTTTAAACTAATGTGGTTTGTATAAAAAATTTGAAATTATCTCGTTTAAACTATTGAAGTTTCTATAAAGTTAAGTTAAAAAGCTGCTCACCAAGTTTACCGAAATAAAAGCGTCTATTTGCAGCATTCCCCTTCATCTTCCAAATTGTAAGAAGGAACTGAATGTATATCATCCCATTCTTAAGGTATTTTATACCTTATATCTTGGAAATTAAGTCTCTCTCTTCTTATCAGATTCAAACGCTTAATACCCACAAGCATATGCGAGTCAAATTTCATCTTAAAGTGCCAACGTATCTGATAGAATAATTCAAGTCTTATGATCAATTTCATAAAACCTATAATTTTCACCTTTTTCTTCATTAAGTATCAATTACTTCAAGAAATTAATTCCACATTTTTGCAGATAGGAGCTTGAAACTTCCGAAGTAGGGTTATTGGTTTTTAGAGTTTCGGTTACTATTGAGTCGTGTCGCTCCTTACTTACAGTTCGTTAGCACAAACACAAAAATGTTATCACTCTTAACATTTAAATCTTGGCAAATCCAAAACACCAGTGCAGTGATTTTTGCAAGTGCGTTTAGGTGTTAAATTCCAATTAATAGGCACGTAACGTCAATAAAACCTCTAATTTTCACCTTTTTCTTCATTAAGTATTTTGACTAGTTTCTTTTATCATCTATCTTGCGCAGCTTACAGCTGATAGAACATTACCAATTCTACTTTAGGTACTTTTGGCTATCTTGGAAAGGGGTTAGGTTAGGAAAATGAAACTTTCAGGAATGGGTCTACAGGCTAAACAGTTCATGATAAAAAAGATAGTTTCATTTTTTAAAGTTAATTTAGCTACTTTTGGCTATCTTGGAAAGGGGTTAGGTTAGGAAAATGAAACTTTCAGGAATGGGTCTACAGACTAAACAGTTCATGATAAAAAAAAATTCGCGCCCAACTTATGTTAATTTCTGCTCGTTTTGAGTCTGACTCGGTTAATTAGAAACCACTGTTTGCAATCCATTTCTCCGTTGAGAGGACCTGTTTGACTAGTTTCTTTTATCATCTATCTTGCGTGGCTTACAGCTGATAGAACATTACCAATTCTACTTTAGGTACTTTTGGCTATCCTGGAAAGGGGTTAGGTTAGGAAAATGAAACTTTCAGGAATGGGTCTACAGGCTAAACAGTTCATGATAAAAAAGATAGTTTCATTTTTTTTAAGGTTAATTTATATGAGGTTATGTGCGCGCACATAACCTCATCTAAATTAACCTTAAAAAAATGAAACTATCTTTTTTTATCATGAACTGTTTAGCCTGTAGACCCATTCCTGAAAGTTTCATTTTCCTAACCTAACCCCTTTCCAAGATAGCCAAAAGTAGCTAAATTAACCTTAAAAAATGAAACTATCTTTTTTTATCATGAACTGCTTAGCCTGTAGACCCATTCCTGAAAGTTTCATTTTCCTAACCTAACCCCTTTCCAGGATAGCCAAAAGTACCTAAAGTAGAATTGGTAATGTTCTATCAGCTGTAAGCCACGCAAGATAGATGATAAAAGAAACTAGTCAAACAGGTCCTCTCAACGGAGAAATGGATTGCAAACAGTGGTTTCTAATTAACCGAGTCAGACTCAAAACGAGCAGAAATTAACATAAGTTGGGCGCGAATTTTTTATCATGAACTGTTTAGCCTGTAGACCCATTCCTGAAAGTTTCATTTTCCTAACCTAACCCCTTTCCAAGATAGCCAAAAGTAGCTAAATTAACCTTAAAAAATGAAACTATCTTTTTTTATCATGAACTGTTTAGCCTGTAGACCCATTCCTGAAAGTTTCATTTTCCTAACCTAACCCCTTTCCAAGATAGCCAAAAGTACCTAAAGTAGAATTGGTAATGTTCTATCAGCTGTAAGCCACGCAAGATAGATGATAAAAGAAACTAGTCAAACTACTTAATGAAGAAAAAGGTGAAAATTAGAGGTTTTATTGACGTTACGTGCCTATTAATTGGAATTTAACACCTAAACGCACTTGCAAAAATCACTGCACTGGTGTTTTGGATTTGCCAAGATTTAAATGTTAAGAGTGATAACATTTTTGTGTTTGTGCTAACGAACTGTAAGTAAGGAGCGACACGACTCAATAGTAACCGAAACTCTAAAAACCAATAACCCTACTTCGGAAGTTTCAAGCTCCTATCTGCAAAAATGTGGAATTAATTTCTTGAAGTAGTTGATACTTAATGAAGAAAAAGGTGAAAATTATAGGTTTTATGAAATTGATCATAAGACTTAAATTATTCTATCAGATACGTTGGCACTTTAAGATGAAATTTGACTCGCATATGCCTGTGGGTATTAAGCGTTTGAATCTGATAAGAAGAGAGAGACTTAATTTCCAAGATATAAGGTATAAAATACCTTAAGAATGGGATGATATACATTCAGTTCCTTCTTACAATTTGGAAGATGAAGGGGAATGCTGCAAATAGACGCTTTTATTTCGCTAAACTTGGTGAGCAGCTTTTTAACTTAACTTTATAGAAACTTCAATAGTTTAAACGAGATAATTTCAAATTTTTTTATAGAAACCACATTATTTTAAACGAAAAGTAGTAAATGCAATTTAATTTTGATTTTTATTTTATCAGATACGTAAGATGAAATTTGACTCGCATATGCTTGTGGGTATAATGCCTGTTTATTTTTTTTTTATTGTGTTCGTGGTAACGAACTGTAAGTAAGGATCGACACGGCTCAATAGTAACCGAAACTCTAAAAACCAATTAATAGCTTGCTCGCTTGCTGTTACAAAACTCCTGGTTAATACAAAAATCGCGAAGACTAAAAAGTTCAACTTCGATTCTGAATTTTCTCAATGAAAATGAAATAAGTTATTGATCAATTCTATTTTCCTAAAATAATATAAAATTTTCCACTTCAATTCAGATTTTTCTCAAAAAGATGAAAAAATTTAAAGTTCTGTTCCAAATATTTTCCCGGAAGAAGAAAGGTTCAACTTCGATTCTGAATTTTCTTAATGAAAATGAAATAAGTTATTGATCAATTCTATTTTCCCAAAATAATATCAAAATTTTCCACTTCAGTTAAAAAAATTCTGGTTAGTCTGAAGTTGATTGTCTGAAAAGTATTTTTTTGGGGGAGATACACGATTGGCTGAAACAATTTATTGTGTTCGTGGTAACGAACTGTAAGTAAGGATCGACACGGCTCAATAGTAACCGAAACTCTAAAAACCAATTAATAGCTTGCTCGCTTGCTGTTACAAAACTCCTGGTTAATACAAAAATCGCGAAGACTAAAAAGTTCAACTTCGATTCTGTATTTTCTCAATGAAAATGAAATAAGTTATTGATCAATTCTATTTTCCTAAAATAATATAAAATTTTCCACTTCAATTCAGATTTTTCGTCTGAAGTTGATTGTCTGAAAAGTATTTTTTTGGGAGAGATACACGATTGGCTGAAACAATTTATTGTGTTCGTGGTAACGAACTGTAAGTAAGGATCGACACGGCTCAATAGTAACCGAAACTCTAAAAACCAATTAATAGCTTGCTCGCTTGCTGTTACAAAACTCCTGGTTAATACAAAAATCGCGAAGACTAAAAAGTTCAACTTCGATTCTGTATTTTCTCAATGAAAATGAAATAAGTTATTGATCAATTCTATTTTCCTAAAATAATATAAAATTTTCCACTTCAATTCAGATTTTTCTCAAAGAGATGAAAAAATTTAAAGTTCTGTTCCAAATATTTTCCCGGAAGAAGAAAAGTTCAACTTCAATTCTGAATTTTCTTAATGAAAATGAAATAAGTTATTGATCAATTCTGTTGTACTGCAATGTCAGGGTCACATTTTCTACAGTAGAGTGTGACTTCACTCTTGTCATATCTCTTTGTATAGTCAATGATACTATTCTCATTCATTCTATAGAATTCACATGTTTCAATTTGCTTATTTGAAGCAATTTCACAAACAGTGTCCTCAAGTGTCGAATCACATTCCGTCACAGCCAAATAGAAATCAGTGGGCTTATAATCATAACACCCAGTGTCTTCACAACGATGACGTAGAAACCATATTCTTTTGTTGTTCCAACAGTTGAATCGTTGACCCGGTTCCTCCTCCCAGAATAATCTAAAACCACGACGATACCAATCTCGTAGCAATAAACTAAAATCACGGTTAGGATTCTTTCCAATCATACCGGGATATGTATTCTCCCACTGATTACATTTATCATAATGACAATTGGAGCATAGGTGGCCTCTAGGATGAGAGTCACACACCTCTTCAAGACAGGAATTACAACCTTTAATTTGTACAGCATATCCTCTATGCAATTTACACGGGTTGCATAATCTACACTTTTCATCATACTCCTGAATCATTGTGCAATTCTCACATGATGATGACCAGGTGCCCAATGAGTACATACATAACGGACATGTATGGAACATTTTGTCATGTGTTGACACTCTCACTACCACAATGAAACTGAGCTAGCAACAACAAAAATTGTCTGAGAGAGAGAGAGAGAGAGAGGAGTAAATCATCCTTGAGCACCATCTTTCTCATGAAAAAAGTCCTAAATTTCAAAACTAATGTTTAAAAGCATATCCACAATATCATTTTGATGTGTTGTGATCAATATATCAATAAATTGTGTAAATGCATTTGGACCACGACGTAGAAGCTTCATACAATAGTCTAATGATGGAGAATCAGTTTTCATTATACCGACAAGCATTCCCCGAGAAAATATCTTCCTTTGAATAGACAATTCTAGAAAATTGTCATCTAGAATCAAACGTTTTTCCATAACAACTAGATTCCTCATGATTCGCTCTTTCTCGAATCTATCCATTTTTTTTAGAGTCCTAACTCTCTCACAACCAACTTCAGACTAACCAGAATTTCTTTTTGTACTCTAAAAAATATACGCTAGTCTACTATAGAAAGAAAAAAAAATACCGTTGATTTAGAAACAATTTTATTGAACATAATTACAATAATAATATTCACTGATGCATTTTGTTCTCATCAATATATTTCGATAGGACATCTAATGCTGACCGAAGTTTATTTATTTGGAGAATATTCACTTTTCCAGCAAAACATAGCTGCTCCTCCTGCTTAAATTTGCTTAATGATATCACGTATCTAGCATACATAGTGTCCCATTCAAGACATAGTCTACAACCAGCGGTTATTTCCACAGCCACATTGGGTACTCGTATATCGCTGCTGCTGTGTCAGCTCCATCATTAATCTCCAATAATGTAAATGCACCACTCATTTTTTTTTTCCTCTACTAATATCCTCGCAAATAAACAATTCTCTTTGATTTCAATTCTCTTACTAATATGAATTGTAAAGAAAACTATTCCTTTTATTCAAATCCCAATCACCAATCAAGTTATACTCACTCTCTTTGGAAAGGCGTAATGCCCTGTAGAAGTATTACCTATATGCATGGGGATAGTCACTCTCTTTGAAAAACCAAACCAGACTGTATCCATCAAACCAGACTATCCTCACCAAACCAGATTATACCCACCAAACCAGATTATACCTACCAGAAACCTGTTTGGTACGGGGGCGTGTTAGAAGTATAATGTTGATTACTACTGACGTTTTCAGGGGATATTTTTCCTGGTAGTGAGGGGGGGGGGGGTCGGGCAGGGACGTACGCAGGGAGGGGGGCCTCCAGGCCCGCCCCCCCCCCCCCCGAAATCTCACGATTTTTTCATTTTCCCATAATTTTCTGATTTTTATCACAGAATAATGGGTTTGAAGGATTCGCCCCCCCCCTCGAAACAAATTGCCCCCCCCCCCCCGAAACAAATTCCTGCGTACGTGCCTGGGGTTGGGGGTTATGTAGGAGGATCTCTCCATGAAGGAAGTTTTCATGGGGGAAGGGACATTGCTATGAAGGGGACGCCGGACTTCCCAGCATTATTTAAAAAAAGATCAGAAATTAAATATAAAAAAACTTGTTTTTCAACTGCAACAGCAGCAACATCAAAACTTTAAACAAACAGAAAATATTACATATATGATTGGGTTCACCCCCTAGTCAATACCTCACTCTTTAAGCCAGATATTTTTTAGTACTTTCATAAGAGCTATTTATTCTAATTAACGGCCTTTGTGATTAAGCGGTCATTTTTAAAGAATTGGATCAAAATTCGAACTTTCGCTTAAAGAGCAAGGTATTGACTAGGGGGCGAACCCCCTAATATACGTATTAAAAATGTATGAATATAGAAGTTCGTTACGTAAGTTAATTCGTAAGTTACGCATATTTATTACTAATAAAAACGTTCGTAAATAAAATGAAACAAGTTTCGAGAAAGCCATTTAACCAAATAAAAGTAAATTAATATGAAAATTTTGTTTTAATTATTTATGTACTGTGAGCCAAGATCAAAACCTGCATTTATTCAAAAACGTTCAAAAATTAAATAAAAAAAAACAATTTTTTTTAACTGAAAGTAAGGAGCGACATTAAAACTTAAAACGAACAGAAATTATTCCGTATACGAAAGGGGCTTTCCCCTCCTCAACGCCTCGCTCTTTACGCTAAAGTTTTTATTGTTTTAAAAATTAAAGTTGTGAGACAGAGTCAAACTTTAGCGTAAAGAGCGAGGCGTCGAGGAGGGGAAAGCCCCTTTCGTATACGGAATAATTTCTGTTCGTTTTAAGTTTTAATGTCGCTCCTTACTTTCAGTTAAAAAAACTTGTTTTTTTTATTTAATATATACAAAACTTGCTCTTTTTTTATGGGATTATTAACAGCTGATATTGACAAAATACATGAAACTGTAAAAATGAGTCATTTTTTGGTTATAACGAAGCTATATCTAATCACTGAGGAGGATTAGTTGAGCCAGAATTTTTGATTTTATGGTAGACTTTCCAAGTATCATGCTCACTTTTTTGATATTATACTCCCCCTCCCCATCTGTATTTTCAGAAAAGGGGCCATGATATTTGAAAATAGTACAAAATAAACGATTTAATGGTACTGCTTGTGTGTTTAGCATGTTTTCTTCAGAAAAGGACAATCACTAAATATTTGGTCTTAGAAAAAGAAAAATAGACTAGTGCCCATTTTTATGAAGAAGATAACCAGTCCTATATCTGTATAGGGTAGGCTTGCAGTTTACTTAAATACTGATTCTTAGGGACCACGCAGGTTGGGTTGGGGCCCCAACCCCCTGAGAACTTAAATTTCTTCCAATTTCTCGGAATGTCTTTATTAAATTATATGTTTTTTTTACTATCCCCCCTAATTTTTCTTTAAATTAAGCCATTTCCTGTTTGTTTTATTAATTCATTGATCTTTTTGTTACATCTTCCATTTATTTCTTTGTCACACAATTTTTTTTTAATTTTTTAACTATTTTTCAACCACTTCCGAATGTTCAGTTACTTCCCACATTTATCAGTATAGCACAATGGTATGAGTACTTCCTGAGGCTGTGTTAACTTAGGTTGTGATATTGGATGAGACATTATATTTTGTTTAATTGGAAAATTAAAAGTTGAAAATATTTTTTTTTTCCAGAATCTATAAATATAAGTGTAAATTAGGGGCAAAAAACGATTCGTTTTTTCATAATTTGATCTTTTTTACTTGTTTTCCTCAGGTCATCGACTTATTTCGCCTATGCATTCAAAACCTAGATACATTTGGTGTTTATGTTATATAAAACCCAATGCTTTTTGTGCCCCTCGTGGTCACTTATATTAATATATTCCTGAGAAAACAAATAATTATCTACTTTTTAGTTTAATTTGAAAATGAGTTATTTTTTTTATTGTTTTACCCCCTCCCCTAAAAATTCTTTGTACGGGCCTGGACTTGTGAGACCCATCAAAACAGCTTTAGGCTAACATTCTTGTGGTTGAATTTTATGAACTCTTCTTTTATTTCTTGATTTCTTTTGGTTGGGAGTTACAATTCAAATTACAAACGGAAAAGCCATTTTATGTAAATGACTGCTGTTTCTTTTAGGAACTGAAGACAACGAATGAAATATTTTTTGTTCGATAAAATAAAAACAAAACAAAACTCTGTCAGTCGGAATTGCTCAAATCTTCATGTAAGAGCGATGCAAATTTGAAGCTGGAGGAGGTGAGACTGAGACCGAGCCAATCTAAAATATTAGACGGGAAGGGAGCGATTAAAATGATTTTTAGTTTTTTTTTAAGAAGCTGGATTTATTAAGATCGTTTAAATTGAAATTTAACAATTAAAAAAATCTAGTTGGTTATCTTCTTTTCTGAAAAACTAAATTGTCCCGTGTTTATTGGTTTGCCTTTTATATTGTACGCATTACTCATAAACTTTTGGTTTAAATAAATAGATTCAAAGACTTTTGGTTTAAAACACCAAAAATAGTAAGTAAGTAAGTAAGTTTATTTTTAACCCCCAATATAAAAAAAATGCAGAGTAAAAAAAAGAAAAAACAATATAATATAATCCACAAGGAAATAATAAGGAAAACACAACATAAATAACGTAACAATATCCATAGAGTCACTAATCTAGAAAAAAAATAAGTGAGGGGGTCACTGGTTACATGTCTAAAAAAACAAAAAAAACACCAATAATGTCAATTAAGAAAAACAACAACAACAAATAAGCAAAATAGTAGCCCGGGGTTACAAACACGAGGGGGGGGGGGTTGTCTTTCTGTTGTGCAAGTAAACTGGAAGCACCAATTACAGTTGAATAAATAGGATATTCCTAAAGGTAAAGAAGCGTAAATTGTTATTATTGTATAATTTTTAGGCATCTTCTAAAAGTTGGAGGGACGATTTTAATGAGATTATGTATAAATATATTTTTCAAATTATATAGGCAACAAAAGTCCCCTCCCTCCTTTACCTACCGCTGTTAATAGTGAAATTGAGGCACCCTGCCTTGAAAAGAGACTTTCCTATCAAAAGTTACGAAAAAATTACGTTTTAAGAGTTTGGACGTTACGATTTTTTTTTGGTCTGGTGGCAACCCTGATTGTTCAGTATTAGTACTACAGTTTATAGAATTATCCAGTAAATTTATTGCAGATCATTTCTGGTCTTCATTCTCGGTGCGAACAAAAAGCTCCTCCCACTTATTCATGGATTAGCGGGTTAGTCTGTATGCGTCAATCAATGAGAAATGGTTCGAAATTGTATCATTCATAATTGTGAAAGCAGAAAAAAACTTGGTGAGCCAGCCAAATGGTTTGCAAGTGTCCCATCTCACAGGTATGACTTAATTTATATACAAATTATGACTTAATCTATTATTTACAAACAGCGGACTCAACTGATTGGCCTATGTAGGATTTTTTTAAAAAAGGGGGCGGGGGGTTGATGAAATTTGTGAAAATAAGGAATTTTGTTTCTTCTAATAACTGGTGGAATAGGTGTGATGGTTTCAGGGGCAGATCCAGGATTTTTTTTTTGGGGGGGGGGGGCGCAAAATAGGTTGATCCGATAAACTTACGTTAGGAGCAAGTTTAATTAATGCAAACTTGCGTTAATTAGGTAAATTACGCTACTTTGGACTACTATAGGGGGGCACCCCTCGCCCCCCCCTCTGGATCCGCAACTGGATGGTTTATCATTTTTTTCACGTCATGATGTTTATTTTCTACGATATTCATTTTCTAGATAAGACTACTTTCGTTTTCAATCAATGTTTTCGTATGAAATGGGCAGACCTTTCCTGAACTTTAAACAATAAACACCTCTGTTTGAAAATCTTTGCACTTTGTGAATTTAGATAGCGATAAGGGTTCCTGATTGAGACCAATTTTAGGACTTGGGCTCTAATTATTGGTTGCTGTGGTAAAAGTTGCCACAATCGCCTATCCAAGGAAAAATAACAAACGTCTGTTAAGAAAGTGTTTTCGTATAAAATTCTTAGGGAATTTTCGGGAAACTGAAGGACATCAGCACATTTTAGTGGCAGATCCAAAATTTTTAATGGGCTTTACGCTATAAAGCTCCTATCATAAGAATATCTACAGCTTGTATTATATACAAAATTTGTATATATACAGTTTATGTATATATCATATATATATATATTTATATATTATAGATATTAGATATCCCTATATATTATATACTAAGATATATAATATATATATATATATTATAATATATTATCTATAATATATATATATATATATATATATATATATATATATTTATATATATATATATATATCAGATATATATATATATATATATATATATCTATATATATATATATATATATATACATATTATATATATATATATATATATATATATATATATATATTATAGATATATATATATATATATCTCTATATGTAATATATATATATATATAATATATTATATATATATTATATATATACATATATTATATATATATATATATATATAATTATATATAATCATATATTATATAGTATATATATATATATATATATATATATATATATATATATATATATATATATATATATATATTATATATATGTTATCTTATAATATATATATATATATATATATAATATATATTCTATATATATTATATATACAATATATATATATATATATATATATATATATATAAATATATATATATATATATATATATATATGATATATATATATAATCATTATATATATATATATTATATATAGATATATATATAATTATCTATATATATATATATATATTATAATATCTATATATATATATACATATATATATATATATATAGATTTTTTAATATACAGAATATATATATATACATATTGTACTATATATATATAGATATATATATATATTATGAATATATATAATATATATATATTATGTATATCTATAATACATATAACTATAATAATATATCTATATCATAGTATATATATTATATATATAATAATATATATATATATATATATTCTATATATTATATAATATAAGATATCTATATTATATATATATATATATATAGATATTATAGAATATATATATATTAATATTATATATATATAATATATTATATTATAATATTATATTATGATATTATATATATATATATATATATATATATATATATTCATATATATATATATCATCTATATATATATATATACAATATCGGCGCGTATCAAACAGCTCCTATCATGATCTGCCATCAGCGGTTTAAATTACCCTGGAACAAGTAGGTATTTTGGCAGAAAATTTCTCAAAATGCCTTTGAAACCTTTTTTGCCTTTGGGCCAAAAAGTGGGGAGGAGGGGTATTAGGGCCCTTGGAGTTTGGGGCATGGTTGAATAATGGCTGCCGTATCATTGCCTAAAAGGTATACAGCTTTATTAATATCAACTTTATGTATATTCCCGATGCTTCAAAATATTTTATATTACCCACAATCCTCATTTGGTGCTTGTGTATTATACCGACCACACTTATACATTTAAAATTTCCACGTTAAATATATTCGGAAATCTAAATCAAAACATCACTCCAAAATAAAAATAATCTGTTACTCTTAATGGAGTTAGCATTCCCAGAGATTTATCCCTTAGTTGATAAGCAATTAAAATTTCAAACTTTCATCTCTTTTAAATAATTATTCCAATTCTATGTGCACGCAAGAATTTTGTGGCAAATTCCAGAAGAAACAATTTTATGTTCACCCAGCGTCACAGACTAATTTTAGATTTATTTCTCTCGTACGAGTATCTGTAATCTGACAATTGAATTCTAAGGCTTCTCTCTATAGTAGGTCATGCCCAAATATGGACTACCCGCAGTAATTATTAGGCTTCCACTACTGTCTTCAACAATCGGCTAAATAAAGAGTTTTAGCCTAATCTTTCCTGTGAACATGATGGGTATATTTTGTGTTGGTGTCATCTGGTCCTACTGTATTCTGTGAAAGTGAAGAAGTGAGTTGGAGTGGCTTCTCTCCTAAATTTTAATGAGTTTTGTTTAATACTGTTTTTTCTTCATTGAGTTGATTTTTTCATTTAAATTCTTCATTACTTCATTTAAATTTTTCTCATTGAGTTGATTATTTTCCAATATCTTACAGGAAAAACTTAGGAAAAAAGTATCATTGAAAAAATACAAATAGTAGGGCCACTCGGGTCAAAACCTCCCAAATTATCGTAGCTAGTTTAACAAAAATTTCTGTATAAACTCTCAGAATTCCAATTTCTTTTCAGAAGTTCCAACTAAAATTGACTTTTTTCTAGTTTTTTCTCCAGAAATTGGCAAAATAGGATGATTGAAAATTTGGAAAGGTACTGCAAATGGGGGAAAAATGTTTGGACAATTACGAGATGACATAGCTTTCAAGCATTACCCCTTTGACTGCGCCAAGCTTTTTGAAATTTCATGCCCGCTATAGGCAGTAATTTCAGTGTTACGTATTTGTTCATGTAGAGTAGTTTGACCGATTTTGATAAGGCGAGTTTGCTAGTGTTTAGCAGTTATCAATCATATTTTTAATTCTTTTAAATAAGAACATTCGGAAAGGCAGTAAAAAAAAAGAATAATTGCTCAAATACAAAGATACTCTATTTGAAAAATAAGGGCTTTTCAAAACCTTACTTAAAATTAATATTTTCTTTTTGATATGACAATCCTAAAAACAGGGTATAACACAAAAAGTTACATTACATGGTTCGCATGCATACAAAGATTCTATACGCTTTTGTTTTTTTTTATACATAAATTCCAAGTCTTGGTGGATTCGGTTTTGATTCTGTTGCTGGTTGGAATGTTGGAAAATGTCAAGCTATTGGCCAAATGTAATCCAAAGTAAATTCAGGTTTACATGGAATTTCAGAACCAGGCCATGAATATTGGGAATGCCATGGATTCCTCGAGAATCATGGATTTCTCTATCTAACCCTTATTCTTTTACCAAGAAAAATATTCAAACAAGTATTTATAATTATACATGTAGACTAGTTTTTGTGTTTGGTTTATTTGAAATTTTCCACAAATCTTTTCCTATTGGCTGGACTGTCTTGGTAAAGTTAAATAAAGTTCAACTTTTTTCCGAAAGCAATAAAGTCAACAGAGTTATGCGAGGAAAACGGTTTATTAACTTTGTGGACGGCTTTATTAACTTTGTTGGCGCCGTGAAAACCCTGCGTAAGAGGTGTTTATGATTGTGTTTCTATATATTTGATCTACAGTGCCGTTTGCTCAATGTTCGATTTTTCGTCTTTTTTATATATATGTATATATGTAGCTTTTTTGTTAGTTTTTTTCCTTTTGTTCGTCTTCTCCTCCTATTCTTCGCTTGTTGTATGGCAGTTTATAAAAAAATTAATACGTTCATTCCCTTGGGAAGGGATCCTTAATAACCCCCTTAGGGTTTTGGGTTGTTTAAGGAGTTCAACTCTTATCAAGGGCATTTTCCGTTCTTTTTTTACTTTGACTTGATTTTTTATTTCTATTTTTTTTTGGTTTTATTTATTCACCAGTGGTGATATCCCTTACCCTTAAGTTTGACCTGATCATTTTTTGTTCAGTTCTGTTCATTTAAGGATTCTTTTATCCATTCTTAGATATCTATGGCCGTTTAGGGTTCCTATATCACCGTGGTTGTTTTAAAACTTTTTGGGGATTTTTTTTTCTTTTAATTAATTAAAATAAATTATTTAATTAATAATCACACTCGTGTTTAGTCAATAGCAGAAGATTTATGAAAAATTTCAAATAAACGACCAACAAATAAATGCCTAAATATATAATAATGTGTAATGGTTCAAATATTTTACTTGGTAATAGAATAAGGGCTAGACTCAAAATATTTCCATTTAAGCCTTAGTTGTTAAAAGGAAAAAATATACTTAAGAAGATGGTTTTCTCTGATCCATGCATGATAAATTCAGTTATTTGCGATAAAAATTGATGTTAAGTCACAAACACGAAATTCTTGTTGCAGCAGGACAAACTTTATGGTGCGCAATCACAGGCAGCGCTCGAGTACTGCATAAGTAAAGAATGATGTGGGCACAATGTGTTTTTTTTTTCTTCTTCAGTGAGGTACTTCGTATCGAAGGAGCTGTCGTAGAAACTTCGAAAAGGGCTCATTCGATTGGAAATTGGAGTGGCTAGTGCCCTTTTTAATAGTCAAAAGTGATTGGAGGGCAACTAGCCCCCGACGCCCATCATTCCCCCAAACATATCCAATCAAAATTTTGAGATAGCCATTTTGTTCAGCGTAGTTAATTTCCAGATAAAATATATGTTTTTGAGGAGGACACTCACCCAAAAACCATCGGGGCAAGGGTTTTAAGTTATGCCCTGAGGGCATATAAGAACGATGTTGGCAAAATGTACAATGAATTATTTTTTTCCTTTAGAGCAGGGCACTTCATATGGAAGGGGTCGTCGTAGAAACTTCAAAAGGGGGCTGATTCGATTTGAAATTGAGAGTTCTAGTGCCCTTTTTAATAGTCGAAAGTGATTGGAGGGTAACTACCCCCCCCCAACGCACATATTTCCCCAAACACATCCAATCAAAATTTTGAGATAGCCACTTTGTTCAGGGTAGTTGATTTCCACATAGAAAATATGTTTTGGAGGAAGACACTCCCCCACAACCCTCAGGGCAAGGGTTTTAAGTTATGCCCTGGGGCTATTTAAGGTTAAAAGGCGTTGTTGTAGAAACTTTAAAACAGGCTCATTCGATTGGAAATTCGAAGGGCTAATACCCTGTTTAATAGTCGAAAGTGATTGGAGGGCAACTAGCCCCCCCGCCCTTCATTCTCCAAAACACATCCAATCAAAATTTTGAGATAGCCATTTTGTTCATCTTAGTTGATTTCCAGATAGAAAATATTTTTTGAGGAGGCCACTCCCCCACAACCCTCTGGGCAGGGTGTTAAGTTATGCCCTGGGGGCATATAAGGTTTTTATAGAAGGCATTGTCCTAGAAACTTCAAAAAAGGCTCATTCGATTGGAAATTCAAAAGGCTAGTCCCCTTTTTAATAGTCGAAAGTGATTTGAGGGCAACAAGCGCCCCCCCGCCCATAATTTCAACAAACACATCCAATCAAAATTTTGAGATAGCCATTTTGTTCAGCGTAGTTGATTTCCCGAAAGAAAATATGTTTTTGAGGAGGAAACTCCCCAAAAACCCTCAGGGCAAGGGTTTTAAGTTATGCCCTGGGGGCGTATAAGGTTCTTATAGAAGGTGTTGTCCTAAAAACTTCAAAAGAGGCTCATTCGATTGAAAATTCAAAGGGCTAGTGCCCTTTTAATAGTGAAAGATATTGAAGGGCAACTAGCCCCCCCCCGCCCATTATTTCCCCAAACAAATGCAATCAAAATTTTGAGAAGGCCATTTGTTCAGCGTAGTTGATTTCCACACAGAAAACATTTTTTTTGAGGAGAAATCTCCATCACAGCTCTCAGGGCAAGGGTTTTAAGTTATGCCCTGAGGGTATATAAGGTTTTTAAAGAAGGCTTTGTCGTACAAACTTCAAAAAAATCACATTCGATTGGAAATTGAAAGGGCTAGTGCCCTTTTTAATAGTCGAAAGTGTTTAGAGGACAACTACCCCACCCCACGCCCATCCTTCCCCTAAACACATCCAATCAAAATTTTGAGATAGCCATTTTGTTCAGCATAGTTGATTTCCAGATAGAAAATATATTTTTGAGGAAGACACTCCCCCACAACCCTTAGGGCAAGGATTATAAGCTATGCCCTGGGGGCATATAAGGTTTTTATTGAAATCTTTGTCATAGAAACTTGAAAAAGGGCTCATTCGATTTGAAATTCAAAGGGACAGTACTTTTTTTTATAATCGAAAGTGATTTGAGGGAAACAAACCCCCTCTAAGGCCCACCTTTTCCCCAAACATATCCAATTGAAATTTTAAATAGGCATTTTATTCAACGTAGTTGAAAGTTTTGGAAATTAGGTCTTTAAGGATGACAACCCCTCCCCTCACCAGCCCTCATGGCAAGGGTTGTAAGTTATGCCCTGGGGCATATAAACTTTTTATTGAAAGTGTTGTCGTAGAAACTTCAAAAGGGCTCATTCAATTGGAAATTGAAAGGGCTAGTGCCTTTTTGAATAGTTGAAAGTGATTGGATAGCGACTAGCGCCCCTCTGACGCTTACCATTTTCCAAAACACATCCAATCAAAATTTTGAGATATACATTTTGTTCAACGTAGTTGAACGTTCTGGAAATTATATCTTTTAGAATGATAACCCCTCAGAGCCCTCAGTGCAAGGGTTGCAAGTTATACCCCGGGGGCATATTTTGTTTATATAGAAAGTTGTTGTATAAATCATAGGCAGTACGATCGCGCTGCCTAAGTAAAGAACGGGGACACTAGAGAACGAGACAAGAAACGGGGACTAAGTAAAGAGGAGGACACTCCCCAAAACCCACAGGGCAAGGTTTTAAGTTATGCCCTGGGGGCATATTGGAACGATGTTGGCAAAATGTACAATGAATTATTTTTTTCCTTTAGAGCAGGGCACTTCATATGGAAGGGGTCGTCGTAGAAACTTCAAAAAGGGGCTGATTCGATTGAAATTGAGAGTTGCTAGTGCCCTTTTTAATAGTCGAAAGTGATTGGAGGGTAACTACCCCCCCCCCCGCACATATTTCCCCAAACACATCCAATCAAAATTTTGAGATAGCCACTTTGTTCAGGGTAGTTGATTTCCACATAGAAAATATGTTTTGGAGGAAGACACTCCCCCACAACCCTCAGGGCAAGGGTTTTAAGTTATGCCCTGGGGCTATTTAAGGTTAAAAGGCGTTGTTGTAGAAACTTTAAAACAGGCTCATTCGATTGGAAATTCGAAGGGCTAATACCCTGTTTAATAGTCGAAAGTGATTGGAGGGCAACTAGCCCCCCCGCCCTTCATTCTCCAAAACACATCCAATCAAAATTTTGAGATAGCCATTTTGTTCATCTTAGTTGATTTCCAGATAGAAAATATTTTTTGAGGAGGCCACTCCCCCACAACCCTCTGGGCAGGGTGTTAAGTTATGCCCTGGGGGCATATAAGGTTTTTATAGAAGGCATTGTCCTAGAAACTTCAAAAAAGGCTCATTCGATTGGAAATTCAAAAGGCTAGTCCCCTTTTTAATAGTCGAAAGTGATTTGAGGGCAACAAGCCGCCCCCCCGCCCATAATTTCAACAAACACATCCAATCAAAATTTTGAGATAGCCATTTTGTTCAGCGTAGTTGATTTCCCGAAAGAAAATATGTTTTTGAGGAGGAAACTCCCCAAAACCCTCAGGGCAAGGGTTTTAAGTTATGCCCTGGGGGCGTATAAGGTTCTTATAGAAGTTGTTGTCCTAAAAACTTCAAAAGAGGCTCATTCGATTGAAAATTCAAAGGGCTAGTGCCCTTTTTAATAGTGAAAGATATTGAAGGGCAACTAGCCCCCCCCCGCCCATTATTTCCCCAAACAAATGCAATCAAAATTTTGAGAAGGCCATTTTGTTCAGCGTAGTTGATTTCCACACAGAAAACATTTTTTTGAGGAGAAATCTCCATCACAGCTCTCAGGGCAAGGGTTTTAAGTTATGCCCTGAGGGTATATAAGGTTTTTAAAGAAGGCTTTGTCGTACAAACTTCAAAAAATCACATTCGATTGGAAATTGAAAGGGCTAGTGCCCTTTTTAATAGTCGAAAGTGTTTAGAGGACAACTACCCCCACCCCACGCCCATCCTTCCCTAAACACATCCAATAAAAATTTGAGATAACCATTTTGTTCAGCATAGTTGATTTCCAGATAGAAAATATATTTTTGAGGAAGACACTCCCCCACAACCCTTAGGGCAAGGATTATAAGCTATGCCCTGGGGGCATATAAGGTTTTTATTGAAATCTTTGTCATAGAAACTTGAAAAAGGGCTCATTCGATTTGAAATTCAAAGGGACAGTACTTTTTTTATAATCGAAAGTGATTTGAGGGAAACAAACCCCCCTCTAAGGCCCACCTTTTCCCCAAACATATCCAATTGAAATTTTTAAATAGGCATTTTATTCAACGTAGTTGAAAGTTTTGGAAATTAGGTCTTTAAGGATGACAACCCCTCCCCTCACCGCCCTCATGGCAAGGGTTGTAAGTTATGCCCTGGGGCATATAAACTTTTTATTGAAAGTGTTGTCGTAGAAACTTCAAAAGGGCTCATTCAATTGGAAATTGAAAGGGCTAGTGCCTTTTTGAATAGTTGAAAGTGATTGGATAGCGACTAGCGCCCCTCTGACGCTTACCATTTTCCAAAACACATCCAATCAAAATTTTGAGATATACATTTTGTTCAACGTAGTTGAACGTTCTGGAAATTATATCTTTTAGAATGATAACCCCTCAGAGCCCTCAGTGCAAGGGTTGCAAGTTATACCCCGGGGGCATATTTTGTTTATATAGAAAGTTGTTGTATAAATCATAGGCAGTACGATCGCGCTGCCTAAGTAAAGAACGGGGACACTAGAGAACGAGACAAGAAACGGGGACTAAGTAAAGAGGAGGAAACTCCCCCAAAACCCACAGGGCAAGGTTTTAAGTTATGCCCTGGGGGCATATAAGAACGATGTTGGCACAATGTATTATTAATTATTTTTTTTTCCTTTAGAGCAGGGCACTTCGTATCGAAGAAGTTGTCGTAGAAACTTCAAAAAGTGCTCATTTAATTGGAAATCAGAGTGGCTTGTGCCCTTTTTAATAGTCGAAAGTGATTGAAAGGTGACTAACACCCCTCTCACGCCCACCATTTCCCCAAACACATCCAATAAATATTTTGAGATAGCCTCTAGTCGGGCACTTCGTACCGAAGGAGTTGTCGTAGAAACTTCAAAACTGGCTCATTCAATCGGAAATTGAAGTGACTAGTGCCCTTTTCAATAGTAGAAAGGGATTGAAGGGCAACTAGCCCCCCCCCCTCCCGTCCATCATTCCCCCAAGCACATTTTGTTCAGCGTAGTTGATTTCGAGATAGAAAACATTTTTTTGAGGAGGACACTCCCCTATAACCCTCGGGGCAAGGGTTTTAAGTTACACCCTGAGGGCATATAACAACGATGTTGGCACAATGTACTATGTATCATTTTTTTTAGTACAGGGCACTTCATATTGTAGGGGTCGTCGTAGAAACTTCAAAAGGGGCTCATTCGATTGGAATTTGAAAGTTCTAGTGCCCTTTGTATTAGTCGAAAGTGATTGGTGGGCAAACTATCCCCCCCCACACCCATCATTCCCCAAAACATATCTAATTAAAATTTTGAGATAGCCATTTTGTTCAGCGTAGTTGATTTCCAGATAGAAAATATGTTTTTGAGGAAGACACTCCCCGACAGCCCTCAGGGCAAGGGTTTTAAGTTATGCCCTGTGGGCATATAAGGTGTTAAAGAAGGTGCTGTCGTAGGAACTTCAAAACAGGCTCATTCGACTGGACATTGGAAGGCTAGTACCCTTTTTAATAGTGGAAAGTGATTGGAGGGCAACTAACCCCCCACCCCCACGCCCATCATTCCCCCTAACACATCCAATCAAACTTTGAGATAGCAATTTTGTTCAGCGTAGTTGATTTCCGGATAGAAAATATATTTTTGAGGAGGATACTCCCCCACAGCCCTCAGTGCAAGGGTTGTAAGTTATACCCTGGGGTATATAAAGTTTTTATTGAAAGCGTTGTCGTAGAAACTTCAAAAGGGCTCATTCAATTGGAAATTGAAAGGGCTGGTGCCTTTTTTAATAGTTGAAAGTGATCGGATAGTGACTAACGCCCCTCTCACGCCCTCCATTTTCCAAGACACATCCAATCAAAAATTTGAGATATCCATTTTGTTCAACGTAGTTGAACGATCTGAAAATTAGGTCTTTTAGGATGATAGCCCTCTCAAAGCCCTCAGTGCAAGGGTTGTATTTTATGCCCTGGGGGCATATAAGGTTTATATAGAAAGCTGTTACATAAATCATAGGCAGCACGATCGCGCTGTCTAAGTAAAGAACGGGGATACTCGAGAACGAGACAAGAAACGGGGACTATGTAAAGAGGAGGACACTCCCCACAACCCTCAGGGCAAGGGTCTTAAGTTATGCCCTGGGGTCCTATAAGAACGATGTTGGTACAATGTATTATTTATTAATTTTTTTCCTTTAGAGCAGGGCACTTCGCATCGAAAAAGTTGTCGTAGAAACTTCGAAAAGCGCTCATTCAATTGGAAAATGGAGTGGCTTATGCCCTTTTTAACAGTCGAAAGTGATTGGAAGGTGACTAACACCCCTCTCACGCCCACTATTTCCCCAAATACATCCAATCAAAATTTTGAGATAGCCATGTTGTTTCAACGTAGTTGACAGTTCTGGAAATTCGGTCTTAAAGGAGGACAACCACCCTAACAGACCTTAGGGTAAAGGGTTGTAATTTTTGTCCTGGGGGCATGTAAGGCGTTTATAGAAAGCGTTTTCGTTTCTAAAAAGGTGCATTCGATAGGAAATCGAAATGGCTGATGCCCTTTTTAATAGTCGAAAGTGATTTGAGGGCAACTAATCCCCTTCCACTCCCATCCTCCCACGCCAACCTCCCATTTCTTCTCTTAAAATTTAACCAAATCAATATAGCGTAAGTGTATCCAAGCTATCAAAGAAAGTAAACATATTTTTTTGCGAATGGTATCAGGTTTTAAATTTCAGATCAACTAGAGGAGGTATGAAACTAAACTAAACAGTACTATTTGTGTCCAGATTTTTAAAAGGGCGTATGTTCTTAAAAATTTCTGAAAAATTTTCTACAGCATACAAATAGCAGGCCAAACTATAAAGTCTTAGAAAACGAAATTTGCATTTTACTGTAAAAATATAAAATGTTTTACTTTTATAACTTTAATAAATCAAATAATATTAAGATTTTGATTACTAAATATCAGTACATGCATATTAAACTGACAATGCACATTCATTTGTATTTTTTCAGTAGACTGCAAATTATGTTCTGGCCTTGGGAAGGTACAGGGGGTTTTGAGCCCAACTTATGTTAATTTCTGCTCGTTTTGAGTTTGACTCGGTTATTTATTGTAATTTCTGTTCGTTTTGAGGTTCATTTATTTATCGATGCTGATTTTTGGTAGTTTCACGCTTGGTAGAATATTTGATTTTATTTTTGCTCATTTTTGTTTAATGGATTTCTTTACTCTTCTTTGAAAAACTTATTTTGTGAAAAAAGTTTTTTTAATTAATTTCTGTTCGTTTTATATTGACATAGTCTTTTCAGAGAAAAAGAAAATAATAGTTTAAATCTTTTCGTTTTTTTAAAGATTTATAGTTTGGCCTGCTATTTGTATGCTGGAGAAAATTTTTCAAAAATTTTTAACAACATACACCCTCTTAAAAATCTGAACGCAAATAGAAGTGTTTAATTTAGTTTCATAACTCGTCTAGTTGACCGGAAATAGAAAACTTGATACCATTCGCAAAAAAATCTGTTTACTTTCTTTGATAGCTTTGATACACTTACGCTATTTTGGTTTGGTTAATTTTAAGAGCAGAAGCAGCCCAAAAGTTTGAACATAAAACCCTCAGTCGTCCTTGGGATACTGCTGAGATTCCTTATTGGGAATTAGCATTAACACAGTGCATATTGATTTAATCTTATGGCAACATTTAGTTTTTAAACATAAAGTCAAATGGGAGGGTGGGCTTGGGAGGGGGATTAATATCCCTCAAATCACTTTCGACTATTAAAAAAAGGCATCAGCCCTTTCTATTTTCAATCGAATGAGCCCTTTTCGAAGTTCCTACGACAACTCCTTCGATACAAAGTTCCCTGGTCTGAACAACAACAACAACAAAAAAATAACACATTATACCCATATTGATCTTTACTATAAAAATGTCAAGCATTCCAATCACTTTCGACTATTAAAAAGCGCACTAGGCCTTTCAATTTCCAGTTGAATGAGCCCTTTTTGAGTTTCAATGACAACACTTCCTATAAACACCTTATATGCCCCCAGGGCATAAATTACAACTCTTACACTAAGGGCTTTGAGGATGGTTGTCATCCTCTAATACCTAATTTCCAGAGCTTTCAACTACGTTAAACAGAATGGCTGATTAAACTGAAAAACCTTATATGCCTCCAGGGCATAACTTACAACCTTTGCCCTGGGGACAGTGGGGGGTTTGTCATGCTTAAATACATAATTTCCAGAACTTTCAACTACGTTGAACAAAATGGATATCTATAAACTTTGATTGAATGTGTTTGGGGAAATGGAGGGCGTAAGAGGGGGGTTAATTACTCTCCACTCACTTTCGACTATTAAAAAGGGCAATTTCAATTTCCAATCAAATGAGCCCCTTTTGAAATTTCTACAACAGCTTTCTATATAAACCTTATATGCCCCCAGGGCATAACTTACGACCCTTGCCCTGAGGGCTGTGGGGGAGTGTCCTCCTTGAAAACATAATTTCTATCTGGAAATCCATAACACTGAACAAAATGACTATCTAAAAATTTTGATTGGATGTGTTTGAGGAAAAGCTGGGCAAGAGAGGGGGCTAGTTGCCCTCAAATCACTTTCGACTATTAAAAAGGGCACTAGACCTTTGAATTTCCAATCGAATGAGCCCTTTTTCAAGTTTCTACGACAAACATTTCAATAAAAAACTTATATGCCCTCAGGGCATAACTTATAACCCTTGCTCTGAAGACTGTGAGGGGAGTGTCCTGCTCAAAGGTATAATTTCCTGAACTTTAACTGCGTGGAACGAAAAGGGCTATTTCAAAATTTTGATTGGATGTGTTTGGGGAAATGGTGGGCTTGGAAGGGCTGTTAGTTGCCTTCCAATTTCTTTCGACTATTAAAAAGGGCACAAGCCATTTCAATTTCTAATTGAATGAGCCCTTTTGAAGTTTCTAAGACAACGCTTTCTATAAAAACTTGATATGCCCCCAGGGCATGACTTATAGCCCTTGCTCCGAAGACTGTGAGGGGAGTGTCCTGCTCAAAGGTATAATTTCCTGAACTTTAACTGCGTGGAACGAAAATGGCTATTTCAAAATTTTGATTGGATGCGTTTGGAGAAAATGTGGGCGTGAGAGGGGAGTTAGTTACCGTCCAATCACTTTCAAGTATTAAAAAGGGCACTAGCCCTTTGAATTTCAAATCGAATGAGCCTTTTTTGAAGTTTTTTGACAATGCCTTCCATAAAAACCTTATATGCCCCCAGGACATAACTTAAAACCCTTGCCTGAGGGTTGTAGGGGAGTGCCCTCCTCAAAAACATATTTTCTATCAGGAAATCAACTACGCTGAACAAAATGGCTATCTCAAAATTTCGATTGGATGTGTTTGGGGGAATGATGGTGTGGGGGATTGGGGGCTAGTTGCCCTCCAATAACTTTCGACTATTAAAACGGGTACTAGCCCTTTAAATTTCCAATCGAAAGAGCCTTTTGAAGTTTCTATGACAACGCCTTCTATAAAAACCTTATATGCCCCCAGGACATAACTTAAAACCCTTGCCCCGAGGGTTGTAGGGGAGTGTCCTCCTCAAAAACATATTTTCTATCAAGAAATCAACTACGCTGAACAAAATGGCTATCTCAAAATTTTGATTGGTTGTGTTTGGGGGGAATGATGGGCATGGGGGGGGGGAGGCTAGTTGCCCTCTAATCACTTTCGACTATTAAAAAGGGCACTAGCCCTTTGAATTTCCAAATCGAATGAGCCTTTATTGAAGTTTCTACGATAGCACCTTCTATAAAAACCTTATATGCCCCCCGGGCATAACTTAAACTTTCTACGACAACTCCTTCGATACGAAGTTCCCGGGTATGGGAAAAAATACCGAAAACCAAAAACACATTGTTCCCATATCGTTCTTTACTTAGGCAGCGCGCTAGCGCTGCCTAACACAGGCATGTAAGCAATGTAAGCACAATGTGTTTTTGGTTTTTTTTTTCTCCATACCCGGGCACTTCGTATCGAAGGAGTTGTCGTAGAAACTTCGAAAAAGGGCTCATTCGACTGAAAATTGGAGTGGCTAGTGCTCTTTTTAATAGTCAGAAGTGATTGGAGGGCAATTAGCCCCCCCCCGCCCATCATTCCCTCAAACACACCCAATCAAAATTTTGAGATAGCCATTTTGTTCAGCTTAGTTGATTTCCAGATAGAAAATATGTTTTTGAGGAGGACACTCCCCCACAACCCTCAGGGTTGTGGTTTTAAGTTATGCCCTGGGGGCATATAAGGTTCTTATAGAAGGCGTTGTCGTAGAAACTTCAAAACAGGATCATTCGATTGGAAATTCAAAGGTCTAGTACCCTTTTTAATAGTCAAAAGTAACTGGAGGGCAACTAGCCCCTCCACGCCCTTCATTCCCCCAAACACATCTAATCAAAATTTTGAGATAGCTATTTTGTTCAGCGAAGTTGATTTCCAGATAGAAAATATGTTTTTGAGGAGGACACTCCCCCACAACCCTCAGGGCAGGGGTTTTAAGTTATGCCCTGGGGGCATATGAGGTTTTTTATAGAAGCCATTGTCGTAGAAACTTCAAAAAATGCTCATTCGATTGGAAATACAAAGAGCTAGTGCCCTCTTTAATAGTCGAAAGTGATTGTAGGGCAAACTAGCCCCCCCACTCATCATTTCCCCAAACACATCCAATCATAATTTTGAGATAGCCATTTTGTTCGGCGTAGTTGATTTCCTGATAGAAAACATATTTTTGAGGAGGACACTCCCCAACCCTCAGGGCAAGGATTATAAGTTATGCCCTGGGGGCATATAAGGTTTTATTGAAATCTTTGTCATAGAAACTTGAAAAAGGCTCAGTCGATTGAAATTCAAATTGTCAACACCTTTTTTAATAGTCAAAAGTGATTTGAGGGTAAATAACCCCCCTCTCACGCCCACCTTCTCCCCAAATACATCCAATCAAAATTTTTAGATAGCCATTTTATTGAACATAGTTGAAAGTTTTGGAAATTAGGTCTTTAAGGATGACAACCCCACAAGCCTCAGGGCAAGGGATGTAAGTTATGCCCTGGGGCATATAAAGATTTTATTGAAAGCGTTGTCGTAGAAACTCCAAAAGAGCTCATTCAATTGGAAATTGAAAGGGCTAGTGCCTTTTAATAGTTGAAAGTGATTGGATAGCGACTAACGCCCCTCTCACGCCCACCATTTTCCCAACACATCGAATTAAAATTTTGAGATATCCATTTTGTCAACGTAGTTGAAAGTTCTGGAAATTAGGTCTTTTAGGATGATAACCCCCTCAGAGCCCTCAGTGCAAGGGTTATAAGTTATGCCCTAGGGCATCTAAAGTTTTTATTGAAAGCGCTGTCGTAGAAACTCCAAAAGAGCTCATTCAATTGGAAATTGAAAGGGTTAGTGCCTTTTTTAATAGTTGAAAGTGATTGGATAGTGACTAACGCCCCTCTCACGCCCACCATTTTCCAAAACACATCCAATCAAAATTTTGAGATATCCATCTTGTTCAACGTAGTTGAATATTCTGGAAATTAGGTCTTTTAGGATGATAACCCCCTCAGAGCCCTCAGTGCAAGGGTTGTAAGTTATGCCCTTGGGGCATATAAGGTTTGTATAGAAAGTTGTTGCATAAATCATAGGCAGCGCCATCGCGCTGCCTAAGTAAAGAACGGGGACACTCGAAAACGAGACAAGAAACGGGGACTAAGTAAAGAGGAGGACACTCCCCCACAGTCCTCAGGGCAAGGGTTTTAAGTTATGCACTGGGGACGTATAAGAAAGATGTTCGCACAATGTATTATTCATTAATTTTTTCCTTTAGAGCAAGGGCACTTCGTATCGAAGAAGTTGTCGTAGAAACTTCGAAAAGCGCTCATTCAATTGGAAATTGGAGTGGCTTGTGTCCTTTTAATAGTCGAAAGTGATTGGAAGCTGATTAAAACCCCTTCCACGCCCACCATTTCCCGAAACACATCCAATCAAAATTTTGAGATAGCCATTTTATTCAGCGTAGTTGATTTCCTGATAGAAATTATGTTTTTGAGGACAGTACCCCTTAGGGCAAGGGTTGTAAGTTATGCCCTGGGGGCATATAAGGTTTTTACAGAAGGCGTTGTCGTAGAAACTTCAAAACAGGCTCATTCGATTGGAAATTCAAAGGGCTAGTGCCCTTTTTAACAGTCGAAAGTGATTTGAAGGCAACTAACCCCCTTTCACGCCCATCTTTTCTCCAAACACATCCAATCAATATTTTAGGCAGCGCGTTAGCGCTGCCTAAAATATTCCCGAAAGACTTTTTCCCTGAAAAGACTGTGTCAATATAAAACGAACAGAAATTAATTAAAAAAAACTTTTTCCACAGAATAAGTTTTTCAAAGAAAAGTAAAGAACTCCATTAAACAAAAAATGAGCAAAAATAAAATCAAATAATCTATCAAGCGTAAAACTACCACAAATCAGCATCGATAAGTAAATGAAACCCAAATCGAACAGAAATTACAATAAATAACCGAGTCAATCTCAAAACGAGCATAAATTAACATAAGTTGGGCGCAAAACCCCTATGCCTTCCCAAGGCCAGAAAAAAATTTGCACTGTACTGAAAAAATACAAATGAATGTGCATTGTCAGTTTAATATACATATACTGATATTTAGTAATCGAAATGTTAATATTATTTGATTTATTAAAATTATAAAAGTAAAAACATTTATATCTTTTTCAGTAAAGTGCAAATTTTGTTCTCTCGATTCCAATCACTTTGACCACTCGAAAAGGTCACTGAAAATCGCGAATTTCCATTCAAAGAAGGCTTCTCCCCATTTTATGAAACCATTGGTTTGATACCATCATCCTCGAAAAATAAAACAAGCAAATGCGCATCCACGACCTTTGTTCTTGCAAAAGAAATACAAAAGTATATTTTTATTGAGAGAAGACAGAGGTCTCCATTGTAGGGACCTCTGATATGCTGAATCTGATGGTGGGATGGTTGTTTACGTCTTTTAATTTTTTAGACTTTTTTTCCTTTTTTGAAAATCAGGTATTTTTCTCAGGCTTGTAGATTTTGAAGGGTAACACTAAATTCAATGGATATATTTTTAGAATCAGCCTAAGAGACCAGTTGGTTTGATGAAATTATTGTTATCATTTTGTTTTTTTTTAAGAGTTTCGGTTACTATTGCCGAGTCTTTTTTTTCTTAAAGTTAATTACGATGAACTGTTTGATATTTCTCGCTTTTTTAAAGATATTCCCTAGTGGCTGTTCAAAACTGATTATTACAAAGATGGCAGAGTTTCTTATTATTTCTTTCTGATTTTAGTTCAGCGATGCTCCAAAGTTTAATTCAGAACCAACGAATTAAAAAAAATATTTTGCCCTTTCTCCTAAGTTATCCTGGTTTATGTAACTTAGCCATTGTTAGAACTAATAAGCCCTATGACCCTATAATTTCTTTTTCATGCCTTTTGCTTTACCTATTCGGTTTGGTCTTGCCACGTTTGCTGCTCCAGGTTGTTTGGACAAAAAAGTTTTTAATTGGATTATGTGTATTGACATTGAATTGGGTATTGATTATCCTGGGATTTTGTTCTATTGAACCCTGTACATTTGATTGTCCATGCTTTTGTTCTTTCGAGGACAAATCATTTTCAGTTGTCACTCGTTCAAAGAGATTCCTCAGTGACGATTTAAAAATGACTATAAAGATGACAATTTTTCTTTCTATGTTTTTTTTATTTTAGTTGATTTCTTTCTATGTTCTTTCTTTTCATTTTTCTGATTTCTTTATTTTTCTTTGTATTTTTTTTATTTTAGTTGATTTGGGCTCTATAAGTTTAATTCAGAACGAAGGAATGAAAAAAATCTTTTACACTTTCTTCCAAGTAATCCTTACTTCTGCAAATTAGTCATTGTCGCAACCCCAAGACCCTTTAAAGAATAAACCACCATTGTAATGAGAATCTTGACTTCTGCAAATTAGTCGCTGTCGCCACACCAAGACCCTTAGAGAATAAACCACCATTGTAATGAGAATTACAAATTATCGTACGACCTAATCCGTTCATAAGAGCCTTTTGAGATCTTATAGGACTATAGGCTTGTTACAATCACATCGGTAAAACAACAAATTTTTCCAAGGTCGCAACCTACCTAGATCCTTTTTGATGTTAAGCGTTTCTCCCCCGCGTAAAATCCCCCAACAGAAAAACCACTTGAACATGCCACTAGATACCGTTTTTAAGCTCTTTCTAAATATAATAATCGCTTTAATAATCAAAATGTAAATAATACATTACGACATTGCGAAAACTGTTGATTTTTTCGTGCTTGTCAGAAACAGAATAAGAGGGGAAGAGTTGATATTTTTGTAAGAGATTTTTTTTTTACATCCTCATTACGTAATAAATTTATGATATGGAATGTTGAGATGTTATTTGAGAGTTGAATAGTAGAAGTGAATGATGGAAGATAAAGTTTTTGTTAATTGTAGTATGTTGCCCACCATCGTCTAGTATTCAAGAGTTTTTAATCCCCCGATATTCCCCCTGGATAATTTTGGATGTTCATTAGAAAGGATATTAAAGATTCTATTCAATTGTTTAAGTCAGAGACAACACCAAAGCAATATAGTAAAGACATATAAAGTTTCAATATATTATATTTTTTTTCCCAGAAGTACTTCAAGTGGAAGGGGCGCTCGTGTAAACTTCGAACGAGGTTTGTCCAATTGGAAACTCTAAGTTTTAGTGCACTGTTAAGAATCAAAAGTGATTGGTCTGCAACTAGTCCCCTTCCTCGAGCCCTATTTTCTCAAACTGTAAAATTTTGAGACGGCCATTTTGTTTGAAATAGTCAAAAGACCAAAGTAAGATGTCAAACGATCCAGACGTACTTCACTGGTTTATTTTGAATTGGAATCGGGTTTCTGAATGTTTTTTTCCAAATTCCAAACATGTCTAGCCGGTTCCTGTGTGTCATTCAACTTATTGATTTTTTAGAACATTTTTTATTGCCAAGAATCTCCAGTCCCGGATTATTGCAATCTGCCATGCCACAAAACATCCCATGGCGCCAACCACACGGACTTTTAATTGCTCCTCCCCGTTTTTCGGGAAACCAATAGAGGAGATTTTTTTTTCTTTTTCTTATGAAATATTTTACCACTATAAGATTTGAACCTGAATCGCAAACATAAATAGCTGAGACACTAACCGAAATAGTTTTCAAACTGCTGTTATAGAATTGTACTAACTAATCCATTTCAAAGGTTTTGCATATTTCCGCAAAGAATTATGCAAATCCTTTTTCGTGATTAGAGAAGCCTCTCAGGTTTCGATTTATCTAAAATCGATCATATAGGTGAAATATGGTGCATGGTCTGTCATCAATTTGGAATACTATGTTGTATGGTTTCACACTAATCCTAAGAGGTCTTTTAAAAGTAAAAAAAACGAGAATATTATTTTTTTTGTATTTCAAGCAAAGGCGTCTGAAACCTTCTTTATCCAGATGTTACTTAAGATATATTTTTAAGAATAGAATGCCGTTTGAGGTATGAAGGTACATTTTTTTCTAAAAATATTCTGACAAAAGTAATGAAATTGAATATATTTTAAGCAAATGCGTCTGAAATGTTCATGGTCAACAAGTAATTTAAGATGTATGTGTTAATTATAGAATGCTGTTTTGAAACTTTTCCGAAAGGTACATTTTTCTAAGACTGTTCTAATATTAGTATTAAAAACGGATATATTTTAAGCAAATACGTCTGAAATATTCAAGTAACACAAGTTACAGGAGATATATTTTTTAAGAATAGCACGCTGTTTTGAGGCATGAAGGTGCATTTTTTTTTCAATATGTTCAAACAGTAGCAACAAAAATCTGATATATCTTAAGCAAATGCATCTGAAATGATCAAACTCCACTTACATTTAGGCAATATTAAAAAAGAACCTTAAAACTCTAGAAATGAACACAGTTAATGAACCTCTCAGATAAAATTAAGTGAATGAACCGGAAGTAATTATTTTGTTCTTACTAAATATGTTAATCTGAATTTTAATGCTTTATTATTTCTGCTGATGAAGATTGTCGTATATGTGGTCAAAATATCCAGACTTTTATATCTGTTTTCACTGTCCTATAATTTGGTCCTATCCCATTTGGGGATCAAGGGTGTTTGATAACTCAGGCCCTGCTCAATTATTAACCTAAGAGTAAAGATTTGGTCGACACATCCACTACCTTTTTTAAAACCGCACTATTCTTCTCTTAATACTTTGTCTACACCATCTCTCAATCAGTGTGACTTTCCATGATAAACAACTGTATATGTTTATTAAACTGACAATGCACATTCATTTGTATTTTTTTCAGTAAAGTGAAAATTATGTTCTGGCCTTGGGAAGGCATATCAGTCCACCCAAATTCATGATAATGTCATTAGTTTCAGTAGTATATAATGAAGCTATAAGTTGACGTAGTTCCGTCCCGGTGCTACGGGACGGAACGTTAATGCTTGGCGTTAAGATACCTTTGCGTTAAACGTAGGATTCAATCTACCCAAATTCATGATAATGTCATTAGCATATAATGAAGCTATGGGTTGACGTAGTTCCGTCCCAGTACTACGGGACGGAACGTTAAAGGTTAAAGTTAAGATACCTTTGCGTTAAACGTAGGATTCAATCCACCCAAATTCATGATAATGTCATTAGTTTCGTGAACTACGGACAATGAAAATGAAATTTAATTGGTTGTTACAATAACGTATATGATACCTTATACGGTTGTAAATAACGTTAAGATACCTTTGCGTTAAACGTAGGATTCAATCCACCCAAATTTATGATAATGTCATTAGTTTCGTGAACTACGGACAATGAAAATGAAATTTAATTGGTTGTTATAATAACGTATATGATACCTTATACGGTTGTAAATAACGTTAAGATACCTTTGCGTTAAACGTAGGATTCAATCCACCCATATTTATGATAATGTCATTAGTTTCGTGAACTACGGACAATGAAAATGAAATTTAATTGGTTGAATTGGTTGAATGGAAACTTAAATAATAAAAATTAGGACTTCAGTTTTTAATCAAAAAGATATTGCGGTTATGCTGTTTGTGTAGTAGCAGGCGTCAAATTAAAAAAATATGAACATGGGTGAAAAATGGACCAAAATTAAGCTAAAAAATTATGATAGCAAAAAGCCTAAGACCGTGTAACTTTCTTTTGAGGTTTTAGTTGTCTTGGGAACCAACATATTGTTAATGTTTTAATTTCATCGACGAAGAGCGTTTTGAGGTTTAACTAATTAGTTTGGCTTATTTGTTTTCATGGTTCAACGTGGCAACACTGACCTAAAGACTTTATGACTTTGAAACAATACAAAGAAAAATCTTGAGAAAACTAAGGTATTCAGGTATGAATATGCCTAAAATGGGCCCAAGGGGTAAAACAGTACTGGTTCTTAGAATCGTACGGTACTTTGAATCATCGCCCCTTTTCTCAGGCCCCTTCCTCTTGATATTTATGCTATTTCCTTGACACCACTAGTTTTTTTAGCTTCTGTTTTCTGAAAATTGGATATTATTGTGAAAAATATCCTCCATTAAAGAATTCCTTCTGTTTCTGTTCAGAAGCTGTAAAATAAAGTAAGCACAAAAAGGCTGGAAATTATTTTTTATTTTAATTTAGCTAAGTTTAGTCACTACTAAAAAATGACTTGTATTTGAGGATTGGTAGATTTGCTAATTGCTTTCTTTTGAAACCTTCCTCCTATTCTGATTAAGAGCTTTCTCACAACAAAGGATGAACTAAACAACTTGTAATCCTTTTCCTTAAAAATTCAGCAAACTTTCACTCTTGTGTTTAAAAGCTGACGGATTTTTCCAATTAGTAACATTTTTTTTTCAATTAGCAACTTTTGAAACATTCTTCCTTTTTCAAGATTAAATTTATGTAATTTTTCCTTTTAATTGACAAATTTGCTAGACCAATTACTTGAACTTCTCTATTTTTTGTTTTGATTAATAAAGTTTAATTCAGAATACATTAAGAAAACAGAGCTGCCTTTCTTTGATTTATTTAAGATCAACCTGTGAAGAAATTCTCCCCTGTTCCTGTAATCACATTGTACATCAAGGCGTGTCGAAAAGCTGAAAATTCGGATTTTTATTATTATTTCTAATATTTTGATCAAGTAAGGGGTACTTTCCTATCTTATTTGATGTCTAGGGAACTTAAAAAAAGCGTAGCCGATTAAGGGCTCCTAGATTTTTTTTTTTTCAATAGAGAATTGAAACTCTTTTAATCTCAAAACGTTTTCTTGGAGCCTGGGGAGCTTAGAACTTTTGGAGAAAAGACTTTTGTTCGAAAGAGAGAAACAAGACCACCCCAAAAAAGTGGGATCGGGATGGAGCATAACGTGAAGTCCTTCATATACACAAACAAACAAAAACTTCGCAACATTTTCATTTTAACGGTAGCAGGACCAAGTACAAAAATATTTGAAATATCTAAAAAGAATTATCTGTACCATTTAATTTTTTAAAAATAATTGTGATGATTTCTGCATTGGGGAGTAATTAGGTGGAAGAGTAACATTCAGGAAAACCATTTAATTCTGGTGAAGGACTCAGAGTATATCCAAATACCCGCTATTCCCCTTTACTTTTGTAGTTCTACTTCTATGACTTTAAATACCACATTTAGAAATAAACACGTAATTTGCATTGATTTTTGTCCATCGGTGCTAAAATGAATACATGACGCTTCAATTTTAATTTGGAGGGACTTCCTAGTGTCGTTGATGTGTCGTGTAGCCTCACTAAACAATCCCATGTCTTCTTAACATTTTTCTAGAATCTACAAGTCTCGGTCTTTTTTGGCCCTTAAGAATTCTTTTTGAAATTTTGAGTCTTTGATGTTTAAAGTACTTAGAACTTTGTGTATAATGTAAATGTGATGCACTTCATGTTTCGTATTCAGTTTGCAAAAGTAGTCTTTCATTTTGTCAATGACAGGAAACTTGACGGATGTCATGGTTGAATGTGGGTCTCCATTCTTGGTGAAAAATTTACAGCAACGGACGAATGAAAATTCGGCTGGTGTTATTTTATCAACCCAGCTTCATATATATTGATGTCACGTAAGTGTTTTTATGATTTCTGGAGAAATCACTCGGCACAAGAGGCTGTAATAAGCAGCACAACGTTGGCGGCCTGACAGTGCAAAGCATATATGTATTATTTTTACAGATGTAATGAAGCTTTTGATCCTGAAAGTGATTAGTTTAATTCAGAAGAATCGACCTAAGAAATTCCTTAACACTTTCTCCAAGTTGCTATCGACGCTTACTTTTTTACTGATTTGATAATTTCTCATGATGTAATAGCTACTGGTTTGATAGATCTCGTATTATAATGACGTCATAGATAAAAATACGTAACAGATACCATATATAATGTTATTTGAAATTTCGCTGTTCCCTCGATTCCAATCACTTTGACCGCTCGAAAAGGTCACTGAAAATCGTTAATTTCCATTCAAAGAAGCCTTCTCCCTATATTATGAAACCATTGGTTTGATACCATCATCCTCGAAAAATAAAACAAGCAAATATGAATCCACGACCTTTATTCTTGCAAATGAAATACAAAAGTATATTTTTGTTGAGAGAAGCTTGAGGTCTCCATTGTAGCGACCTCTGATATGCTGAATCTGATGGTGGGATGGTTGTTTACGTATTTTAATTTTTTAGACTTTTTTTCCTATTTTGAAAATCAGGTATTTTTCTCAGGCTTGTAGATTTTGAAGGGTAACACTAAATTCAATGGATATATTTTTAGAATCAGCCTAAGAGACCAGTTGGTTTGATGAAATTATTGTTATCTTTTTGTTTTTTTAAGAGTTTCGGTTGCTATTGCCGAGTCTTTTTTTCTTAAAGTTAATTACGATGAACTGTTTGATATTTCTCGCTTTTTTAAAGATATTCCCTAGTGGCTGTTCAAAACTGATTTATTACAAAGATGGCAGAGTTTCTTATTATTTCTTTTCTGATTGTAGTTCATTGATGCTCCAGGTTGTTTCGACAAACAATATTTTAATTGGATTGTGTGTATTGACATTGGAATTGGGTATTGATTATCCTGGAATTCTGTTCTGTTGAATTCTGTGCATTTGATTGTCCATGCTATTGTTCTTTCGAGGACAAATCATTGTCAGTTGTCACTCGTTCAAAGAGATTCCTCAGTGACGATTTTAAAATGACTATGAAGATGACAATTTTTCTTTCTATGTTTTTTTTTATTTTAGTTGATTTCTTTCTATGTTCGTTCTTATCATTTTTCTGATTTCTTTCTTTTTCTTTGTATGTTTTTTATTTTAGTTGATTTGCGCTCTATAAGTTTAATTCAGAGCGAAGGACTGAAAAAAATCTTTTACACTTTCTTCCAAGTTATCCTAACTTCTGCAAATTAGTCATTGTCGCAACCCCAAGACCCTTTAAAGAACAAAACCATCATTGTAATGAGAATCTTGACTTCTGCAAATTAGTCGCTGTCGCCACACCAAGACCCTTAGAGAATAAACCACCATTGTAATGAGAATTACAAATTATCGTACGACCTCGTCCGTTCATAAGATCCTTTTGAGATCTTATAGGACTATAGGCTTGTTACGATCACATCGGTAAAACAGCAAATTTTTCCAAGGTCGCAACCTACCTAGATCCTTTTTGATGCTAAGTGTTTCTCCCCCGTGTAAAATCCCCCAACAGAAAAACGACTTGAACATACCACTAGATACCCTTTTTTATGCTCTTTCTGAATATAATAATTGCTTTAATAATCGAAATGTAAATAATACATTTCGACATTGCAAAAACTGTTGATTTTTTCATGCTAGTCGGAAACAGAATAAGAGGGGAAGAGTTGGTATTTTTGTAAGAGATTTTTTTACATCCTCATTACGTAATAAATTTATGACATGGAATGTTGAGATGCTATTTGAGAGTTGTGTAGTAGAAGTTAATGATGGAAGATAAACGTTTTTGTCAATGGTAGAATGTTGCCTACCATCGTCTAGTATTCAAGAGTTTTTAATCCACCCATATACCCCCAGGATAATTTTGGATGTTCATTAGAAAGGAAATTAAAGATCCTATTCACTTGTTTAAGTCAGAGGCAACACCAAAGCAGTTTGCATAGTAAAGACATATAAAGTTTCAGTATATTATATTTTTTCTCCAAGAGATACTTCAAGTGGAAGGGGTGCTCTTGTAAACTTCGAACGAGGCTTGTTCGATTGGAAACTCTAAGTTTTAGTGCACTGTTAAGAATCAAAAGTGATTGGTCTGCAACTAGCCCCCTTCCTCAAGCCCTATTTTCTCAAAATGTAAAATTTTGAGACGGCCATTTTGTTTGAAATAGTCCAAAGGCCAAAACAAGATGCCAAACTAGCCATACATACTTCATTGGTTTATTTTGAATTGGAATGGTGTTTCTGAATATTTTTAGAAGTGGGGATATCCCCATTCCAAACATGTCTAACCGGTTCCTGTTTGTCATTGAACTTATTGATTTTTTAGAACATTTTTTATGCTCCTCCCCGTTTTCCGGGAAACCAATAGAGGAGGTTTTTTTCTTTTTCTTATGAAATCTTTGACCACTATAAGATTTGAACCTGAATCGCAAACATAAATAGCTGAGACGCTAACCGAGATAGTTGTCAAACTGTTGCTATAGAATTGTACTAACTAATCCATTTCAAAGATTTTGCATATTTCCGCAATGAATTATGCAACTCCTTTCTCGTGATTAGAGAAGCCTCCCAAGTTTCGATTTAAATAAAATCGGTCATATAGGTGAAATATGGTGCATGGTCTGCCATCAAATCGGAACACTATGTTGTATGGCTTCATACTAATCCTATGAATATTGCTCTCCTCAATTATCCAGAAAGTAAATGTTTGCTTACCATGGAAACTAAGTTTTTTAAAAGTAAAAACAACGAGAATAGTTTTTGTTTGTATTTCAAGCAAAGGCGTCTGAAATCTCCCTTATCCAGATGTTACTTGAGATATATTTTTAAGAATAGAATGCCGTTTGAGGTATGAAGGTACATTTTTTTCTAAAAATTTTCTAACAAAAGTAATAAAATTGAATATATTTTAAGCAAATGCGTCTGAAATGTTCATGGTCAACAAGTAATTTGAGATGTATGTGTTAAGTATAGAAGGCTGTTCTTGAAACTTTTCCGAAAGGTACATTTTACTAACTCTGTTCTAACATTAGTATTAAAAACGGATATATTTTAAGCAAATACGTCTGAAATATTCATGTAACACATGTTACATGAGATATAATTTTTAAGCATAGGACGCTGTTTTAAGGCATGAAGATGGATTTTTTCTCAAAATATTTAAACAGTAGCAATAAAAATCTGATGTAATGGGATCAATTTTCAAAAACCCCAAAATCTCCCAATTTAAGTTACCCAAATAAAGAATAAAATCACCCAAAATATGAACCTGGAGAGTTCAAGTAACCTACAAATCGAGCAAGACTCAACCTTTCAATTTAACATAGTGAAACGAATGTATCTAATTATACGTTGTAGTTATACCTTGTAATAAACATTGTAAGAATCTTTCCCACAGAAAAATCCAATAAATAAATTCGCCCAGGTGTCGCCAATGAACGCAATAAATATCATTTGACCAAATCTTATATGACAGCCAACGTATAATGTAATTTGAATCTTAAGAGCTCGAAAATGCCAAACTGTCAAGAGACTAAAATTTATAATACAAAAAAATAGTCACTCAAGATGCAAAATATCTCTGTTGCATTGTTCTGGAAACTAAGTTTAGAACTAGCAATCTCAATGTAATTAAATCGTGTTAGCTTTTACCAATGTTCACAGAAATAAATTATAAGTCTTCTGAAAATCAAGAGACACCCTGCTGGGAAAATATTACAATGTAAAACTTTGTTCGTTCGAAAAAATTCCAAAGTAATACTTTAAAAAGTCATAAATTAAGCGACACCTGCTAGCAAAATGTTGCAGTGTAAAATTTTGAATTGTTAGAAAAATTTCAAAGTGACATCTTAAAAGTCATAAACTTCAATTAAACCCAAGTAGCCCATTGGTGCAAGCCGGCCACATAATGATCTAGGACGAATAATGCAACCAATAGGAATTGTAAAACATACTTTTGGCAACGCCTAAACGTAACCCCCGGCAAAATTGCAGAGGATAGATAGTTAGGACATAGCAATTTTGCGCCAGTCTATTGTGAGTCTTTTAGCAGTCTTTTTTTGAGAGTTTATTGTCAGTCTTTAGCAGTCTATTTGGAGTCTTATGCCAGTCTTCTAGCAGTTTTACTTGATCAGTCTTTTACCATGATTGTGTTATAATAAACTTTTGTAGTGTACAAACTCTGAGTGATTTCGCCTCAGTGCAATTTGTTATTTTGTTGATACAACCAAGAACTCTGCGACTATTATGTAAGTAACAATAAATGCATTACTATTTTATTTTATTCTCCTGCGTTGATATTTCTCAAGCTCGTTAGTCCTTGTGGCTCCACTCGCTCCTAAGGGAAACTGAAACTCATCAATCTGATTTCGACTCAGTATGGTCGTTAAGATGAGCTCCCTGCATGTACTCCTAGATTAAGCTCCCCACTCCAGAAGTCCAGCCTCCACTCGGGTAAGCCACACGCGAACTGTCAGCAAAGGGTTTAGCTTAATTTCTCTATTAAATTAAACAGTTGATATAAGAACAAACAATTTTTATTGAGACTCCCTCATCAGAAGGTATTATCAAATAACGAAACCAGAATCCCTTTCCATTTAAAACCCCCCCATTAGAATTGGCGCGGCCTGTTTAAAGGAGCAAAAACACAAGGACAACATTGAAAAAAAGAGAGATTGTTGAGAAATATTACGCATGGGGAAAGTGTGCATGCATTAAAGTACCATTTTTTCCGCATGCTTTGAAGTGTCATATTTTTTTTTGGCATGCTTTGAAGTGTCATAATTTGTGCATATTTTGAAGTACAATATTTTGTTAAACCTAAATCCCCCGAAAATAGTAGCAAAAAAAATACATATAATTAAGAAGTATCGAATTTAAATAGTATCAAAATAAATAAAACAGTACCGAATTTTAACCCCCCCCCCCAAAAAAAAAACAAAAAACAAATCAATATGTCGTTGGATCAAAACGAACAATTATTAAAGCAAAAACTCATTGCCAAAACAGTAGAAATTTCAAAATCGCTTCCTTCATATAACGGTGATGAAGACGTAGACGAATTTATTATTCAATTAAACCAATTCGTAGAAGTAACTCAAACGGACTTAAAATCATTAGTAGGCATGTTGTTAATGAGACTTAAGGGACAGGCATTAACATTCCTGAAACAAATAGAACAAACCATAGGAGAAGATAACAACCTCCCAATAAACTCAATCGAAAAATTGCTAAAAGCGTTCCGAGAAAGATTTGTTGAAACCAGTTCAACACACAACTAAAGCATGGTACGGTATGTTTCGATGAAACACAAAATGTTAGGGAATACCTACACAAGGTAATGGTATCCATTGAGGCAAAATATGGAAAAGAATCAGGCCCTTTATACGATAAAATTGTACTTAATGCTTTTATGCAAGGATTAAGCCCCAAGCTATACCGAATGTTAATTTCAAAAAATATTCAAACATTAGAGCTAGCAGTTCAGGAGGTAGAGAGAATGATTGAAATTGACTCGATTGTGGCAAATCACAACAAGTCAAGAATAAATAATGTAGAAAGTTCAACTCCGGGACAATCACGAGGGATTTCCCCAGGATTTTTACAAAGAGATAATTCACCCAAACCGAACCAAAATAGGTCTCCAACCCCTACGAGGCAAAGAATAGTACGTTTTGTACCCACGGATACAACAAACTACGTACAGAACCCCCCAATTATATGCTATGCATGTAATAAACAAGGACATATCGCCAGGGAATGCCGTACTAAAAACAAATATACACCAGCAACCCCAAGTTTTAATAATCGTTTGTTCGGGAGAACAAACACAAATGCCAATGGGTCAGGAAACTATAGAAATAACCCCCCACGTCTCCCATCGTTCCGCAACCCGTACCAACAAGGATTTGCGTACTCGAATCCTTCCCAATATACGCCTCAACAACCCTATTCCAATCCCTCACCTAACCGACCAAATAATTATCGGTTCCCCAACGCAAACACGCGACAAAATATGTACCAATTTAATTCACGAACAGTGTATCCAACTAGATTTAACAGGAATACAACCGATAACAGAGGATATTTTTTCCCGCCGGGAAACGAAAGAAATTTTTCATCAATACAAAATGAACAAATGCCGCGAGCCGTCGGCACAAGAAACTTTAACCCACGCAATAATACGTGGCAAACAAGACAATCAAATGTCAACCAACTTGGAACTCCCCTAACAAGCGAAATTCCCACCGAACCCCAACCTCAACGCCAACTTATCAGATAAGCGCACAGGGAAACGAATTAGGCCCCCAAGAAAATTAACCGGGACCCTGGAGGCCAGTATTTTTTATAGGTCCCATCCAGTAATTGTACCTTCCTTAAGCGATAATGATGACATATTACCTATATTAAATAATTTTAGTGTTGCGAGTATTAATTTCAAAGCGTTAATAGATTCGGGTGCATCGGTTAACATAATAAGTTCAAATGTATTTAATAGACTACCAGTATATATTAAACGACAGAAAAATTTCAATATTCCCAATTTAACAAGTGTCACGGGGCATAGGCTGGAAGCTATAGGCTCCATATGCCTAGATGTGATAAAAGACAATAGGATCTTTTCTACAAACTTCATAATCTGCAAAAATTTCCCATATGAAGCAATAATTGGTGCTAATTTTTTAAAGTCTAATAAGGTGTTATTAGATATAGCAAATAATCGACTCGTGTATCCATACGATCCTATTCTCCAACGCGTGGAGAGAGGGGAAGCAACAGTAAATAGAATAAAATCTTTTGTACCCTATCTCTCATGTCGTGGGAGAAATTCAAGCAGCAAATGGATCGAGTCAGTAAAAGCAAAAATAGGGAAAATGCAGGAGTATAGACAAACAGAAATAAAGAAAATAACCGAATTATGGACTGAAATAATAAATCTAAGTACTATTGTAAGGGGACAGGACTTGGATTTTACCCTTACAACAAACCCCACAAGCGGAAGACTTGACGCAAGAAAGCGCTAGTCTTAACTTAATAGAAAAAGACTCGAAAGAAAAATACTATGGGTTCGCGGTACGTAAAACAAAAATCCCCCCAAACACTATGCAAAGAGTACAAATCTCTCAAATGGTCACCCCTGTAAATGACAATTCCGAAATTTGGTTCGCATCCCCGTGTAAAGAAATTCCAGAAAATCTGTTTTGTGAAGAACAGATCATTTCATATGAAAAAGGCGAAGGTTTTATTTGGTTAACTAACACACATGAAAACGATATGATTACATTGAAAAAAGGAACATGTCTCGTTGAAATACAAGTTATTTCTGAGCACGAGCTAAACAAGTGGAGAAACTCCAAGGAAAGCTTAGTTAATAGTGTCGATGATAGGAATCCAAAGAACAACTACCCCCTAACAAAACCCCAATTTTTGGAAAAATTTAAATTAGATCATATCCAAAATACGCAATTAAAGGAAAAATTATGTAAATTGCTCTGGAATTTTAGAGATATTTTTTCTACATGCGAGGAAGATATCGGGTTGATACCATTTTATCAACACTCTATCCAAACCACAGGGTTACCTGTAGCTAAACAGCCCTATCGCATTCCCCATCCCTACAAAGGCTGGTTAAAAAATAAAATCCGCGAGTTAGAAAGAAACAATATAATACGGCCAAGTATAAGCCCGTATTCAGCCCCCGTTATACTAGTACCAAAAAAGAACAAGGACCTTAGGCTCGTAGTGGATTATAGAGCATTAAACAAGCAGGTAGTTAGTGACAAATTTCCTCTGCCCCGAATTGATGAAATCCTAGACTCCATTTCAACCAAAAACAAAATTTTTACATCTCTTGACCTCACACAAGGTTATCATCAGGTTAAGATAGCAGATAATGACGTCTATAAAACGGCCTTTTCAACGACGGAATGCGGTTCTTATGAATATTTGAGAGTACCCTTTGGACTCAAAACCAGTTCAAGTGCATTATGTAGACCTCTGTTACACTTATTACGAGGTATAGAAAATATTATCCATTTTGTGGATGATGTTATTTGTGTGGGAGAAACACCAGAGGACCATTTAAACACATTAACCAAAGTTTTAGAAAAATTCAGAGAGGGTAATTTGAAATGTAGACCGGAAAAAGTAAATTTGTTTCAATCCGAAATAAAATTCTTAGGAATGATAGTGACCCAAGGTCAAATATCACCAGACCCTGAGAAGATAAAATGTGTAGAGAATCTTAAGCCGCCAAAAACCATAAAACAATTAAGAGGCATTATTGGTTTAACCAGTTATTTTAGAAAATTTATACGTAACTACGCCCAAATCGCAAAACCCCTAACAGACCTAACTAAAGGGAATTCCCAAAATGTTACCTGGTCTCAGGAAGCTCAAACTTCTTTGGACACTCTCAAGAAAGCTCTTACTTCTGAACCAATATTAGCATTACCAGACTTTGAAAAAGGTACATTCGTGGTTACCACCGATGCTTCAGCTCTAGGTATCGGTGCAATCCTTTCCCAAATAATCCCCGTGGAAAACAACCCCGATCCCCAACAGGACCCCCCTCAATATATAGAGAAAGTCATATGCTATTCAAGCAGAACTCTAACCAAAGGCGAAAGTAGTTATTCAGCAACGCAATTGGAGTTACTATCTATAATTTACCACTTAGATAAATTCAGACATTATTTAGTAGGACGAAAATTTAAACTGCGCTCGGACCATAAAAGCTTACAGTACCTAAGCACATTCAAAAATCCAACCGGAATTTTAGCGCGATGGATAATGAAAATCCAGGATTTGGATTACGAATTTGAACACGTGACCGGTAAACAGAATGCCCCTTGCGATTACCTAAGTAGATACCCTGAGGATACCCTTCAGATAATGAAACTAAACAAATAAATGCCATTAATCCCAGTAAACAAAAACAAAAGAAGAATATACCAAAAATCCTTACAGAAGAAAAAGGACCACGAGTAATTCCCTTATCCCTAACCAATATTAAAAGAAACCAAGTTAAGGATGAAATGTGTTTGACTCTCATTAATTACTTTGTGAATTCTGATAATCTCCCCGATAAGTTCAAAGCCCTAAGACGGGAAATAGACAATTTTTATTATGACTTCGACGAAGAAATCCTTTGCAGGATAGTAACAGGCGAAACGAATAGAAATCAAACCTTAATAATCCCAGTGCTCCCCCAAAACTTAATAATACCTGCCTTTGAGTACTTCCATTCGGAAATAGGCGGACACTTAGGAATAACCAAGACATTTCACAAGCTAAAACAATACTTTTATATTCCGTCGGCATTAACAAAACTCAAAGATTTTATAAGTACATGTGAAGCTTGTAACTTAAGAAAAAATCCACAAACGTACCCAAATCCCCCCTTGGGAAGAGTGCCAGTAGCAAGGTTCCCTTTCGACATCGTTTCATTTGACCTTTTTGGTACAAGTGGAGGATTACCTGTTTCTAATAGAGGTCATACTTGCATCCTCTCAGTAATAGACCATTTTACCGGCTTCACTTTTGCCAAAGCATTGAAAAATCAAGGCGCATATACCACAAGTAAAGCCCTAGCAAAAATATTTTTGGAGTTTGGCGTTCCTCAGCGGGTCATTAGCGACAATGGACCTAACTTCGTTTCTAAAGTAACAAAGGATCTGATGAGTTTACTTAAAGTCGAAAAATTATTAACCTCACCCTACCATCCCCAAGCTAATGGAAAAATTGAAAATAGGCACAAAATATTTTCCAATGTTTTAAGTATTTATTCAAAAGATAACCGAAATGATTGGGATCTGTATCTACCTTACTTAACCAATGTAATTAATACTGCTTATTCAGAAGCGACCAAGGAAAGTCCCATTTTTTCTTTTATTCGGACGTGATTTTAAAATACCATATCAAGAAATTATGGAATCAAGAGAATATTATAATAATACAGAGGACTACAAGCAAGATTTTATAAATAGAATGAGAAAAACCTATAAAATAGTTAGACAAGAGTTGGAAAAATGTAAAGTGAACCAAGAGTTGAGGAATGAATCCAAAATCAAAGGGAATATAAATTTTAAGGTAGGCGACTGTGTATATTTAAGAAATGAAGCTAAACTGGAAGGCAAAAAACTTTCCAATAAATATTCAGGACCCTACAGAATAATCAAAAAATATGACAACGATTTTACCTTTAAAATGATAAGCCCGGAAAATGGGAGAACATATAAAGCACATGTTAGCCATATAAAAGGTGCCAAATACCCCGTTAAGTGGGCACCCGAACCCTTATCTTCAGAATCATCAAACGCGGAAAATCAATTTCCTAGGTCCAGGCTATCCGAACTAAAACCCTTTAATTTTAAACAAAACTATTTTGAAAACAATAGCGAAGAGGAAGATTTTGAAGAATTTTTGGCCATGAAAAACCTAGTCATCCCTAAAAGAAAACCCCTAATACCCATGCCTGCAGGAACCCCAAAAAGCCCAGAAAGTTCATCCACAGAAAACTCGGAGCAAGAATTGGATTATACGCTATCGCCAAAAACCCAATTTTTTCCCCGATAGAATTTCGACCCCATGTCCCCCCAAAAGATTTCCTGACGACATGGTATCTCCAGCAACCCCGATAGAAAGACCCTTATCGCTACAGGAGGAGTTGAACAGAGCCGTGGAAACCCCAGGTGAAAAAAGGAGGAAGACTCCTCCTAAGGATACAAATACAAAAGGCTTGAGAGAGGCCATGGACATTGTAAATTATCCGATAAAAACAAGGCAAAGTACCTTGCCTTGGACACAGGAACACCCGGAAGATGAAAACTTGGGACAATACCATCACATAACGGTATCTAAAGTAAAACCCAAGGAATCTTACTCCTGGAAACAGACCCTGCTAAGAAATACACCTCATCCCCCGGAAGATATGGCATTCAAGCAGTGGAGACAATCTCCAAAGGTATTTGACTCCTCCCACAGTTCCCAAGAATCTTTTAACTCCCCTGAAACAGGATTTCAACGCGAGGAAATGGAAAATAAACCCTCAACCTCAAAAGGAGACGAAATATATGAAGCAAGGGCAGGAGATACCCCTCAATCCCAAAGGACCGCCCCCGAAAGCCCAAATAATGAATCCTCAGATACTAGCTCTACTGAGTCCGACGATGAATCAGATCCTGACTACCCCCATAACGCACCAAAACAAAAACCGGCTTCTGCCGCGGCCCATGCGAAAGCCGCAAAATTAAAAGGTCAAAAATACCTACTAAAACAGTATAAGAAATTTGATCTGATCTCTATGGGAAAATCGAAAAAGAATAAAAAACAAGAAGGCGAACAGGAAGTTACAACGAAATCTGGCAGAATAAGCAAAAGGCCAGACAAATTGACATACATCTAGGATAAAATACCCCAAAAACTTATATAGCAATATTAAATCGAAATAAACAATTTAATAAAAAAAAAAAAAAAAAACCTTAAAACAAGGGTACATGAGTAGAATATTACAATGAAAAATACCCATGAAAGGTCAGAAGAAGTTAATAGTCAATTTTTCCAGACAAACTATATCCTGGCTTGGTAAAGAACCCCAAGGATAGAAGAAGAACAAGAATTGTTCAAACCATCCTCCAAAAGGAAAAAATACCTAGTGCAACCCCGTTACTGACAGAACAAGTATGGATCAACTATTTCAAATACGATCAAAACTTCTCGACGACTCGGCACAACTAGTAGCAGAAAAATTGAAAATCGACAATATGATAGAAACCACACTTAAATCCCTTAGGGAAGTGAAGGCCTCCCAAAAACAATGAACAAAAGAATAAATGAGATTTTAATAACTAAACAAATGGATAAGTTGGTTGAAACCCAGTTTATGGAAGTTAAAGAACAGACCGCCAAAATCCAAAATGAAATGGAATCAATAAGCGATGCCACGCTTTTCGAGGGATATAATTATCCCGATCAGATCCTAAAATTACAAGTATTATACGATAAAATGCAGGAAATTGGTAAAAAGTACAAGATTATAGAAACAGTACTGTTCTGTCCGCGACAATGGCAGTACAAGAAGCCCTGGCACCCCAACGAGCAAAGATCCTAGACTTGCAGCATATGTACGATCATTTAAAAGCACAGAAAGAAATAATCCAGTTGCAACAGGACAGCTTAGAGAAACGACTAAAGGAGAACCATGCCAAAATCACCGAAGAACTTCAGAAACAAAGAGATTTCTGCTCAAACCTAGAAAAAGTAGTTGCAACATACTTCACTGTCGAAATTGACCTACCCCTCAGTCCCCATTTGGAAAATCTTCTCACTAACACCTACAACGAAGGGTCATCCCAACCCGCATATTTTGCAATTCCAAATCAAGCTCGTCATCATCACATAAAACCCCAAGTGGAAACTAATCAACAGAATCCTCCAACGGATAATAATATAATTGTGAGGGCCCAGTACCCTGACGTCCAAGAGAATGTTACTACGGGCCAACATTCCTCAGAGATCTATGCACCACAAGGAACACCCAAAACCCAACCATTGCCAGAAGGTACAGAAAACTAAGGAATACCAGACATGAGAATAAATCAAAAAAGAGGTAAAATTCTTTTCGTCAAAATCCCCTTCTAATACATTAAAGTGACTACATTTTATAGAATGTGATGTATACCGACAAAAAGTAGTAAATAACACAATATTCGAGCGAAAACTCGTTAAACTAGATAATTATGTTTTCTGCTAGACAGAACATAGTATTTCCTTAAAAAATAAATAGATAAATAAATGCAGATTACAAATTCAATGGTAAAAAAAAAATGCAATGAATAGCCATCCTTACATTACTAGGAATAGTTAAACAGCATTTCGGATACCCCCCCCCAGAGTAGGTAAACCTGACGATCACAAGGATCGCTTAGTGAGGAGATTTGCTTCAGGGCACGAGGATCAAATCCGTATCCTAGGTTCGGCCGTCTATCCTAGGATACGGATAGTATATGGTATACGATAGTATACGGCCGTATATGGTAGTATAGCCAAATCACATAAGCATATTGGCCTCGAGTTAAATCGTCTTCACTTTTCATTTCTTCATTAATAAGAAAAATATTTGACCCGTGTGATATCGTGTACTCTGAGTTAATTGCATACCTATAATTGATAGTCTATTCGCCTAAAAACTAAGAATTAGCTTACCATACCAAGATGTTTCTCAAATATCAAGACCCTCACAGCAAAAAATTGACCCTCATAAAAATGAGGAGATTATAAAAAAAGATAATATAGCTCGCCATCAAAAATTGATATCAAAAATATACCCTTAATTATATATTTGGTCGTATGTTGCTTATAGAGTGGTCGGGTATAACAAAAAATAAATAAAATAGTACAAAGTTCCGTTCCGGAATCTAAGTGAATAAAGGAAATCAATTGCTAGAAGATTGATATAAAACGAAATTTCAGTAACCTTAAAAAAAAAAAGGGAAAAATAGTTCGCAAGAAAAATGTAAAAATAAATCCTATATAAAATCCCTATAGAACTTAAAGATAAATCAACATTGTAGAACTTAAAATGCTAAATTCGATAGGCAGACTTCAGCCTATAGAAACGTAATAGAACATTTTAGTAAGGGATAAGTCCTTTCGTAGGAACTAAAGATTTCTCTTTTGTTTCCTGTTTTAAAAGTCTCGACATCTTTTTCAGATAGTTGATCATATATTGGTCATAGAATAATGCAGTACAATCAAGAATATATAAAATAAATATAGAATTCTCTTTCAAAAAAGAAAAGTATCGTCAGTAATTCAACGTAAAATAACCGTAAGTGAAAAGTAAACCAAAATTGTAAAATTTAAATACCGATCTCGGGCATAAATTTTGACCCATAGAGGTGCCATATAATCCGTGTCCCCAGAGGTGCGTCCCCAGACAAAAAAAAAAGACAAGAACCAAAAAAAAGGAGACAATTTGTTTAGTTTAATTCCTGTAATGGCGTGGTCGAACGCTAATTAACATATCTTTAAGCCCGGTATGAAAAAAACCATAAATAATATTGCTTCAATAAGTAATTCCTGTAATATAGAAACTAATTTCGTGTCATTCGTGCAGATTAAACAGCTTGAATGACAAAATAAACCTTCCTTAATCAAGAGAATACGCAAATAGTTAACAAGGTCATATAATAACGTACCTGCGAAACACCAGTAAGACAGGCTAAAGCAAAAAAAAGAGGAACTAATTAATTTCTATTTTTTTTACTTGTGATGACCCTCTATCGTAGAAACGCTTCGCTATCAAAAACAGCGGTACCACGAACAAAAACTATAACCAACGCCCAAGGTAATTAAACCAGTAATTGTATAAGTAATTGTAATTGTAATTGTATAAGTAATTGTATTAACAATAATGACGTTGTTGCCAAACAGCCGCTAAGGGTAGAACGAAACCAATCATAAAAAAAAAAAAAAAAAAAAAAAAACTGCCAATTGTATCAGTGATTATAACTAGAAATTTTCCTAGAAAAAGCTGTAGCAATAAATAAAAAAAAAAAATATATATATAGAGCCGTAAGATTAGAATAGCAAAAAGTGCCAAATCATGAAATAAACCCATTCGCCAAAAATCCCAAAATCAGCCATACGCCATATGCATATATATATATATTTGAATCCTAAAATATTGCAATTGCAGAAAAATATTAAAAAAAAAAAAAATGAAACTGCCACTGTTAACGAGACTAGTGGCAAATTTATTCTGCCTCGAACGATAATCAATAAGTCTCAAAGGAGAACATTCACAAAATAAGGAATCTATTTGCCAACCAAAATACAAGGAACCGTGAGAAATAGGCAAGTTTCAGCCTAACCCTGGAGTAAGAAAAAAGAGAAAAGAAAATAATAGCATCCTTTTGCAAAAAAAAATTAGTTAAAAATAAGACCAATATAATTCTGCCTTGATGCGGCCTAGTAACTTCCTCACAAACCAAATAATAAAGCGATAAAATGAAAAAAAAAAAATTTCTTTCAAAACAATTATCGCGTATACCTGCAGCAAAACAATACTTAATAAATTTTTACTAACCTTATGAACGAGCCACGACCTTTAGTCAGAGTTAATCCCTATTCCCCCCAATAAGGAATATAATATAGTAAGTCACACATATTTACAAGAGCTAAGTCTTGTCCACTATGGAACAAGTATTCTTAACTGAAATTGACAAGGCGATAATGAACTTATATATGAATAATTCAAGGATAATTTCAAAAATAATCACGCGGAAGTTAAGCTGTAAAGGAGAACAAGCAAATAAATTGTACCATCTGTAAAGCGCACCTGCCCTTTGCTCTGAGAAATGTTTCAAAAACCCTAAATCAAAAGGTAAATCAAAGCTAAATTTTTAAATTCTCTCTTTAAATCGAGCTCCGATAGACGAAAAACCTAATGAAGATTAACACGATAAAATGCCAAAGAAAAGGAACCACAGATGAAATGGGTAATGTTCAAATCGAAATTACGAGTCCCCCCCCTTTTTTATAGTCGCACAGCTCACTTGTGTGGCACGTCCGTGGCATAACGTATAGTGCCGCGAGATAAAGAAAAAAAAGATAAGAGACTATTCAGCGAATACTTTTTAGGATCATCTTAAAAATAAAGCATATACCTGTGAAATTCTTGATAACACCATACCTGCGCCATGTGGCACAACCCCTATCACAAAAAATGCTGAAACGTAATGAATGCAAAAAAAAAGAAAACAGCTAAACGTAATTATTTGCGCACTTTCAGGCGAAAATCGGGCCAATCCGCCGATCCCTAATTATTCACCCCCAGAATAGGGATGGTATGCCCTACGACAACCCAGAAGGATTATGATTGAAAATAATCTATTTTATTATATAACAAGACCGCCATATAAGACAATCCCTTGCGTGTAATGATCTGGTTTTTAAGAAACCTTAAATCAATCAAACTTTAGACAACACATTTTGATTTGATTCCCATGCTTTTCTATAGCATTTCAAACGCCTTTATAATAAAAAAAAATGGTATCTTGTGGTGAATTATTGCACCCAAATTAGACTAAATCGGTTTCTACCCTTCAGCGAATACGCTACAAAACATAAATATATCTCAATTTTCATTTTAAAAAAATACAAGGAAGATTAAACTTATTACGTCTTATCAAATCTTTCTTTAGGTAAACCCGTATTTAATAAAAAAATGCCTCCGTGACGTGGCGTAACTCCGCCACGGGAAAAGAATAAGTTGACACCTGAGAAGTAAATAAGCCTACCTTTAACTCGTTCAAGCGGGAATTTTACTTTGACTAACAAACTTTTGTATCCCACCAATTTGATATTATTTTAGAGTATGCTAAAATAGGGAATTTATCCTTGCGTAATTTAAAAGGAATTAAGTAAATAGTAATGCGCGACTCTTCACACAGTTCGACTTGAACCAAATAGCAATAGTAAATAGCTACCGAAACAACAAATTAGGAACGAGCCGCATTCAATATAAAATAAATTAATCCCTTTAATTAAGCATGTAGAAAGCTGCATAAATAAATTAATAAATATTTTAATCAGAGTAGACGGAACTAAACAAAGTAATAGTGCTGTATAAAGTAGTAGTAGTACATCATGCGCTTCGCACGGTGACAAAAATTTTTTTTCTTCTGAAAAAAAAAAACACTTAAGGCAGGAGAAACAGACCCTTAACTAGAAATCAGTAGTAGTACCCTATACGTTCCCAAGGTGGCAATAAAATTTTTTTGTATAAAAAGTGACCCGCAAGAATTACCCCAAATCATCCCCAGCGTAGGAAAATAATGTGACGACAAAGTGACCGTGAAAGAATATGAAGTGAAAAAGGAGACGAGATCTGATACGTGAGGGATACTTTCGCCCTGTAAGCCTTTCCTGTTGATTGTTTGGGACGGGCGTGCAGGGTGAAGGTATCTCTTATGAAATACAACTAAAACAGAAAGAAGAATGCCATAAAAACTAGTAAAATTAACTATGCGATCTGCTAAAATTACCCTACCTAACCCTCACAATTTGAAAATGTGATAAATCAAGTGACCATACGAGAATATGGAATAAAAATGGACAAAAATTCCGATGCGTGAGGAGAACGTTGACAGGGCACTGGAACTCTCATAAAAGGATCAAATCATCTATGAAAAGCGACCCGGAATAATTACCCTACATTGATTTTACTACCACGACATTTACTATAACAAAAGTAACCACGCAAAAAACTACGAAGAAAACAAGCAAACAAGCCTCATACGTGAGACATTGAGTCCGGAGAGTGGACGGTTTTGGAACTGGTTTTCGGAGCTCAATTCAGGAATTGGTCCTGGAGGACTGGTTCCGGGGCTGAGCTTCGGAAATTACTTCTAGTCCCGACATCTTGTTACTCGTTGGATCTATTTTTGGAACAATAAATTCCTCTGCGAAGGACAACTTATACCAAAAGGAATGCAAGAGCACTAGTGAAAATTAAATAACAAAAAAAAAGGGCCAAGTAAACAGTAAATATTACGATTAATCATCAAATTGATAGCGCTAAGCGACGCGCCGTGTAGCCAACTATTTAATTATCTTAATTATTTCATAATCATCATTATACCTTAAATCACCATAACCATTTTTGGAAATATGTTACTACTAAGTAATCACTTATTTCATAATTAATGATAAATTTTATATAAGAACACGTTTACAGATACTGTACGTGAAGACCTTCAACCACTGGTTAAGGGAATCGCCGAAACAAGCGACCATACGGTATGTTGCTTATATTAGCCTAAAATTTAGTAGAATAATACAAAAAAAAACGTAACCATGATAAAATATCTAAGCCATCAACAATTAAATAATCGTGGACGAGAAAATGCAATCTTTTGGAACCTTAAGATAAGACATAGCGTAGACAATATTAATGCTCCGTTAAGGGAATGGGGACTTGTCAACAATTTAATGAAAGAAGAGGAACTTATTAAAGCAGTAGAAAATCTTGACTGTCCAAAACTATATTATCTTCTAAAATCTCGAAAGACAAGGTTGGAACAAAGAGTGATCCTAAGATTAACGGCAAGCCTAGTGCTTTATAATTTTAGTGCACGTGAGATGACAAGAACACTAGAGCACACTAGACGAAGTGCCAACCTGGCCTTCCGAATTTTAGTACAACATATCCCATCATCAATGTATAGCTCGTTGTCTGAATATATCGCCAACAATATTTGGTACGATCAAGATGATAATAATATAACTACAATTTGGCCCATTAAATTTCTCTCCATATTAATAGACCAAGGACATATGTTAAAAAGTGAAACCCTTCTTAAAATCTTGTACGTCAATTGTGTAAATAACACGTATCTAAATCCGATAAACCCTTCAATGGGAGCCGCAATTTTTCAACTTACCCCAAGAGAATATAAAGACATAAAGAAAATAACCCTGAATTTCTTCCAAGGAGATGAAAATTTTGGAAGAAAAATAGTCCCTGGGTTAGACATAATCGTGCGTGAGCAACTATGTTGTTGCCAATCACACGCAAATTTAAGTTTCTCTGTAGTAAAGATATTAAATGACCCATTGTCATTATCTCAGTTGTGCCGGAAAGTCATTCGTCAAAATATGCGAAGGAATGACATAACCGCTACTTTGGAAGGCCTGCACCTCCCAAACCAACTACTAGTGTATTTAATGTACCTAAATATACCCGAAAACGGTAAAAATGATATAGTATTTGAACTCCAATTTCTCAGCCCAAATGTTTCGTCATGGGAAAATTACCGACTTCTGGATATGCTTACATCTCCAAATTCAAAGGCGGCACTGCCAGATGATGCACCCATATTGAAATTAAAACCCAACCTCAGTGGGAGAAACTGTGTATATAGATAATCTTGTTAAAATAAATGATGAAAGAACCCTATAATATTACCTGAAGTGTTATAACTATGAAAATCAATTATTATCGTAATAAAAAAAAAAAAAAAAAAATGCATTATAAACCAGTATTGTATTGATATTTATGGAACTATGAATTAGAGTAAATATCACGAGACCTAAGTACATTATCAATATATTAACAAGAAGGTAGTTTCTCAAAAGTCTCTATACTTTAAAACGACCGCAAAGTCGTTAAACTAGAGTACGGAACTTTAGGGTAGTAACTATGTTCGAACACACAAATAGCCAGGTGCAAGGAGGCACCGGTGAAAAAGTAGTTCAACCTCAACCTGAAGTTACCTTGTTTTTTCACTCAAAATTGGTTAATATGGAGCTCAGATGACTCGAATTATGGTCGAATGAATAAGTACCCGATGTATTGAGGAAATGCCGGTGAAAAGGTAATTTGACCTCGACCTAGAGTGTACCATGATCATAACCAATCTTGACAAAAATTATTAACTAGACAGAGACCAATGGAACTACCTCCTTTGGCCATTTTCGAATGTTCTGAAGGACAAATAAATGGCCAAAGCAATTATCGATACGGAGTACATATGTATCAGACATGCCAAAGAAAACGTCATATACTCGGCTGCAATGATCGTCGTGAATAAGTCAGGGGAGGAATGTCTTCGCGAAAAAATGGGACGTTAAGTATGATTTAAGGAAATTTAACGTAGAATCTTATGAGTTCGGTCTAGATCTCGCAAACACCCCAAAATATCGGCCAGCAAGAGGCAAACTAGGAATCAAATATAACGGTAGAAAGGGAAAATACCTCCACTTTATTCAACACGAAATTAGGAAATTACAAAAACAATATAAAATCCGGTACTGGTATGTTAAAGGTCCTTGTCAGACAGATTTATTACTCCTCGACAAATGTAGAAAGCAAAAACTAGTTTACAAAATTGAAGGGAATCCAAACTGTGTAAAATATCAAGGAAAACATGACCCCCTCCAAGAAATAAAATATTACAAACAGTACCTGTACAATCCAAGGAGTGTACTATATAGAGAGAGAGGAAATGAAATTGTGTTTAAAAGAATTAAAACTTATCAATCAAAATCAAAAGTGATCAAGAAAACAAAAAAGCTGAAACAATCAAATAATTAAAACCCAATTACTCTTACGTTAAAACAATTAAATTCCTACGTGAAAGTAAGTAAGATATCTATTCCCCCAGCTTAAGAGTCAGCAGTACGATGACCATAAGCAAAGTAACAAATTGAACGACCACAAATCTTAGTCTCACCCTGTTTCCTTTGGCAACAAAGATTATCATAAAATAATATAAATATAATATCATAATTAACACCTTCTTTCCTTCAAAAAAAAGAGAACAAATAATAGAATCAAAATTCAAGTCAATTATCAATCGTAAAAGTTTTCCTATATTATGTCTAATTAGTATTAATTCCAGAAACAGCAAAAAGGATGTGGATAACAATGTCATAACAATCTTCTTTCCCAAACTTTAGCCCAAGATATCGTAAAACATGGAATATTTTTAACACGAGAATTCGTTGCTCGCAAGTCATAATGCCTGGAAAATATTTATGAAATTGGACCCCAAACCGTTTGAAACCTTGTTCCAACAAGTAATTAGACTAGAGAAAAATACCAATGAATTAAAGGACTCCATATTCCAATTCTTAAAATCAGACAAAAGCCTGCAATCAACAAAAGAAATGCACCATAAGGAAAATAAAGGAAATCTACCCCCCGTATTTCCTAAACTAAAATCGAAATTCATAATAGAAGATTTCGACAAGAAAATGGCAGAAATTGACAAGGCTCTAGGACTTAACAAGAACGAAAACCGAAGAAGGAGAGCATTAAATAATGTGGATAGTTCCATGAGCGAACAAACTACAATTAAATCTACCACAAGTTTCTCCTTGACTACGTCCAAGCAAAATAAACTTTATGATGGAAACTACGCAATGTTAAATGATTACCGAGCCTATGGACTTTTCTCAAAGAATTGTGGCAAAATCATGCTGAACAAAATGTTACGAAGCAAATATTGTCAAAACTCGCGAAGGAAAAAGACTACAGACAAATTATTAACCTCAAGGAGTTGAAATTCTCAAATATTCAACATGATGATAAGAATAAAAATCCTATAGAAAGAAACATAAAAGACACCAAGACAACCACGCCTACATATGAGTCCCCAATGAGAGATATACAATCTTCAATGTCAGAAACTACGACAAATACAGTCCCAGAAATGAGCGCACTCAACAATAAATCACTTAGAAACTTGACCACGCTAACTTATCTAAGACCAACGATACTTACGAAATGGACGTGGTCAACAGGGCCCACGTACTATCGCACCCAGCCGATTGGCGTATTCACTATAGGCCTAAGGGCAAGAATCCCAGTAAGGCATACCGAGATGCAAACGATCAAAGTACAAGCGATTCAACCAGAACAAAAGAAAAATAAAATATGAAAGAAAAAGAAGACGATTACGTACATAAGAAGTGTTGGATAATAGACGGTAAACGTACTTGTGCAAGATTAGCAATGGCCGACGAGCCGGCAAGGGAAGATATTGAACCATTACCTGAGCTAAACGAGAAAAACGCTCTAAAAGTATCGATTCACCAATCCTTTCTAATATTATATAGACAGAGACTGCAAGCACTATTTGAATTGTTCAACACAGAAATACAAAAGTTAAAGCAAAGTACCACGAGAATCTTCGAGGTATTTTTTCGAAAAAGCAAATACCGAAGATCAGCTAGTCTAATACCAATCGTGGGAGAATTAGCCTCACGCTTGTTTGGGCTTTCGACTGAAGAAGACCTAAATATCCTAAGGGAAAACGTAGGAAAACTAAATAACGCTATGAACGTAACCTTACATGTTCAAAAAATACAAGCCAGCATAGCTAATTACCAGAGAGACAAAATTGAGGCAATCTCGAAGAAAATATCAAAGACAGTAAACATAATGAATTATTTAAAAAATGAAGTAGATCGTGTGATTACCGATTCGAGCCTCACCATGGTATCACTAGACATAGTGACAATGTCCTTACTTAACCTGGCAACTGACGTTAGCAAATTTGAATTTGCATTATTTGCCCTTACCGGAGGAACTTTGTCGTACGACCTAGTGGATCCTTCGAACCTAAAAAGTATCTTGGATGAAATAAAAACGCATTTAACGTTCGGACTACACCTACCAACAGAACCGGAAGTAGCAAACTTATTTCACTATTACACCAAGCTGAAGGTTCACATCACAGAGATAAACGAACAATTATTTGCAGTGGTAACAATCCCGTTAATAAACCAACAATCAATATATGACTTGTATAAAATTTCTACGTTTCCAGCCAACATAGGTAGAACCAATTCGTTCATGACTATTACCCCCGAAGCGGATTACCTACTAGTCGATCAAGATAGAAGGAAATATGCCTTAGCAAATCCACAGGACCTCAAGGAATGTGTAGCATTCAAAAACCTAGTATGTCAACTAACACTGCCCATTTATAATGTAAAACCCGGATCATGTATGTTGGATATATTCTTAAAAGAGACTCAACAAGAGGAAATTCCAAGTTCATGTGAAGCACTAATAGGTAGTACTAAGCGAGAAATATTTATTCATCTTAGAAATGATCTATGGCTATTCTCTGTTCCAAAAGAAACAGTCGGGACAATCTCTTGTTATAATAACACAGAAAAAATCGATCCAAGCTACAGAACCGAATTACTACTACAAGATGTAGGTACGATAACCATAAAGCAAGGATGCCGACTGGTAACCAAAGAAGCCACAGTACAAACACCTCTGATAACCACCAGCACGAATATAATAAGCCCCAAAGTGGTCAATTTTAAAGCAGTGAATTTATCATATACAATTCCTAACATTGAAAATGAAGAAGTAAAAACCAGAATATGGTCAATAATGGAAAATGTCAAAGAAACTTTACCACTAACAAAAATAAGAGAGGCATTAGACTCTCAAATTCCCCTCTTCACTAATGAAAACCAAAGATTGACATATGTAGAAGTAGATATGGACTATTCTCAACAAATTTTTGGTGGAATATCCTCCTGACGGTAGGATTCGTGTTCATGATCTCTCTGACAATAAGAATGCTATTAACCCTAAATTACGGAAAAATGTTGAGAATAACACGTAGAAAAAGAGAAAAATCAGAACACATCGAGCCGAGTGAGATGCAAAACCTAAACCCGGAACTCCCTGATAACCCTTGAGCAAAGAGTAAGGGAGGACATGATCGAGCGAATGAGAGTAGAGGTCCTCATTCGTGCCATGTCCACTCCCAAATTTTCACTTAATTTTCTGTTGTGCAAGCCCACGCAGCTGCAAAGATATATTTCTAGGGCAGCGTGGACGCGCATAAACAGTAAAAGATTTGAAAAACTTATAGTAAATCGAGACCTCTAATAAAAACCACGTAATCTATCTCGAAAGTAGTAGCAGAATAGAAAATTAAATGCTAAAGTAGATGAGTGTTTAATAACATTTAAAAATGCAGTGAATATAGAACATGTGCCAAATGCACATGTGAACATGTATACATATAGTCACCAATTCTTGAAAATCTTATAGTGTTATTCCTTGTAAACATAATCATTTTCCCTATAATAACTTTGCTTATATCACAGTAATCTAGTGATCGCTGCAACATGCATGTAAAAGCATGAGAGTTGCCCTTAGTTACTCTCTCGTTAAGTTTAACTGTACCCATACTAGAATTGATATTATTCATATGTCTAATCACGACTATTATTTCAAAAATAGTCCCCACTTGGTATTATGTAAATTGTATATTATTGCTGTATGTGTTATAACTCGTGTAATTATAAAGAGCATATGATTCTGCCCAGATATTTATATTCTAGGAAGCAGAGTAACCAGTGCAAATTAATTATTGGTGTACCAGCAGGCAACACGGATACAACCCAGTAGCATCTACTTTCATCATTCGTCAACCACCGACAAGTACTCACCAAGGAAGTCCTCAAGACAATATCCTGATGAAATTCCAAGTCACCCAAGCCTAGTACCAGGTAACCTTATCTCAAGCAATGTTGGCAAAACCAAGAACCCCACATATCCGTATATATCTGAATTAATAATTACCTGGGGAACCAACCCGACCGCAACGTCGTAAAACTACGTAGAGACCGTCGACAACTATCCTTAGACGGCAACGGCCTTAAGATTTAATGTTTGAAACACCAAGAATAACCCTAGAGTCAGTCCCTCAAAGACTATATATCTTAAGCCCTATAGCAGAGACAATATGCTAACCAAGATCAAAAGTTAAGTTTTGACTCTATCCAATCATTATTAGATGTCGCAAAACCTAACCATCCTCCATGAGAAGAAAAATCAAACATGATCAATTAATGGGAAATATAGACTGTACGTGATAAATTTTTTCCCAAAATGAAGTGTTCGGAGAAGAGAAACAACCAGTTATTATTGTTTTAATCTTCAGATTAAGCCCTCAATGATTGTAAATCATTTGACCGGGAATCAAAGACAATGCGTCGAACCAAGGCCCATAAGATCAAGTTTTGATCCTGCCATAGTTAACATTAAATGTTGTAACACAGCCCATAGTCCAAGATATGGACTGAACGTGAACAAATTACGGGAAACACAGACTGTACGAGTATAAGAATTTCCCAAAAACAAGTGTCCAAGAAGAGATACCCAGCCCAGCGATAAAAGTACCCATTTCATGTAGCCAATTCCCCTAGAGTTATATACCTAGTAAACAATAAAAGAAGAACTGAACGTAATCGATTTACGGAAAACACAAACTGTACGAGTATTAGATTTTCCGAGGATAAAAGTGTCCAAGAAGAGCTAACCAGCCAACGATTAAGATGCTCATTTCATGTAATCAAATCCCCAAGGGATATGTACCCAATAGACATTTCAACATTCCTGTGACGTCAAACCCGCGTATTTCATATGACAAACCATACACGAACGATTTTGTGCAATAGTCATGATTACGGACAATGTAAACGCTCATCCCAAGGAACAAGTGCCAGAAAACGAAACACCAAGAAGACAAACCATAAACAATTAGCCAACCTAATAATTAACTGAATGGAAGCCCAAAGTAAGAGTGATAACGTATGTGAGTATTATAGACACGTAGAATGATGAAGTAAGTGTGAAGTCTTATGTATCTAACTAGCAACTTTGATAAATATTGTTAAACTTATCAGAAAACAGATGAAAACCAGTGCAAGCTACCTTATCCCAGTGTTGCCATTAAACATTAAGTTAAAAATGTTAAGGTGTAAAATTATTTTTTTCCCTCCAAGCTATTTTTAGTTCAAGCATGTCAGTGTATTGTAGTTAGATGTTTTAGATGTAGTTAAATATTGTTGATGTCAAATAACTATCGTACCAATATAACGTTAGGTGGAAGTATAAACTAGAATTAGAAGCAGCGAATATGTACCACATTAATAATAAAGTAATTACAAAAGCGGAACTTAACTAGTCGGAGCTGTGTAGAAGTATTAGCATATCAGGTGAAAAAAATTTTAATATTAGGTGAAGGAATAATAATATAATTAAACCTATGTAGCGTCAGGTGGAAGTATAGTCAAGTGTTAGCAAAGGCAAATATGTACCATTTTCAGTGATTAGATAAACGTATCAGGTGAAGGTAATTTTGATATTAGGTGGAGGAATGATAATTATCATGCAATCATATAATCTTATGTGTTAGTCATTAGAGACTCTTTGGCCCTTTCGCCAAATAGAGTGAGTAGGTGATGGACTTTAAAGTAATGTTATCACATATATATAGTCCAATAGAGCAATCGGAGATATGGAACAAAGATATAAATTTTGCCAAAGCAAAACTAATTCAAGTAATAAATAATAATATAAATTCTTAAAAAAAAAAATCAAAATTTGAAAGTGTAAAGAGAGAGCATAAAACAACGATGAGGACATCGTTAAGAATGGGAAGGATGATATGTAATGGGATCAATTTTCAAAAACCCCAAAATCTCCCAATTTAAGTTACCCAAATAAAGAATAAAATCACCCAAAATATGAACCTGGAGAGTTCAAGTAACCTACAAATCGAGCAAGACTCAAGCTTTCAATTTAACATAGTGAAACGAATGTATCTAATTATACGTTGTAGTTATACCTTGTAATAAACATTGTAAGAATCTTTCCCACAGAAAAATCCAATAAATAAATTCGCCCAGGTGTCGCCAATAAACGCAATAAATATCATTTTGACCAAATCTTATATGACAGCCAACGTATAATGTAATTTGAATCTTAAGAGCTCGAAAATACCAAACTGTCAAGAGACTAAAATTTATAATACAAAAAAATAGTCACTCAAGATGCAAAATATCTCTGTTGCATTGTTCTGGAAACTAAGTTTAGAACTAGCAATCTCAATGTAATTAAATCGTGTTAGCTTTTACCAATGTTCACAGAAATAAATTATAAGTCTTCTGAAAATCAAGAGACACCCTGCTGGGAAAATATTACAATGTAAACTTTGTTCGTTCGAAAAAATTCCAAAGTAATACTTTAAAAGTCATAAATTAAGCGACACCTGCTAGCAAAATGTTGCAGTGTAAAATTTTGAATTGTTAGAAAAATTCCAAAGTGACATCTTAAAAGTCATAAACTTTAATTAAACCCAAGTAGCCCATTGGTGCAAGCCGGCCACATAATGATCTAGGACAAATAATTCAACCAATAGGAATTGTAAAACATACTTTTGGCAACGCCTAAACGTAACCCCCGGCAAAATTGCAGAGGATAGATAGTTAGGACATAGCAATTTTGCGCCAGTCTATTGTGAGTCTTTTAGCAGTCTTTTTGAGAGTTTATTGTCAGTCTTTTGAGCAGTCTATTTGGAGTCTTATTGCCAGTCTTCTAGCAGTTTTTCTTGATCAGTCTTTTACCATGATTGTGTTATAATAAACTTTTGTAGTGTACAAACTCTGAGTGATTTCGCCTCAGTGCAATTTGTTATTTTGTTGATACAACCAAGAACTCTGCGACTATTATGTAAGTAACAATAAATGCATTACTATTTTATTTTATTCTCCTGCGTTGATATTTCTCAAGCTCGTTAGTCCTTGTGGCTCCACTCGCTCCTAAGGGAAACTGAAACTCATCAATCTGATTTCGACTCAGTATGGTCGTTAAGATGAGCTCCCTGCATGTACTCCTAGATTAAGCTCCCCACTCCAGAAGTCCAGCCTCCACTCGGGTAAGCCACACGTGAACTGTCAGCAAAGGGTTTAGCTTAATTTCTCTATTAAATTAAACAGTTGATATAAGAACAAACAATTTTTATTGAGACTCCCTCATCAGAAGGTATTATCAAATAACGAAACCAGAATCCCCTTACACATTTAAAACCCCCTTTACACATTTAAAACCCCCCCATTAGACTGATATATCTTAAGCAAATGCATCTGAAATGATCAAACTCCACTTACATTTAGGCAATATTAAAAAAGAACCTTAGAACTCTAGAAATGAACACAGTTAATGAACCTCTCAGATAAAATTAAGTGAATGAACCGGAAGTAATTATTTTGTTCTTACTAAATATGTTAATCTGAATTTTAATGCTTTATTATTTCTGCTGATGATGATTGTCGTATATTTGGTCAAAATATCCAGACTTTTATATCTGTTTTCACTGTCCTACTATTGGACATATCCCATTTGAACGTTTAGTTGTTCGTCATGGAAAGTCACACTGATTGAGAGATGGTGTAGACAAAGTAATAAGAGAAGAACAGTGCGGTTTTAGAAACAGTAGTGGATGTGTCGACCAAAATTTTACTCTTAGGTTAATAATTGAGCAGGACCTGAGTTATCAAACACCCTTCATCCCCAGTCTTAGAGATTATGAGCAAGCGTTTTATTCTGTTGGTAGAACAGCTTTAGTGAAGATCTTATCCTTGCATAGTATATTAGAAAAAAAGTGACTAATATTTCCCATGTAACATTATTTAAATGGTTGTAATTTTCATTCAGATTCATCTGAATTTACTTTGTAATTATGAGAAGAGGTATTGAGAATAAAAATAAATTTGATGCCACTGAAAAATTACGACATTAGAAAATTAATATTTTTTTTAATTCAAGTTATAAGCAAAAACAAAACTTATGGAGTAAAATAATACAAAAAGAGAGAGAATACTGCAACTATACAGCAATTAAATTAATTAAACAGATGAAATCAAAAGTGATGGTGCAGTAAAAGTAAAATAATGCAAAAAGAGAGAGAATACTGCAACTATACAGCAATGAAATTATTTAAACAGATGAAATCAAAAGTGATGGTGCAGTAAAAGTAAAATAATGCAAAAAGAGAGAGAATACTGCAACTATACAGCAATGAAATTAATTAAACAGATGAAATCAAAAGTGATGGTGCAGTAAAAGTAAAATAATACAAAAAGAGAGAATATTGCAACTATACATCAATGAAATTAATTAAACAGATGAAATCAAAAGTGACGGGGCAAAAAACAGTAAAAACTACAATTTGATAGCTTTCCACGCAGTACGACTGTCTTTGCTAGTGGCTGTACTTGAATGGCTTCTCACTAGCGTGGATCTTATCATGTTTGATAAGACTACTATTTTGAGAAAAGCTCTTGTTATATGTATTGAACTTGTGTGGCTTTTCACCGGTGTGGGTTCTCCTATGTCTGGAAAGATTAGCCTTGACATTAAAACTGCGCTTGCACACGTCACACTTGAATGGCTTTTCACCGGTGTGGGTTCTCATATGTATGGAAAGGTTACTCTTGTTATTGGTGCAATACATACATGTATTGCATGTGTATGGCTTTTTACCGGTGGGGTTTCTCACATGTATGACAAGAGAATTCTTGTGACTAAAACTTTGCTTGCATACTTCACAATTGAATGGCTTTTCACCGGTGTGTGTTCTCATATGTATGGAAAGATTTCTCTTGTTATTAAAACTGCGCATGCATACGTCACACTTGAATGGCTTCTTGACAGTGTGGATCCTCACATGTTTGATAAGATTACTATTTTCAGAAAAGCTTTTGTTACATGTATTGCACTTGAATGGCTTATCATTTCCACCCGGTGTGTGTTCTCATATGTATGGAAAGATTTCTCTTGTTATTAAAACTGCGCATGCATACGTCACACTTCAATGGCTTCTTGACAGTGTGGATCCTCACATGTTTGATAAGATTACTATTTTCAGAAAAGCTTTTGTTACATGTACTGCACTTGAATGGCTTATCATCGGTGTGTGTTTCTCATATGTATGGAAAGATTGCTCTTGTTATTAAAACTGCGCATGCACACGTCACACTTGAATGGCTTTTCACCGGTGTGGGTTCTCATATGTATGGAAAGGTTACTCTTGTTATTGGTGCAATAAATACATGTATTACATGTGTATGGCTTTTTACCGGTGGGGTTTCTCACATGTATGACAAGAGAATTCTTGTGACTAAAACTTTGCTTGCATACTTCACAATTGAATGGCTTTTCACCGGTGTGTGTTCTCATATGTATGGAAAGATTACTCTTGTTATTAAAACTGCGCATGCATACGTCACACTTGAATGGCTTCTTGACAGTGTGGATCCTCACATGTTTGATAAGATTAGTATTTTCAGAAATGCTTTTGTTACATGTATTGCACTTGAATGGCTTATCATCGGTGTGTGTTCTCATATGTATGGAAAGATTGCTCTTATTATTAAAACTGCGCTTGCATGCGTCACACTTGAATGGCTTCTTATCGGTGTGGGTTCTCATATGTATGGAAAGATTGCTCTTATTATTAAAACTGCGCTTGCATGCGTCACACTTGAATGGCTTCTTATCGGTGTGGGTTCTCATATGTATGGAAAGATTACTCTTCTGGTAAAAACTGCGCTTGTATACGTCACACTTGAATGGCTTCTCACCAGTGTGGATCCTCGCATGTTTTATAAGATTACTATTTTGAGAAAAGCTCTTGTTACATGTATTGCACTTGTATGGTTTTTCAATGGCGTGGGTTCTCATGTCTGTGGCAAGAGTATTCTTAAGATTATTGCATATAGATCGTTTCTCGTCATTTTGAAAAGATGTTTCATTCTTCTGATTTGCTGCGTCCTCCTCTTTTTGTCAGGTAGTTTCTTCATCTTGTTAGTCAGCTTCTTTGTTTCTGGATTTTCATCAAAAACGTCTACTGGTGAGATATTTGTATTAGATAGCTCAGTTACAGTACAGTCCGTTAAAAACCGATTGGAGTGATTGGTTCCATTTGCAAAAATAATCGCATGATCACAGTCTTGTTCATTCAGTGAATTCATCTTTGAGGGTTCTGAAATATGAAATATGAAATGAAAATGGTATACCTATGCTGCTCGGGATTTTTTTTCAAAATCCCGATTTTTTCAAATCATAATTTGCAAAAAGTGCAAATTATGTTCTGGCCTTGGGAAGGCATAGGGGTTTTGAGCCCAACTTATGTTAATTTCTACTCGTTTTGAGTTTGACTCGGTTATTTATTGTAATTTCTGTTCGTTTTGGGTTTAACTTATTTACCGATGCTGATTTGCGGTAGTTTCGCGCTCGGTAGATTATTTGATTTTATTTTTGCTCATTTTTTGTTTAATGGAGTTCTTTACCTTTCTTTGAAAAACTTATTTTGTGGAAAAAGTTTTTTTAATTAATGACTAGATAAATGTCGATTCTTCTTTATGTTGCTTCTTCTTACTTCTTCTTCTTACTCATTACAATTTGCTTCTTCTTGCTCATTAAAACGCCCTTTTCTGTTTCATGTAAATTCGCTGTCGGTGCTTCTTATATGTAATGATTTTTAAAAGTTTTAAATCTGACTGAAAAATACATTAGCTCAATATTCTCCGTTAATATTTATTAAGCATGAGTCACCATGCCAGCTGTCTCAATTTTACTCCATAGATCTTTTGTTGGATGTTGGAAAATTAAGTTTCAAAATGTTATTCAAAACTACTTTTTTTTGGCCGGTCGGTATTTCCCTGGTTCAAGACCATAGCATAAATTATATATATATATATATATATAATATATATATATATATATATATATATATATATATATATATATTTATATATATATTATATATATATATATATATTATATATTATATATATATATATATATATATATATATATATATATATATATATATATATATAATATATATATATATATATATATATATATATATATATATATATATATATATATATATATATATATTATATATATATATATATATATATACGAACAGTAGCGAAAAGTTTCTGCAAAAATGACGGACATCATAGCGCGCTGACTGGGAAAGTTACCAATACGTCACAGTAATAGTTTCAGTTGTTACTTGGCATTCGACCAGATTATTTCCGTCGTAATGCGCTAAACATTTGTCATTGCGCATTGCACGAAGAGGCGGAGTCATGAAAAGAGTTCTAGTTTGATGTATTTGAAAAATCTTTAATGGGAGTATAGGATATTTCGCTACTGTTCGCATATAATATTTATACTGTGCTCACGACAGAGGCAAGTTTACCTTGTCTGCGCTTCATAGTTTACATTGAGTTTCTGGCAAGAGCTCACAATTTAAAAATTGAAAGTGAGTTTTCCTATGTACTACGAGTGATTATTTCCCTAATCCCAATTAGGTTGGGGATTAGAGCGGAGGGTGCCAGCTTGGTTGAAGTTATTTTCCCAGAGAAAGGTGTATTATTTTAGCAGTAGTTTTCTTTGGCGATGTATATCCAGGTTAGAAGGAGGCTAAAGACATTAGCCTATAAGGGGGCATAGACTTCAGGCGTGTTCTTAGACCGTACTAACCAGGGCTTTCTTTACTGTAGCTCTAATGGCATTGCACACAAACATATGTTGAAGTTTGGTGTCCAGATTTGCCAATCTTTGTAGCTACTGGTTTTCATGCGTATTCAACATGTATAAAAAAATTGAGAAAGATACGATAATGATCAAAATTACAGAAAAGAAAACAGATACTTCTTAGAAAACTTCCATTTGTCCCTTTCCATTTAATTTTTGCTGTTTTAAAAGGACTCTTTATTGGTCAAATATTTTCGTTTTGATTCATTTAATTCAAACACATAGAAAATTACTACCTAAATGAAACTTTTAAAATGAATAATGGTAATTCTTTTAAAGTGGTAAAAGTTGAAAAAGAAAGTTATGCCTAAATAACACTTTTAAACGCATAAAGGTAATTTCATTGAAGTGGTAAAGCTTGAGAAAGAAACTTGATGCCTAAATAAGACGTTTAAAATGAAGAATGGTAATTCTATTGAAGTGTTAAAAGTTGAAAAAGAAAGTTTATGCCTAAATAAGAATTTTAAAACGAAGAATGGTAATTTTATTGAAGTGTTAAAGGTTGAGAAAGAAACTTGATGCCTAAATAAGACGTTTAAAATGAAGAATGGTAATTCTATTGAAGTGTTAAAAGTTGAAAAAGAAAGTTTATGCCTAAATAAGAATTTTAAAACGAAGAATGGTAATTTTATTGCAGTGGTAAAAGTTGAAAAAGAAAGTTGATGCCAAAATAAGCCTTTTAAAATGAAGAATGATAATTTTGGTGAAGTGGTAAAAGTTGAAAAAAGAGAGCTGATGTTAGACTTTTAAAATGAAGAATGGTAATTTTATTGAAGTGGTAAAAGTTGAAAAAGAGAGCTGATGCCTAAATAAGACTTTCAAAATGAAGAATGATAGTTTTATTGAAGTGGTAAAAGTTGAAAAAAGAAGTTGATGCCTAAATAAGAGTTTTAAAATGAAGAATGGTAATTTTACTGAAGTGGTAAAAGTTGAAAAAGCGAGCTGATGTCTAAATAAGTCTTTCAAAATGAAGAATGATAGTTTTTTAAAGTGGTAAAAGTTGAAAAAAGAAGTAGATGCATAAATAAGACTTTTAAAATGAAGAATCGTAATTTTATTGAAGTGGTAAAAGTTGAAAAAGAGAGCTGATGCATAAATAAGACTTTCAAAATGAAGAATGATAGTTTTATTGAAGTGGTAAAAATTGAAAAAAGAAGTTGATGCCTAAATAAGAGTTTTAAAATGAAGAATGATAATTTTATTGAAGTGGTAAAGCTGAAAAATGAAGTTGATGTCTAAATAACACTTTTAAAATGAAGAATGGTAATTTTATTTAAGTGGTAAAAATTGAAAAAGATAGCTAATGCCTAAATAAAACTTTCAAAATGAAGAATGATAGTTTCATTGAAGTGGTAAAAGTTGAAAAAAGAAGTTGATGCCTAAATAAGACTTTTAAAATGAAGAATGATAATTTTATTGAAGTGGTAAAAGTTAAAAAAGAGAGTCGATGCCTAAATAAGACTTTCAAAATGAAGAATGATAGTTTTATTGAAGCGGTAAAGGTTGAAAAAGAGAGCTGATGCCTAAATAAGACTTTCAAGGAGGCACACTTGTGCCTCTTTAAAGAGGTGACCCACCACAATGTTAAGTGATTTCCGGTCCTAGCAGTCGCAGAGAGACGGCGGTGATCACATTTTGTCGCTTAAGCTCAAACTAAGAAACGCGCAAAATTTCACCCCCCTCTGACTTTATCTCCATGGGGGAAAGTGGGCCAGAAGTTTCGATCACCCCACCACAGCCCCCCTTTAACGTTGTCGGATCGAGCTGAAACTTAGAGGCTAAGCTTTCCTAGGGCCTGGGAGCTTATCCTTAAAATTCAGCTCAATCCAGTCACTTCTTCCCTATTTTGCAAAAACCAAATATAGCCACTTAATGTTCATCAAGTTATTTTTTTCATCAGCCACGCCTACAGGCCACAGTTGGGAACGGATCCAGGTGAATGAGGACTCATTCGAAGTGGAATTCGAGCTGTTAGGGCCTTTTGATATTTTCAGACCGAAGAAATTGTTCCTCGAATTTACATTTATGAAAAACCTCGTTTTCCCATAAGAGCCCATGTTAATTTTTGAAATTCCTAAAAACATAATATTTCATTATTAAATTAGATCAAAATAGTCCGCTTAACCTGACAAGACCGACTGCAAGATCAGAAAATTCCAGCTCTTTCCCAAAAGTTTTTTTTGTCGAAAAACGAAAATCATACTTTGTATTTGCTTGCGTCGAAAATAGATTGCAGAGACTAAAAATAATTTACCAAGATTCTCCGATAGTACAGTGTTTACTATTCCTGTCTGTCATGCGGAAGACCCGGGTTCGATTCCCTGTCAGAGTAAATTTTTTATATATTGAATTTAAAGTAGTATCTCTTAAATTTAAAGTTTAAAAAAGAAACTCAGTTTTTTTTTTAATCCAATCTATTAAATCCTTCAGCTCAACAGGCGTCTCCAGAAGCATATCACAGTCGACCTTCAGCTTACAGGTAAGTCTCCACTGCTTTGATAACATGCCGTATACCCGCATGCTCGAAGAAAAGTTGGAAAAAGAAAATCTTACTGTGCATTTGATTTGAGTATTCAGGAATTAAAAGCGTTAACACAATAATCTTCAAAAGCGGGGGGTTTTGGGGGTGGCAGCCCCCCACCTTTAACTCCTGACACGATCAGCTAACAGTTAGTCAAGCAATAATAAGTAATAAACTGTACAAAAACGTGCTGAAATTATATGAAAAAAACTACGTTTTCTAAAGATTTAAAGAGGCTGAGTCACTAGTTCGAACCTTAAAACGTACAGGGATTAGGAGGTACAGTTGGGGGGCTGCCGCCCCCCAAACCCCCCGCTTTTGCAGCCTCTTTTCTTAAGGTTTTTATTTTGGGGGTCTGCCACCCCCCTCAACCCCCGCTTTTTTCCTTGCAAAGAAATGCTTTGTAACACGAACGAAGTCTGCTTGAATTTTTTTACCATAAGAGCATCCTATTGCATCTCTTTGATTAGAAAAAGTACTGAGCCTGTTTGCTGGATTTTTTACAGGAGATTTTTCCCTAACCGATAACAAGCTATAATGTGATGAACTTAACTATTTTGAACAGAAAAAACAGGGAACAGAAGAAGGGCTCAGCATAAACAAGCAGTTTAGGTTCAGGTTCATCTATTTTTCCATCATACATAATCACACTGAATACATAACTATACCTGGCATAGAGACAAGTTTGTAGTTATGACTGTAACAGACTGAGTTTTCATTGCCAAATTCTCTGAAGATTTAAAAAAAAATGCCATTGAAACAGTTTCATTCGTGTTGGTACGACCAACTGATTGCAGGCTACAGGACTTAAGAAATCTTAACAAAAGAGGCTGCAAAAGCGGGGGGTTTGGGGGCGGCAGCCCTCCAACTGTACGTCCTAGTCCCTGTACGTTTTAAGGTTCGAACTTGTGACTCAGCCTCTTTAACTCTTTAGAAAACGTAGTTTTTTTTCAAATAATCAAAATTAAGAATGATAGTTTTATTGAAGTGGTAAAAGTTGAAAAAGAGATCTGAGGCCTAAATAAGACTTTCAAAATGAAGAATGATAGTTTTATTGAAGTGGTAAAAGTTGAAAAAGAGAGCTGATGCCTAAATAAGACTTTCAAAATGAAGAATGATATTTTTTATTAAAGTGTTAAAAGTTGAAAAAGAGAGCTGATGCCTAAATAAGACTTTCAAAATGAAGAGTGATAGTTTTTTGAAGTGGTAAAAGTTGAAAAAAGAAGTTGATGCCTAAAAAAAACTTTGAAATGAAGAAAGGTAATTTTATTGAAGTGGTAAAAGTGGAAAAAGAGAGCGGATGCCTAAATAAGACTTTCAAAATGTAGAATGATAGTTTTATTGAAATAGTAAAAGTTGAAAAAGAAGTTGATGCCTAATGAGACTTTTAAAATGAAGAATGGTAATTTTATTGAAGCGGTAAAAGTTGAAAAAGAGAGCTGGTGCCTAAATAAGACTTTCAAAATGAAGAATGATAGTTTTATTGAAGTGTTAAAACTTGAAAAAAGAAGTTGATGCCCAATTAAGACTTTTAAAATGAAGAATGATAATTTTATTGAAGTGGTTAGAGTTGAAAAAGAGGGCTGATGCCTGAACAGACTTTCAAAATGAAAAATGATAGTTTTATTGAAGCGGTAAAAGTTGAAAAAGAGAGCTGATGCGTAAATAAGACTTTCAAAATGAAGAATGGTAATTTCATTGAAGTGGTAAAAGTTGAAAAAGAGAGCGGATGCCTAAATAAGACTTTCAAAATGTAGAATGATAGTTTTATTGAAATAGTAAAAGTTGAAAAAGAAGTTGATACCTAAATAAGACTTTTAAAATGAAGAATGGTAATTTTATTGAAATGGCAAAAGTTGAAAAACAGAGCTGATGTGTGGTGATGCCTTCTAATTAAGTCAATTTGGAATTTAGTAAAAATATTAAGACACAAATACAGAAGTTTAGTAATACCACTTTTTATTAAGATAAGGAAGACATCCTGGCAAATTTATGTTTAACGGGAAATTGAGAAATTAGCACTTCCTAGCTATGTGCGTCGGTTGGGTCGCGGAAGGTGTGGTTGTTAAAATGTATAAAAGATACATTTTATGGGAAGGGGTAGACTGATAATAATTTTATGCCGGACTGACCTCTGGTCCGTTGATTTAGAAATACCTTGGAATATTGTCGGATTATTGTAAGTGTATAAGCATTTTATTGTATTATATTTTATTGTAAACTTCTGATACTTGTTCTCTCCCTGGAACCACCAGCCCCAGCGGAATAATATATATATATATATATATAATATATATAATATATATATATATTAATTATATATATATATATATATATATATATATATTATATATATATATATATATATATATATAATATCTATATATATATATATATATATAATATATATATATATCTATATATATATATATAATATATATATATATATATATATATATATATATATATATATACTATATATATTATACCTTGTACTAGTATATTTTAACTGAATAAAAGTATTGTATTATAGCCAACCTCTCTACAATATACATTTAGTCTCTCGAATATACCCGGCTAGTATGCCTCATTAGTCTAGTCATAGCCTAAGGCACGCTACCAACGTTTAATTATCTTAGGGCCATAGTTTATCTCCCCTATAAAGGAGAATAAAGGCATCTACCACAACATCACCTAAATACAATAAAAATCACCATACCACAACTGGTGGCGGTTACAAAAACGGGGTCGAGAGGGCTAGATAAAAATAGTAGATTGAAAAAAAATGGTTTACCAGAGGAAAAAATGGCTTCCCTATCAACGGTACTTGAAATTGCCAAAATTATACCAGAATACGTGAGAAATTCAGATGTAGATGAGTTTATCGAAAAATTAAAAATTTTCGACGAACTAACTGAGTCCATTAACGATGAGGTCAAAGAGCAATGCGTTGAAGCCAGATTAAACGGAAGCGCCCTTAAACACTTTGAGGAAATTAAGGAAAAAGAGCCCAAGGACATAAGTACTCTAATTGAATCTTTTAAAACAAGGTTCATAGAGACGAGTATATCCGAGAGGCTAAGAACAGAGGTAGTGACATTCAATACCTCAACTAGTATCAGGGAATATACAGACAAAATTTGTAGATCCGTATGCGTACAATTAGATAAAGGCGGAAACGACGAGAGAGTACAGAAAGTACAATTACATACTTTTACGCAAGGGTTACCAAAAAAGCTATTAAGACTAATATTATCACGAAAACCTGAAAATTTAGAGCAGACTATAATCCTAGTAGAAACAGAGATAAAAATTGACGAGGCCGTGAAAAAGTTTGATCGAATGTCAATAAATAACACAGGAGACCAAGAAAGTATAAAATGTGAAAGGGGACAGAAGCGGGTGAACTTTGAGGAGCCAAATCTTGAACCAAAAATGCGTGACGGAGGCCAAGGATCGCCGTCTAGGGAAACAGCTAACAGATTCCACGACCTTGAGAGATTAGCAGCTAATAACTATAGAAAATATGGGCACCCACCCCCACCAAAGACAGATAATTGGAGAACCAACAATGACAGATCAAGAATATTTAGAAGTAACCAGAAAACCAACAAACAATTTTAGAGAAAACTTAATTGCTATTATTGTAGCAAACCAAACCACTATGCAGCAGATTGCTGGCACAGAATACGCAAAAAAGGCCAGGCGTACAAGACAAGACACCAGTTAAGAACGCAGGGCGGCAGAAATTTAGGAAGGCAGGGAACAAATAATACTTGGCAAACGCCTAATAATATTCCTGAATTTAGGCCTAGAAATCAAACGGTTAACAACACCCAGGGTCAAAATAGTAACGTTGAAGAAAACTGGGATAACCCCATAAACGTTTGGTCAAACAGTGGGCATTTAAACGGAGAAATCAGCCTGTAAGGGTCGACAGAACTGAATCCTTACATAGACTCCTTTATAGTTTAGAGTGTTGTGATACAAATGCAAATAATAATAATCTACCGATTTGGCGTTGTTTTAAAATTGAGTTTTTTCAAAATTTACCATGTTTACTAGATACGAGTGCGTCTAAATCATTAATTCGAGAGGAAGTTTTTAAGAGGTTTCCTCCTAGTGTCAAAAATCGCGTAAGCAGATGTCAGAATACCCTGACATCAGTGACAGGTCACAAGCTGATAATTTTGGGAGGATGTCGATTAAAATTTAGCACAGGGGATAAGGAAATAACAGTATGGGTGATAATATGTAATCAGCTACCATTTCCTTGTATTATAGGAATAGACGCTATAAGGAAATATGGGATCGTATGGGAACCCCTAACTGATACAATAACCATAAGCCAGGCAAATGAAACTAATAGGCAAATTTGCGTAACAACAGATAAAGAGAGTGACGATTCGAATTATAACCTAAAAATAAACGAAAAATCACAATAGAAGGGGGAATAACAGCTCAAGTGCTAGCGACATTAAATACAAAATAAGGAAAGATTAAAACAATCGATTCCATGATAGGAGGATACACCCTCGAAGAATACCCCACGATTTTCGTGGAAAATCAAGTTATTAAAATTGAAAATGGTATAACATACTTAAAACTATCAAATCTAAGTAATAACAAAATAAAGCTGAACCAAATAGGGCTTGAGTCAGTGGAAAAGATTACAAATTCAGAAATAAAATCCCTAAGCACCCCAGAATTAACCGTAAATTTCACTAGCCACGAACAAATGTCATCAAAACCACAACCACAAGAAAAGTATGGAATGACAAAAACTGACTTTTTGCAACAATTTGATTTAAAAAATTTACCGGAAAACGTAAAAACCCGGTTGGCAAATATTCTTTGGGATTTTAGATGGACATTCGCAAGACACAATGCGGATTACGGATTAACTCACTTAATCACGCATAAAATATCAACACAGGATCCACCAATTAAAAAGTCACCGCACACCTTCACATTTAAAACCATGGCTGGACAACCAAATAAAGTAAATGGAAGAACAAGGTATTACTAAGGAGATTGTTAGTGATTGGTGTTTTCCACTAGTAATTGTCAGAAAAAAGATAATACCTGGAGGTTATGCATAGATTTTAGAGCGCTAAATGCAGTCACGGTAAAAGATGTTATGAAACTACCACGAATTGATACGATATTAGATTCGCTGGGAGGTACAAAATACTACTCTAATTTTGGCTTAATAGCAGAACATTGACAAATAGCCTTAGATCCAGAAACAAAGCACAAAGCAACAGTAATATTAGATCATGGAAGAACGTTTACATTTGAACGTATGCCTTTTGAATTATCATTTAGTCCAAACTGTTTAAGTCCACTAATGAATTTGATTTTAAAAGATAACGAACCAGGTAGGAAAAAAGATACCTTGGCTTACTTAGATGATGTAATTGTATTCACTGAAAACCTGGAAGACCATTTAGTCAGACTTAGAAAAATACTAGAAAAATTTGAAAAAGCAGGCTTAAAATTAAAACCAGAAAAGTTAAAAATTGTAGTACCGAAACTAGTTTTTCTTGGACATCTGATAAACCAAGGTACTATTTCACAAAATCCAAAAAAATTTACGGTCATAGAAAATTTAAAACCACCAAAAGATCAAAAAAGCTGCAGATAAGTTTGTGGTTTGTTAAGTTATTTCCGAGGATATATTCAAAATTTTGCAACGACGAGCACAACCTCTTATAAACCTTTTGAAAAAATCAAGCAAGTTCGAATGTCCATCAGACGCAATACAGGCGCTGAATGAAATAAAAAGGCAATTATTAAAGGCACCAATACTCAAACTACCAGATTTGTCACAAGACTTCTGTTAAAAAACAGATGCTTCGGGGTACGGAATTGGGGCCATATTATTAAACATAAATTCGGAAGGAGTAGAATCAATAGTCCAATATGCCTGCAGGTCGCTGACGAAGGCAGAACGAAAATATTCGACGGTTGAAAGAGAATGCCCAGCAGTTGTAGTTTTTACCAAATATTTTCGCCAATTTTTGCTTGGAAAAAAATTCATTTTACGCGTAGACCAAAAATCACTAATTTGGCTACATACGATGCAAAATATTTCAGCGTGGCTGACACGGTGGATATTACGTCTGCAAGCATGTTCATATATCCCAATATATATAAAGGGCCGCACAAACATTTTACCACACTACTTGTAACGAAACCCTGATACGGAAGGAAATTTGATAACAACCATCCAAAACGAACTGGAAGGGGTGGAAATACTATCTAATCGAAATATTCCGAATCATCAAGATAAAGATGATTTTTGTTTAGCAATGAAATTTTTTTATCAAACGGAACGGAACTTATCAAAAGGTGTTCACCTTAAACATTTTTCGAAAGACTTAGATAATTTTAATATGGATGAAAGTAAAAATTTTTTGGTAAGATATTACAGAGCACCCCAAGAATATAGAAAAAATAGCTTAAACATTATTCCAGTAATTCCAAAATCACTGGAAGGAGAAATTTTACAGATGGCACACGAAACTATTGGCTGTCACGTAGGAGAAGCTAAAACTATAGGGAGGCTAAAACGAAATTTTTATTTTCCAAAAATGTACTCAAAAGTAAAAGCTTTCACACAAAGCTGCCAAGAGTGTGCCAAACAAAAGTCGCCACCAAACACCCCTAGGGCCGAATTAGGTCAATACCCCACCCCTGCAGGGGTAGGAGAACTAATGTCAATAGATATTTTGGGAGCAAGAGGAAGTTTACCAGTTTCCAGGAAAGGAAATAGGTGTGTACTAACCGTAGTTGACCATTTCAACTCATATTTATACGCTTTTCCAATTAAAGACGAAAAGACAAAAACCATTGCGAAAGTTTTAGTCAACCGGCTATTTTTGGAACACGGAATTTTTCCTAGAATTTTACTTACAACATCTAAGAGATCCCAGAATTTGTTTAGATGAAATACAAAATGATAGAATATATTACAATCTGGAACAATAGAAACAAGAAATGGTGATGCGAATGAAAAAAGCTATGGAACAGGTTAAAGACAACTTGGAAGATGCGAAAACAGAACAAAAAGGAAAATATGACAGAAAAAGCAAAAATAAGAAAAATTATTGTTTAGGAGACTTGGTCTTTGCATACAAAACCAATCTAGAAGGGAGAAAAAAGTTAAAACCAAAATGGGACGGGCCCTATAGAATCGTAAAAATTCTACCAAACAACTTAACCTATGTTCTAAAATATCAGTATAATGAAAAGGAAGAAATAGTACACCATAATAGAATGAAAAAAGGATTTTTCTCAAAACCATGGAAATCAGAGCCTATTGCTTCAGAGGAAGAAACAGATGAAACGATTTCACCAGTATATATCTGAAGGCAATATGAATTCTATCACCTTTTTAACGACCACAACAGTTGGGAGAAGTGGAAGGAATATTTAGCCCAGTCTTGACTACAAACGTTCCAAAACAAACAAGAGAAAAAGGGAAAAGTCCAATGCTCATTAGATACAAGCGATGAAAGCGATAGAGAAGAGCCTCAAAAACAACCTACGGCTTTAAGAGATAATAAACCAGATGTTGAATCCAAAGAGGAAGAAAAATTGGAGGAAACCGAAGAATTATCTGATTTTCATACGCAAGACTCGCCAACAGTCTTAACACAAAAATGGCTTTTGGAACAAAAGCCATCTACCAGACGCGAGCTAACAGAATGTGAAACCGATAATTCTTCTACAGAAACAGATATAACTAAACCTGGGCCATCATTAAGGAAAATCTCCTTGAGATAAATTATGGAGAACAGTAAAGAAGCCAGAAAGACAGCAACAAGTTCCTTCTTCAGCAGCACAAGTGGCTGAAGCACTAAAGAAAATGGCCAAACGTCATGAGGAACGGCAACAAAACCACGAAGCAACAAAGCCACGCTCGAATTCAGAACCTTGTAAGCCACATTATAGAGACCACGGAAAAAATTGTCAATATTATAAAGAAGAGAAACAAAAATTTGGAATCCAAAATTCAAACCAGGAAACGGATAAAGGGAGAACTAGTGTTGCTCCCATCCGATTAGTATTTGAATAAAATAATGATAACCTGGGAAAAAGAAAACGAGTAAAGAGCCTCTAAAGAAATATCTATATTTTTTTTCTTCCTTTAATCGGTACGTTAATAACGTCAAAAATTTCTTTCATATTATATCTTGTCAGTAAAAATTATTAACATAGAAAAAAAGGTGGCACCTTCAGTCGAATTTGAAAAAAAATAGTTTTGAAGAAATTTAAAAATAATTATAATGGGAAAGGCAACAAGAGTTTACATGAATCCGGACATGTATAAGCTAACTGTAATCTAATTATAATTAGTTATAGTCTAATATAATATTTTCTTTTATTAGTGACAAATGGTAAAAAAAATTAAAGACAATAATTAAGCGCTATAAAGATTTAAGCGAAACTTAGACTAAGCTTAGAAAGCAAAAAAAGTGCTAGGTAAAAGAAACGAAAAGCAATATAAAAATAAACTATAACCTAAAAACTTACCAGGAGGTAAAAGCCAACGACAAAATTCATCAAAAATAAGCCAAAATAAATCTCATCGTCACAAGCAAACCACAGTAGTTCAAGGTAATAATTTTAACTCTAGCGATGTAATGGATCTGAGAAAACGAACTGGCACAGGAGATCCCTAGTTTAAACAATTGGTTTTCACCTATGCCAACCCAAACACCCAAATCCCAATCCGTTGAACCCTAACACAAACTAAACGTATCCACTTTTTTCTTTGAAAATAAAATATAACATTACACAACGGAAAACTTGCAGTAATGAACAGAAATTCATTCATACAATTTTCCTAGATTTACGCTTATCGATAAACCACAGATAGTGAGAATCGCATTCAAAGTTATGTAGCCTTGCAAAGGGAATTGTTGTCTCTCTTTGGCAAATGAAATAAGATCGTAATTAAAACTAAAATAAAATCTGCAACCAGTATGTCGTAAAAATTGCATTTTTATGAAGAAAAGGGAACTAGCAAATGCTGAGCAAAACCTAATTAAAAATGTTCTAAAAATACAGTACTTTTCTAACAAAAATTCTGAAAAATACAGTACTTTTCTAACACAAACACTTTCGGACGGAGAAATTTAAATAATTTCAAAAAAATACAGGTTGCGACAATAGACAGCCCCCCCCCCCCAATCTTAAATATAATGAGATAATTAATTTGACCATAGAATGGCAATCAGCATAAAATCTTGTAAAAGTTGTTTAATAAAACATGAAACATATAAATATAGGCTTAGAAAAGATCTATTGTACAGAAAAAGTGGAAAAAGACTTGAAAAAAAACACAAAAAACCCTTTGGTTTCGTTGAAGTAAATAATCAAAAAAGAAGGGGAAAAAGGGTTCAAGTTGAAAATATAGCCAGACGAAATTGAAGGAAAAGAAAATTAATGGAGTCAGTTAAACTCTGTTATACGCGCATATTAAACTGACCAAACGAGACTAGTACGAAATAATTGTACTAAATAAGTACAAAATAAGTAGCATTAATGCTACGGAGCCAAGTAGATATGCTCCAAGCAGACAGGAAAAATTTTGCTCTCTTATGTGGGAGTCGTTTTCGGAAAAATGACTAGCATGGTATAAGGACAAGACGACTAAAAGTTGGGAAGTTAAAGTGAAAATAGTCATTATCACTTGTATGTCTAAAAATAAATTACTGTGTGCCATGAAAGCAAGGTATATTTTCTGCTGAAGGGCCACTTTGTTTGATAACAGAATAGCCCAAGAAATAACTGGGGACACAAATAAAAAGTGTAGCTATACATAATTAATTATTGTGTGTGCAATTTCATATAAGTCCTTTTAGCTGTAGCCGATGACAAGAAAATCTAGAAACGTTGTAAGGAGCTACCAAAAGCAGCCCTGGTAACCAAACCTTGGAGTGCAAGCACAAGCCCATTGACAGTGTCATAACAGTTAAAAAGGTGAACAGCTAAATTTGAGCTTATCAGATCTAAGCTGTAAATGGAGCTTTGTCCCAAAAGGACATCAAAGCTGGAAAACAGAGACTACAGACCAATACATTTTTTTAACTGTATCAATCACCTGGAAATTCGAAAAGAATTAAAAAGCTCAAAAGTTTGAATAAACAAACAGGTATATAGTAAGCTAAAACAGTTAAGGACACAAGTTTATTCGAAGAAGAACCGAAGTTGTAAAACAAAGATAAGAAAAAGAAACGAAAAATAAATGTATATAGTCTGATATGGAAAATGTATATTGTGGTAACAAATGTTATTGAGAAAATATATAGAGTTATAAATGTATTTTGAAAACCTTTAATAAATACGGAATTGTTATCGTAAAAAAATTTGTAAGTATAGAAATGTAAATAGAAAAGTCACGTTATATGAACTATTGGCAAGCCCTTATATGGAGGGTGATCACAGTTCTCAATTACAGTGTATAAATCTATTAGTTAATTTTTTTTGTAAATATTTTAATTGCAGTTAAGACTTATCAGATTTTTAACAATTAATTTATGTATCAACATACCTTCTGTTAATGTATATATATATATATATATATATTATATATATATATATATATATATATATATATATATATATATATATATATATATATTATATATATATATATATATATATAACCTAAACTATCCATGTAAATATAGAAAATTAATATGTTGAGTATTTTGTGTTTTCATTTTGCTTTTTGTATCATTCAAGAAGTATTCTACATTAGTACTTTATAAGCAATTAACAAAACACTAATTGGAATTAATTCAAATGCTAGCCTATACCGTGTTTATTTTTCAAATGCTCTAAATTTTAACCAGTAGTTGAATGTTCTATCTAGTTTTGCGACTTAAAAAATACTTGTGTAAGTTATTACATAATGTTTGTGTATATACTATGTTTTTATTTTTAGAAATAACTTTAAGTTTTAACTAGTGATTTAATGTTATATATAAATGTTTGACTTCGAGTCAACGTCTAAATATTTTTATTGTGAAATAATCCGTTAAGTTTAAGTTTGAAAAGGATGATCCAGCAAGAAACATAATGTTTCCATTTAAGCGGCATATTATGTTTAGAGTAAAAAGACAGAAAAGTAATTAAAAGTAATTAAACTTTACAAAGTTGAGTGTTTCTTTTTTACTATCTATGTAACACTTTATGCTTTATTTGTCTTCTAATTTGAATATTTATTTTAGACACAGTCTTAGTTTTTTTTGGAAATTAAATTTTTCGTAACATCCTTTCGGATCCATTTTTATTAAAACATTTTTTGACGCATTTTTGGAAAGTAGCAAATTTCAAACCCAGTTCAATAGTATCCTGATACCAACAGCTCACACCATCAGACACCAAACCATAACTGGTCAACTGATATTTTGGAAACTGTATGCAGTATTACAGACTTTGCTACCAATTCATCATAAAGTGAGATAAAATCAGAACTTAAATTAGGCCTAGAAAATATCAAAGAATGTGAAACGTAGCCTAAATGGCTTATATTATTGAAAGAATGTAAAAATGTTTTGTGCTGGAAAAATACGTGAAAAATTTAAAAATCAAAAATTTTTATGTGTAATTTATCCAAGGCATTTCCAAACCCGAAAAATAAACGGTATATCAACCACATCACCCAGATAAGTTAAATTATTAACGAGAATTAAATTTAAACTAAAATAATTTATAAACGTTTTGAATTTAACTTTAAATCTAATTTAAGCAGAACCACTAATATAATGCTTAAGCCACTGGGGGTGAAGATAAAACAGAAGATGCATATGAAAAGGGTAAAAAGAGAATTTTCCAGTCTTAGAGACAGAAAAAAAGAGAAACAAGGATAAATTTCAAAATCGATATCCTTGGACAAAAAAAGGACATGGCATATATTTGACCATAAACATGACCCTAAGGAAACCCATTGAGGGTATATGCACGAAATGACCCAAAGATGGCAGCATATAACTAAGTATAAAATTGAGTTGTTTAAAAAGTAAAATATTGAGAGAAATTATTCCGTATATGAAAGGGACTGTCCCCTCCTCAACGCCTCGCTCTTTACGCTAAAGTTTTTTATTGTTTTTAAAATAAAGTTGTGAGACAGAGTCAAACTTTAGCGGAAAGAGCGAGGCGTTGAGGAGGGGACAGTCCCTTTCATACACGGAATAATTTCTGTTCGTTTTAAGTTTTAACGTCGCTCCTTACTTTAAGTTTAAAAAACTTTTTTTTTTATTTTTGAACGTTTTTAAATAAATGCAGGTTTTGATCTTGGCTCACCGTACATGAATAATTAAAACAAAATTTTCATATTAATTTACTTTTATTTAGTTAAATGGCTTTCTCGAAACTTGTTATTTTTATTTACGAACGTTTTTATTAGTAATAAATATGCGTAACGTACGAATTAACTTACGCAACGAACTTCAATATTCATATATTTTTAATACGTTTATTAGGGGGTTCGCCCCCTAGTCAATACCTTGCTCTTTAAGCGAAAGTTCGAATTTTGTTCCGATTCTTTAAAAATGACCGCTTAATCACAAAGGCCGTTAATTAGAATAAATAGCTCTTATGAAAGTACTAAAAAATCTTTGGCTTAAAGAGCGAGGCATTGACTACGGGGTGAACCCAATTATATATGTAATATTTTCTGTTCGTTTAAAGTTTCGATGTTGCTGCTGTTTCAGTTGAAATACTTGTTTTTCTATATTAAATTTCTGATCTTTTTTAAATAATGCTGGGAAGTCCGTCGTCCCCTTCATAGCAATGTCCCTTCCCCCATGAAAACTTCCTTCATGGAAAGATCCTCCCACATAACCCCCGACCCCCCCCCCCCCTCACTACCAGTAAAAATCTCCCCTGAAATCGTCTGTATACTTCCAAATAACCAATACTATATGTAAACATTGAGTAAAGTTCATAACTTTCAGCCCTCCCCCCGAGAACTTCGGGGGATTAAGTCATCCTATAAGACATGCTTATAATATTTTCGAACATGCTGAACAAAATGGCTATCTCAAGATTTTTATCAGGTGACTTTGGGAAAAAAATTAGCGTGGGAGGGGGCCTAGTTGCCCTCCATTTTTTTGGTCACTTAAAAGGGCACTAGAACTTTCAATTTCCATTCCAATGAGCCCTCCCACGATATTCTAGGACAACTGGGTCGATACGATCTCCCCTAAGAAAAAAAAAACAAACAAACAAACAAATAAACTCGCACCCGTGATCTGTCTTCTGGCAAATAATGCAAAATTCCACATTTTTGTAGATGGGAGCTTGAAACCTCTACAGTAGGGTTCTCTGATACGCGGAATATGATGGTGTGATTTTCATTAAGGTTCTATAACTTTTAGGGGGTCTTTTCCACTTTTTTCGAAAATCAGCCAAATTTTCTCAGGCGCCTAACTTTTGATGAGTAGGATTAAACTTGATGAAACTTATGTATTTGAAATCAGCATTAAAATCTGATTCTTTTGATGTATCTATTTGTATCAAAATACCGTTTTCTAGAGTTTCGGTTACCATTGAGCCGGGTCGCTCTTTACTTACAGTTCGTTACCATGAACTGTTTGATAGAGAGTATTGTGGTGATGCTTTCTAATTAACTCAATTTGGAATTTAGTAAAATATTAAGACACAAATACAAAAGTTTAGTAATACCACTTTTTTATTAAGATAAGGAACATATCCTGGCAAATGTATGTTTAACGGGAAACTGAGAAATTACCACTTCCTACCTATGTGCATCGGTTGGGTCCCGGAAGGTGTGGTTGATAAAATGTATAAGATACATTTTATGGGAAGGGGTAGACTGATACTAATTTTATGCCGGACTGACCTCTGGTCCGTTGATTTAGAAATACCTTGGAATATTGTCGGATTATTGCAAGTGTCTAAGCATTTATTGTATTATGTCTAATTGTAAATTTCTGATACTTGTTCTCTCCCTGGAACCACTAGTCCCAGCGGAATAATATATATATATATATATATATATATATATATATATATATATATATATATATATATTATATATATATATATATATATATATATATATATATATATATATATATATATATATATATATATATATATATATATATATATATATATATATATATATTATTATTATACCTTGTACTAGTATATGTTAACTGAATAAAAGTATTGTATTATAGACAACCTCTCTACAATCTACATTTAGTCTCTCGAATATACCCAGCTGGTACACCTCATTAGTCCATTCATAGCCTAAGGCAGGCTACCAACGTTTAGTTACCTTAGGGCCATAGTTTATCTCTCCTATAAAGGGAGAATAAAGGCATCTACCACAACATCACCTAAATACCATAAAATCACCCTACCACAGATGCCTAAAAAGGACTTTCAAAATTAAGAATGATAGTTTTGATGCCTAGAAGTTGATGCCTAAATAAGACTTTTAAAATAAAATGGTAATTTTATTGAAGTGTTTAATGTTGAAAAAGAAGTCGATGCCTAAATAAGACTTTTAAAATGAAGAATGATAATATTATTGAAGTGGTAAAAGTTGAAAAAGAGAGCTGATGCCTATATACGACTTTCAAAATGAAGAATGATAGTTTTATTGAAGTGGTAAAAGTTGAAAAAAGAAGTTGATGCCTAAATAAGAATTTTAAAATGAAGAATGATAATTTTATTGAAGTGGTAAAAGTTGAAAAAGAGAGCTGATGCCTATATACGACTTTCAAAATGAAGAATGATAGTTTTATTGAAGTGGTAAAAGTTGAAAAAAGAAGTTGATGCCTAAATAAGAATTTTAAAATGAAGAATGATAATTTTATTGAAGTGGTAAAAGTTGAAAAAGAGAGCTGATGCCTAAATAAGACTTTCAAAATGAAGAATGATAGTTTTATTGAAGTGGTAAAAGTTGAAAAAGAAGTTGATGCCTAAATAAGACTTTTAAAATGAAGAATGGAGCTGATGCCAAAATACGACTTTCAAATGAGGATGGTGGTTTTATTGAAGTGGTGAAAGTTGAAAAAGAGAGCTGATGCCTAAATAAGACTTTCAAAATAAGAATGGTAGTTTTATTGAAGTGTTTAATGTTGAAAAAGAAGTCGATGCCTAAATAAGACTTTTAAAATGAAGAATGATAATATTATTGAAGTGGTAAAAGTTGAAAAAGAGAGCTGATGCCTATATACGACTTTCAAAATGAAGAATGATAGTTTTATTGAAGTGGTAAAAGTTGAAAAAAGAAGTTGATGCCTAAATAAGAATTTTAAAATGAAGAATGATAATTTTATTGAAGTGGTAAAAGTTGAAAAAGAGAGCTGATGCCTATATACGACTTTCAAAATGAAGAATGGTAGTTTTATTGAAGTGGTAAAAGTTGAAAAAAGAAGTTGATGCCTAAATAAGACTTTTAAAATGAAGAATGATAATTTTATTGAAGTGGTAAAAGTTGAAAAAGAGAGCTGATGCCTATATACGACTTTCAAAATGAAGAATGATAGTTTTATTGAAGTGGTAAAAGTTGAAAAAAGAAGTTGATGCCTAAATTAGACTTTTAAAATGAAGAATGATAATTTTAATGAAGCGGTAAAAGTTGAAAAAGAGAGCTGATGCCAAAATACGACTTTCAAAATAAGAATGATAGTTTTATTGAAGTGGTAAAAGTTGAAAAAAGAAGTTGATGCCTAAATAAGACTTTTAAAATGAAGAATGATAATTTTATTGAAGTGGTAAAAGTTGAAAAAGATGGCTGATGCCTAAATACGACTTTCAAAATGAAGAATGATAGTTTTATTGAAGTGGTAAAAGTTGAAAAAAGAAGTTGATGCCTAAATAAGACTTTTAAAATGAAGAATGATAATTTTATTGAAGTGGTAAAAGTTGAAAAAGAGAGCTGATGCCTAAATAAGACTTTCAAAATGAAGAATGATAGTTTTATTGAAGTGGTAAAAGTTGAAAAAGAAGTTGATGCCTAAATAAGACTTTTAAAATGAAGAATGGTAATTTTATTGAAGTGGTAAAAGTTGAAAAAGATGGCTGATGCCTAAATACGACTTTCAAAATGAAGAATGATAGTTTTATTGAAGTGGTAAAAGTTGAAAAAAGAAGTTGATGCCTAAATAAGACTTTTAAAATAAAATGGTAATTTTATTGAAGTGGTTAATGTTGAAAAAGAAGTCGATGCCTAAATAAGACTTTTAAAATGAAGAATGATAATATTATTGAAGTGGTAAAAGTTGAAAAAGAGAGCTGATGCCTAAATAAGACTTTCAAAATGAAGAATGATAATTTTATTGAAGTGGTAAAAGTTGAAAAAGAGAGCTGATGCATAAATAAGGCTTTCAAAATTACGAATGACAGTTTTATTGAAGTGGTAAAAGTTGAAAAAGAATGCTGATGCCAAAATGAGACTTTTAAAATGAAGAATAATAAATTTATTGAAGTGGTAAAAGTTGAAAAACGAAGTTGATGCCTAAATAAGACTTTTAAAATGAAGAATAGTAATTTTATTGATTTGGTAAAAGTTGAAAAAGAGAGCTGATACCTAAATAAGACTTTCAAAATGAAGAATGATAGTTTTATTTAAGTGGTAAAAGTTGAAAAAAAAGAAGTTGATGCGTAAATAAGACTTTTAAAATTAAGAATGATAATTTTATAGAAGTGGTAAAAGTTGAAAACGAGAGCTGATGCCTAAATAAGACTTTCAAAATGAAGAATGATAATTTTATTGAAGTGGTAAAAGTTGAAAAAAGAAGTTGATGCCTAAATAAGACTTTTAAAATGAAGAATGATAATTTTATTGAAGTGGTAAAAGTTGAAAAAGAGAGCTGATGCCTAAATACGACTTTCAAAATGAAGAATGATAGTTTTATGGAAGTGGTAAAAGTTGAAAAAAGAAGTTGATGCCTAAATAAGACTTTTAAAATGAAGAATGATAATTTTATTGAAGTGGTAAAAGTTGAAAAAGAGAGCTGATGCCTAAATACGACTTTCAAAATGAAGAATGATAGTTTTATTGAAGAGGAAAAGGTTGAAAAAGAGAGCTGGTGCCCAAATAAGACTTTCAAAATGAAGAATGATAATTTTATTGAAGTGGTAAAAGTTGAAAAAGAGAGCTGATGCCTAAATAAGACTTTCAAAATGAAGAATGATAGTTTTATTGAAGTGGTAAAAGTTGAAAAACGAAGTTGATGCCTAAATAAGACTTTTAAAATGAAGAATGGTAATTTTATTGAAGTGGTAGAAGTTGAAAAAGACAGCTGATGCCTAAATAAGACTTTCAAAATGAAGAATGATAGTTTTATTGAAGTAGTAAAAGTTGAAAAAAGAAGTTGATGCCTAAATAAGACTTTTAAAATAAAATAGTAATTTTATTGAAGTGGTTAATGTTGAAAAAGAAGTCGATGCCTAAATAAGACTTTTAAAATGAAGAATGATAATATTATTGAAGTGGTAAAAGTTGAAAAAAGAAGTTGATGCCTAAATAAGACTTTCAAAATGAAGAATGATAATTTTATTGAAGTGGTAAAAGTTGAAAAAGAGAGCTGATGCTTAAAAAAGACTTTCAAAATTATGAAAGACAGTTTTATTGAAGTGGTAAAAGTTGAAAAAGAGAGCTGATGCCAAAATGAGACTTTTAAAATGAAGAATGATAATTTTATTGAAGTGGTAAAAGTTGAAAAACGAAGTTGATGCCTAAATAAGAATTTTGAAATGAAGAATAGTAATTTTATTGATTTGGTAAAAGTTGAAAAAGAGAGCTGATACCTAAATAAGACTTTTAAAATGAAGAATGATAGTTTTATTTAAGTGGTGAAAGTTGAAAAAAAGAAGTTGATGCGTAAATAAGACTTTTAAAATGAAGAATGATAATTTTATTGAAGTGGTAAAAGTTGAAAAAGAGAGCTGATGCCTAAATAAGACTTTCAAAATGAAGAATGATAATTTTATTGAAGTGGTAAAAGTTGAAAAAAGAAGTTGATGCCTAAATAAGACTTTTAAAATGAAGAATGATAATTTTATTGAAGTGGTAAAAGTTGAAAAAGAGAGCTGATGCCTAAATACGACTTTCAAAATGAAGAATGATAGTTTTATTGAAGTGGTAAAAGTTGGAAAAAGAAGTTGATGCCTAAATAAGACTTTTAAAATGAAGAATGATAATTTGATTGAAGTGGTAAAAGTTGAAAAAGAGAGCTGATGCCTAAATACGACTTTCAAAATGAAGAATGATAGTTTTATTGAAGTGGAAAAGGTTGAAAAAGAGAGCTGGTGCCCAAATAAGACTTTCAAAATGAAGAATGATAATTTTATTGAAGTGGTAAAAGTTGAAAAAGAGAGCTGATGCCTAAATAAGACTTTCAAATGAAGAATGATAGTTTTATTGAAGTGGTAAAAGTTGAAAAAGAAGTTGATGCCTAAATAAGACTTTTAAAATGAAGAATGGTAATTTTATTGAAGTGGTAAAAGTTGAAAAAGACAGCTGATGCCTAAATAAGACTTTCAAAATGAAGAATGATAGTTTTATTGAAGTAGTAAAAGTTGAAAAAAGAAGTTGATGCCTAAATAAGACTTTTAAAATAAAATGGTAATTTTATTGAAGTGGTTAATGTTGAAAAAGAAGTCGATGCCTAAATAAGACTTTTAAAATGAAGAATGATAATATTATTGAAGTGGTAAAAGTTGAAAAAAGAAGTTGATGCCTAAATAAGACTTTCAAAATGAAGAATGATAATTTTATTGAAGTGGTAAAAGTTGAAAAAGAAGGCTGATGCCTAAATAAAACTTTCAAAATTATGAATGACAGTTTTATTGAAGTGGTAAAAGTTGAAAAAGAGAGCTGATGCCAAAATAAGACTTTTAAAATGAAGAATGATAATTTTATTGAAGTGGTAAAAGTTGAAAAACGAAGTTGATGCCTAAATAAGAATTTTGAAATGAAGAATAGTAATTTTATTGATTTGGTAAAAGTTGAAAAAGCGAGCTGATACCTAAATAAGACTTTCAAAATGAAGAATGATAGTTTTATTTAAGTGGTGAAAGTTGAAAAAAGAAGTTGATGCGTAAATAAGACTTTCAAAATGAAGAATGATAGTTTTATTGAAGTGGTAAAAGTTGAAAAAAGAAGTTGATGCCTAAATAAGACTTTTAGAATAAAATGGTAATTTTATTGAAGTGGTAAAAGTTTAAAAGAAGTCGATGCCTAAATAAGACTTTTAAAATGAAGAAGATAATATTGAAGTGGTAAAAGTTGAAAAAAGAAGTTGATGCCTAAATAAGACTTTCAAAATGAAGAATGATAATTTTATTGAAGTGGTAAAAGTTGAAAAAGAGAGCTGATGCCAAAATAAGACTTTTAAAATGAAGAGTGATAGTTTTATTGAAGTGGTTAAAGTTGAAAAAAAAGAATTTGATGCCTAAATAAGACTTTTAAAATGATGAATTATAATTTTGTAGAAGTGGTAAAAGCTGAAAAAGAGAGCTGACGCCTAAGTAAGACTTTGAAAATGAAGAATGGTAATTTTATTGAAGTGGTAAAAGTTGAAAGAGAGCTGATGCCTTAATAAGACTTTTAAAATGAAGAATGGTAATTTCATTGAAGTGGTAAAAGTTGAAAGAGAGCTGATGCCTAAATAAGACTTTTAAAGTGAAGAATGGTAATTTTATTGATTTGGTAAAAGTTGAAAAAGAGAGCTGATGCCTAAATAAGACTTTCAAAATGAAGAATGATAGTTTTATTGAAGTGGTGAAAGTTGAAAAAAGAAGTTGATGCCTAAATAAGACTTTTAAAATGAAGAATGATAATTTTGCTGAAGTGGTAAAAGTTGAAAAAGAGACCTGATGCCTAAATAAGACTTTTAAAATGAAGAATGATAGTTTTATTGAAGTGGTAAAAGTTGAAAAAAAGAAGTTGATGCGTAAATAAGACTTTTAAAATTAAGAATGATAATTTTATAGAAGTGGTAAAAGTTGAAAACGAGAGCTGATGCCTAAATAAGACTTTCAAAATGAAGAATGATAATTTTATTGAAGTGGTAAAAGTTGAAAAAGAAGTTGATGCCTAAATAAGACTTTTAAAATGAAGAATGATAATTTTATTGAAGTGGTAAAAGTTGAAAAAGAGAGCTGATGCCTAAATACGACTTTCAAAATGAAGAATGATAGTTTTATTGAAGTGGTAAAAGTTGAAAAAGAAGTTGATGCCTAAATAAGACTTTTAAAATGAAGAATGATAATTTTATTGAAGTGGTAAAAGTTGAAAAAGAGAGCTGATGCCTAAATACGACTTTCAAAATGAAGAATGATAGTTTTATTGAAGTGGAAAAGGTTGAAAAAGAGAGCTGGTGCCCAAATAAGACTTTCAAAATGAAGAATGATAATTTTATTGAAGTGGTAAAAGTTGAAAAAGAGAGCTGATGCCTAAATAAGACTTTCAAAATGAAGAATGATAGTTTTATTGAAGTGGTAAAAGTTGAAAAAGAAGTTGATGCCTAAATAAGACTTTTAAAATGAAGAATGGTAATTTTATTGAAGTGGTAAAAGTTGAAAAAGACAGCTGATGCCTAAATAAGACTTTCAAAATGAAGAATGATAGTTTTATTGAAGTAGTAAAAGTTGAAAAAAGAAGTTGATGCCTAAATAAGACTTTTAAAATAAAATGTAATTTTATTGAAGTGGTTAATGTTGAAAAAGAAGTCGATGCCTAAATAAGACTTTTAAAATGAAGAATGATAATATTATTGAAGTGGTAAAAGTTGAAAAAAGAAGTTGATGCCTAAATAAGACTTTCAAAATGAAGAATGATAATTTTATTGAAGTGGTAAAAGTTGAAAAAGAGAGCTGATGCCTAAATAAGACTTTCAAAATGAAGAATGACAGTTTTATTGAAGTGGTAAAAGTTGAAAAAGAGAGCTGATGCCAAAATAAGACTTTTAAAATGAAGAATGATAATTTTATTGAAGTGGTAAAAGTTGAAAAACGAAGTTGATGCCTAAATAAGAATTTTGAAATGAAGAATAGTAATTTTATTGATTTGGTAAAAGTTGAAAAAGAGAGCTGATACCTAAATAAGACTTTTAAAATGAAGAATGATAGTTTTATTTAAGTGGTGAAAGTTGAAAAAAAGAAGTTGATGCGTAAATAAGACTTTTAAAATTAAGAATGATAATTTTATAGAAGTGGTAAAAGTTGAAAAAGAGAGCTGATGCCTAAATAAGACTTTCAAAATGAAGAATGATAATTTTATTGAAGTGGTAAAAGTTGAAAAAAGAAGTTGATGCCTAAATAAGACTTTCAAAATGAAGAATGATAATTTTATTGAAGTGGTAAAAGTTGAAAAAGAGAGCTGATGCCTAAATACGACTTTCAAAATGAAGAATGATAGTTTTATTGAAGTGGTAAAAGTTGGAAAAAGAAGTTGATGCCTAAATAAGACTTTTAAAATGAAGAATGATAATTTTATTGAAGTGGTAAAAGTTGAAAAAGAGAGCTGATGCCTAAATACGACTTTCAAAATGAAGAATGATAGTTTTATTGAAGTGGAAAAGGTTGAAAAAGAGAGCTGGTGCCCAAATAAGACTTTCAAAATGAAGAATGATAATTTTATTGAAGTGGTAAAAGTTGAAAAAGAGAGCTGATGCCTAAATAAGACTTTCAAAATGAAGAATGATAGTTTTATTGAAGTGGTAAAAGTTGAAAAAGAAGTTGATGCCTAAATAAGACTTTTAAAATGAAGAATGGTAATTTTATTGAAGTGGTAAAAGTTGAAAAAGACAGCTGATGCCTAAATAAGACTTTCAAAATGAAGAATGATAGTTTTATTGAAGTAGTAAAAGTTGAAAAAAGAAGTTGATGCCTAAATAAGACTTTTAAAATAAAATGGTAATTTTATTGAAGTGGTTAATGTTGAAAAAGAAGTCGATGCCTAAATAAGACTTTTAAAATGAAGAATGATAATATTATTGAAGTGGTAAAAGTTGAAAAAAGAAGTTGATGCCTAAATAAGACTTTCAAAATGAAGAATGATAATTTTATTGAAGTGGTAAAAGTTGAAAAAGAAGGCTGATGCCTAAATAAAACTTTCAAAATTATGAATGACAGTTTTATTGAAGTGGTAAAAGTTGAAAAAGAGAGCTGATGCCAAAATAAGACTTTTAAAATGAAGAATGATAATTTTATTGAAGTGGTAAAAGTTGAAAAACGAAGTTGATGCCTAAATAAGAATTTTGAAATGAAGAATAGTAATTTTATTGATTTGGTAAAAGTTGAAAAAGCGAGCTGATACCTAAATAAGACTTTCAAAATGAAGAATGATAGTTTTATTTAAGTGGTGAAAGTTGAAAAAAAGAAGTTGATGCGTAAATAAGACTTTCAAAATTAAGAATGATAGTTTTATTGAAGTGGTAAAAGTTGAAAAAAAGAAGTTGATGCCTAAATAAGACTTTTAAAATAAAATGGTAATTTTATTGAAGTGGTAAAAGTTTAAAAGAAGTCGATGCCTAAATAAGACTTTTAAAATGAAGAAGGATAATAATTGAAGTGGTAAAAGTTAAAAAAAGAAGTTGATGCCTAAATAAGACTTTCAAAATGAAGAATGATAATTTTATTGAAGTGGTAAAAGTTGAAAAAGAGAGCTGATGCCTAAATAAGACTTTCAAAATGAAGAGTGATAGTTTTATTGAAGTGGTTAAAGTTGAAAAAAAGAAGTTGATGCCTAAATAAGACTTTTAAAATGATGAATTATAATTTTGTAGAAGTGGTAAAAGCTGAAAAAGAGAGCTGACGCCTAAGTAAGACTTTGAAAATGAAGAATGGTAATTTTATTGAAGTGGTAAAAGTTGAAAGAGAGCTGATGCCTTAATAAGACTTTTAAAATGAAGAATGGTAATTTCATTGAAGTGGTAAAAGTTGAAAGAGAGCTGATGCCTAAATAAGACTTTTAAAGTGAAGAATGGTAATTTTATTGAAGTGGTAAAAGTTGAAAGAGAGCTGATGCCTAAATAAGACTTTCAAAATGAAGAATGATAGTTTTATTGAAGTGGTTAAAGTTGAAAAAAAGAAGTTGATGCCTAAATAAGACTTTTAAAATGAAGAATGATAATTTTGCTGAAGTGGTAAAAGTTGAAAAAGAGACCTGATGCCTAAATAAGACTTTTAAAATGAAGAATGGTAATTTTATTGAAGTGGTAAAAGTTGAAAAAGACAGCTGATGCCTAAATAAGACTTTCAAAATGAAGAACGATAGTTTTATTGAAGTGGCAAAAGTTGAAAAAAAGAAGTTGATGCCTAAATAAGACTTTCCAAATGAAGAATGATAATAATTGAAGTGGTAAAAGTTGAAAAAAGAAGTTGATGCCTAAATAAGACTTTTAAAATGAAGAATGATAATTTTATTGAAGTGGTAAAAGTTGAAAAAGAGAGCTGATGCCTAAATAAGACTTTCAAAATGAAGAGTGATAGTTTTATTGAAGTGGTTAAAGTTGAAAAAAAGAAGTTGATGCCTAAATAAGACTTTTAAAATGATGAATTATAATTTTATAGAAGTGGTAAAAGCTGAAAAAGAGAGCTGACGCCTAAGTAAGACTTTGAAAATGAAGAATGGTAATTTTATTGAAGTGGTAAAAGTTGAAAGAGAGCTGATGCCTAAATAAGACTTTTAAAATGAAGAATGGTAATTTCATTGAAGTGGTAAAAGTTGAAAGAGAGCTGATGCCTAAATAAGACTTTTAAAGTGAAGAATGGTAATTTTATTGATTTGGTAAAAGTTGAAAAAGAGAGCTGATGCCTAAATAAGACTTTCAAAATGAAGAATGATAGTTTTATTGAAGTGTTAAAAGTTGAAAAAGAGAGCTGATGCCTAAATAAGACTTTGAAAATTATGAATGACAGTTTTATTGAAGTGGTAAAAGTTGAAAAAAGAAGTTGATG
>CM051275.1:46020059-46185059 GCA_027921565.1 Artemia sinica
AATTTTATTGAAATGATAGTTTATTGAAGCGATATTTTAAGCTGAGAAATTAAAAACCCTTGAACATTTGACGTTTTACACCTTTGAAGAGAATGTGTCAAAAGCATGGGAATTTAGTTCATATCAGATTTGGAAGTGTAAAATAAGTTCTCGTAAAAAAGTGAAGTGAATGTGAAGTGAATGAGCTGAAGCTAAAGACCCTCCTTCAGAAGTAACTATCTTAATTTTAATTCTTCTAAGAATTATGTTGTATTGGAAATTAATAGTTCAGAGGTCAAGCTGCTTTTAATTATTCCAAGAATTATGTTGAGTTGGAAATTAATTTTAGCAATATTAATAATAAAAATTAATAATAGTTAATCATTTGGATGCCAGTTTTTTTTATATATCTCAAATAAATATTCTATACCGAACAAACCGAACAGTCCATGAAAATTACCTTCGCTAAAATCTTGACATAAATGGTAATATAAGAGGAGAGATTTTAGGAATTGATTTCAACGTAAAATTAACTTACCTAAACACAGGGTTGCCAAAGAAACATACTTAGTCCTTTTTTGAAACTTGTTCCCCATGGATGACACTAGGGCACTCTAGGGTCTGAAAAGGCCACTTTTCGACAAAAAGGTAGCTTTTGGTATTTTTAAAACAAACCCTTACTGATTTTAGTAGGCTACCATATATAAGACACTTTCGCTTCTTTTTATCTCTCAATATTACCTCTTATACATAGGAAATATTTTTCTGATCTTTCAATATAGAGAAACAAGTATGTAAATATAAAGATAAATAAGTATAGAGAAAAACTTGTATGCCAAATTGTAAAATAAAATATAATAACCATAAATTAATTATGCCTTCTTCAACTTCTTGTCTTCTTAAATCCTCTTGAATTACAACCACATATCATTGTTGAAAATCAAAATTTTTCTCCTAAAAAAAGGACACTGTAAATAGAATTATAGTAAGAGGAACCTACTAAGTAAATATCACAGTTGTCGCGTAAGTATCCCCTACAATCAGTGTTAGCTGAAAATGACTTCTAGTCAAAGAAAATGACTAATGCATATACTATAAATAGTCGCAAGGACGCGATCTCATTTCAGATTAGAATGTGACCAATTTGGACTGCGGCTAAATAGTGGCGGTTCTAGGCCTGGGCAGGGAGGGGACTGCAGCCCGACCCCCAGTTCTTATGACGTTAAATTCCTTATATTTTAAATTTTTACACTTCTATGGTATACCTTTACCCCCCCCCCTCCGTCCAATTATGAGGCCTAAGACCACTACTGTGGCTAAATCAATTGTAGAGCTGAATGTGTCAAAAGGACGTGAACACATTTCTAAAATTATACGACTGGCAAAATTACAGTGTTGTAACTGGCAAAATTGTTCGTATTCTACCGTAATTTTCCGGACCCCCGTAAAATTGGTATTTTACCTATTCACGTTATTTACCTATTTACGTAATTTACGTATTTTACCGATTTACCGGTATCTTATGTATTTTACCGGTATCTTACATATTTTACTGAAATATTTTACGAGGAAAATCCCCCCATTTTCTGCCTGGGTAACTCCGGATCTTCATTATAATGGAAATTGAAATTTCTACTCTCCTGTTTAAGTCAGAGGCAATCGTTCAGCATTGCCTATAGTAAAGACCCAATAGAGTTTAAAATATTAATATTCGTTTATTTATTTTGCTCTAGAGGCACTTCATGTGGAAGGGGTGGTCGAATAAACTTTGGATGGGGCTCAGTCAATTGGAAATCGAAAGTTCCAGTGCCCTTTTCTAAGATTTAGCCTGCTTTTCAATCAATTGCTACCGAAAGAGTTGTTACTGACTACAGCGTCTTTAAGAAATTCTTATTCCAGTTTAATGGCCCTTGTGTTTCAGCAGTTGTTTTGAAAGAATGTTCTGATAAATACAAAATTAGTTCTAAGGGAGAGACGAGGGGATGTTGGAGGTAGAGATTGGTATAAAATCCTCAGGGCTGTATCCAGGACTTGTGTTGGGGTTTATTTCAGGGGGGGGGGGGTTCGTAACAGGCAGAGTCATCCAGAATCAGAATCTGAGTCTGAAGGAGAGGAGCTAGATTTACCGGCAGATTTTGTTGAAGACGGTCTTAATGACTGAAAGTGACTGAATTTACTGCTATTATGATCCAGTGCTTCGTTAATCAAAATCATCAAGTGTTACAAACCACTTTTTTACTTGTATTCGGTGCTTTTATAAATAGATTAAAAATAATTTATATATAATATGAGAAATGTGGCTGAATGCGGCTATTTAAATATTCAAGGCTATTAGGGTAAAATTTCTTAGGTTTAAATGTAGAAAAAAATAATTCCTAACATGATTTTACTCCCAAATAATGTTTTGTTTTTTTTACAAAATAGATGCCTCAAAATCAGACGATGTCCAAGTGCTGAGGTATTACCATGGGCAAAAGATTACCAAAGGCGTAAACTAGACTACTAATTAAATTGATGGAACCCTCGATGAAGGGGAATTACATCTTTGAAGCCCAGGAAAATCGGAGTCATCAAAAATTCCATTAAAAGCTGAAATTGATACTTAAAAAGAAATGCTCAACTGGTCTTCTAGATACAGGGCAACTCTAAAACATCAATTTTACCCTGTGCCTCCTAGGGAGTATCTTATTTTACCTTATTTTACCAATTTTATCTTATTTTACCAATTTTACCTTATTTTACCAATTTTAACGTTAATTTTACAACACTAATTTGCGGTAATTTAGTCTAAATGAGGCATTACGTTATTAGAGAAGCTTATTTTTTAAGTTCGATTTGATGAAACGACTTGAGTTTAAAATTATACTAAAATCGAGTACCAACCCCCCCCCCCACCTGTATGAAGAAAACTGACATTTACTTAACAACTTAAAACTGAAATGCGCGCTAAGAAAATTCAACAATACCAAACGCTACTATAGTCGAGAAAATTGAAAGATTTGCAAACCCTTGGCCCATTCCTTTCATTTATCTTATTATATGATTGATTTACTAACACAAAAAATAAAATTCCAGAATTATTTTACGAATATTTCTCAAAGTATTACAAGGATTATGGCGACTTGTCATTGACAAATACGCGAATACAAAGTTTCAAAATTGCTATAAGCTTTCTTGAAAAATCTGAAAGCAGTTAATATATTTCACGGAAAGCATTTCCTTTTATTTTACTTTATTGGGTTGTGCCCAAATTGGCTGTGTAATATTTGAAGATATCACGTCTTAATTTGCAAAGTCCATATTAAGTCCTTAGTCCATATATTGTATAGAATGGGGCTTGAAAACTATTTTTATGTCAAGCTTTGTGTTTTCTTTATCATTCGATCAACGAAAAAGAAAAAAAAATCACCACACTAGCCTTTTCTTCCTAACTATAAAATGAATAATTCTTAATTTAAAACTAGTAACATAATAACTAATTATTTTCAAGTACAATAACGAACTGAATAATTAAATGTACAGTTTCAGCAATTTCAATCCTGAAAATTTTACCAATTACGGGATTAATTACATTACAAAATAGAACACGCTTAAGATATGTATTGTTTTCAGTAAAACACAAAGGAGGTTCTGGTCTTTAGAAGGTATAGGGGATGTTAGCTTTGCTCCTGACTGCGGTATTCCTTGCTCGTTTTGAGCTTGACTTGATTATTTATTGTAGATCTTGTTTCTTTTTGGTTTCAGGCTTTTATTGATAAGGATTGATGTTTGTTTTTTTTTTTGATGAATTACTATTTTACTATATTTCAGGTGACCTAGGTTAAGTATAGGTTTTTTGAAAAATCTAGTTTGGAGAATGCTTTTTTTTAAATTTATTTTTAAAATTCACTAAATTTGTAAAGCTACTTCGTCCTTCGTCCTAGGTTTTTGTCCTTTAAACTGAACATTTTGGCTTGCTAGTTAATATGGGACAAAACTTTGCAAACTTTTTTTCATAATAATTGTACTATAGAGTTTGGGAAAGATGGATACATGGGATACTATACAAATGAACAGATTGGAAATGTACATAATCCTTGAGCTTCCAAAACGCTTAAGCCATTCTGGCACCCATCATCTCACCGCCTTAAGTATAGACCAATACTAATCAACCTTCCTTCAATGTGGCTGGAATTTCAAACTTATCCATTGCTGAGAAATTGCAAATATGCCCTTTTGAAAACCTGGATAAACATAGGTTCTTTGGATCGAGTTCAATTTCCTCTTGAAGGTGCCCCGAAAGTTATAAGTAAGTAGACTTGGCCCTTCCCTAGGTACTAAAGATATTCCATTTTGAAAACCTTGGGTGATTATAATGTCTTTTGTTTTAAATCAACATCCTCAACAACATGCTTTGAAAATTCCAACGTCATACCATTAGCTTCTCCTAGGATATTACAGAGACTTTATTGACAATCTGGATTGTCTGGAGCTTTTTTAAACATGATTGTGAATACCCCTCAGTTTTTCTTAAAAGTTTCAACTTAATAAGCCTATTCTGTTCCTGAAACATTACATATATTCTATTTTTACAACCTGGATGTACTTAAACTATTTTGTTTTGGTTCAACAGCTGTAGTAATAGGGATAGTAGTATGAGTAGTGTCAGCAGCACTAGTTGTAGAAGAGGAAGTAAAAGTCGCAATCAAAGCAGTAGTACTAGCCATAATTCCAAGTATCTGCAGTCACAATTGTAAGTAGTATCGCTAATTTGGACAATCACTATTTCAAGCAGTCATAGTCACAAGTAGTCACAGTTCCAGTCCCAACAGTCACAGTAACAGGTAGTTGCAGTCCCCAGGAGTCGTAGTAGCTCTCTTAGTCAAAATCAAAACCAAGAGTAGTTACAGTCACAAAGTAATCGCAGTGACAAGTAGCTGCAGTCGTTGTAGTCGCAAGTAGGTTCATTCAGAATCACAATTAATCACAAGCAGTTGAAGTCGCAACTACCAGTAGTGACACTCACGAGCAGTCACAGTTGCACTAGCAAGTTGTTGCAGTCACAAGTACCCGTGGTCACTATCTCAGTGGCAATCGCAAGTAGTCACAGACACAGGTAGTCTCGGTCGCAAGTGGGCGTAGTCACAAATAGTAACAGTCGCAGTATGTTGCAGGCACAAGTAGTCGTAGTCTTAAGTAGCTACAGTCTCAGTCGCAAGTGGTCGCAGTCACGATTGCAAGTAGGAACGATCACTTGTGGTCACCGTTGCAATCGCAAGTAGTATCAAATGCAAGTAGTTGATGTCGCAGTGACAATTAGTCGTAGTCTCAAATAGTTGCAGCCACAATGACAGGCATTCGTGGTCGGAACTAGTTTCAGTCACAGTCACAAGTAGTTACAGTCGAAGTCGTAAATAGTCGCAATCGCTAACACAAGAAGTCACAGTTGTAGTCACAAGCATTCGCAGTCGCAAATGGCCCCATTCGTAGTCACAAGTAGCCGCAATCGTAAGTACTCACAGACACAGCAGCAGTAGTAGTAGTAGTATGAATATAGCACCATTTGATTAGTTGAACATCAACCTCAAAATGACTGAAAGTTTCACATTAATTCCCTAAGCTGTTTCTGATATATTGCTGATGCACCCTTTTCCTGATAGCACATACTGTGTTTGAGTTTAGGTCATCATTCCCTTCAACATTCCCAGAAAGTTCCAACCTTAGCCTTAGTAATAGCAGTAGCAGCAGTTGTAGCAATTGTAGCAGCTGCAGTAGTAATAGTAGTAGCAGATCCCGCATATCCCGTAGCATATCCCGAAAGTTTCAAATTAATACCCTTAGCTGGTTCTTCAGATACTGCTGATACGCTTTTTTGAAAACTGCCATGCACATAGTGTGTTTTGATTTGTTTAATATTCCTTGAAAGTTTTATCTCAGTAATCTCAATAAAGCCTTTTTGGAGACCTAGAATCAAAAACGTCCTTCCTTTTCCAAATAACAAAACCTATATGTAAACAATAGACATTTTGCATAATTTACAACCCTTTCCAATCAAGGCCCTCCAATCGCTATTGACTCTGAAAAATAACTAGAGCTTTCAATTTACAATTGAATTAGCCCCCTCATAAGCTTCTATGGTAACTCCTTCCATGATTTGGTGAAAATAACAACAAGAAAATATTAAAGCCAATTTGTTCTTTACTTAGGCAGCCCTTTTGCGCTGCGAGTAACATATTTCAAAATTATTTTTCTACCTTTTTAACTACACCTACTGTGTGTTTATCTGTTAAAATTTCGAGTTAAAAAATCTAAAAATGACACAAAAAGCACCTCTGAAGCAATTCAGCCAATTAAATCAAGCACTTCACTTTAGATATTCGAGCTGCAGCTTACAAGTTTCCACGCCTGCTTACTCAGGGCACTCCAAATATCACATGGCAAAACCTATTACCCAAACATATAAAACAAACAATTTCATTCTATCTGAAATCAAGGCATTGTATTTTATTTTCAATCTGCATTAGATTTTTTTAATTTATCGTTTTGAAGAAAATCAAAGCTTGACAATTACATCGTACTTTGAAACTGAACGATTCGGTTCAAACGGAACGGCTCGGTTACGGTTCAACAATTAGCTGCAACATTAGTCGTCTTCGTTTCACTTAAAGATCGTAACAGTCATCTGACATATTCAACGACAATTAGCTGCAACATTAGTCGTCCTCGTTTCACCTAAAGGTCGTAACAGTCATATGACATATTTAACTACAATTAGCTGCAACAATATTCGTCTTCGTTTCACCTAAAGGTCGTAACAGTCATATGACATATTTAACTACAATTAGCTGCAACAATATTCGTCTTCGTTTCACCTAAAGGTCGTAACAGTCATCTGGCATATTCAAGAATGCTGTGATATTAACGAAAAAAAATAGTGACGACCTTGAGGGTAAATTAGCTTAAACAATGTCACACCTAAAGGTAGCAGCAGATATTTTCACACTTCTAAGACAACTACCAAAAACTGCTTACTAATCTCCTTTCAGAGGAGGGGGAAGTCAGCAAAGAAATGTAGATAAAAAGGACAAGTGTGATTAAACATACAATAAGCTTATCCTCCCTTCTAAGACAGCTTAGAAAAAAGTCTTTGGCAATTACCTCAGAAGTGGGAACATGTCAGACACAATCCTTAGGAGTAAGAGTTATGAAATTTCTTTTAGGCTAGAATTTTGAGGTTAAAAGAAAGAATATGAAATGTGAATATCTGAGTATACAAATTCTTCTTCTTCTTCTAATTCACAGCAGGCGGGCTATTCAGTTGATACTATTTAGCCCTTTTCTTTTTGCTTCACTCTGTGGGCAACAGAGCTACTGGCTTGGTTGTCTCTTACTTATTAGATATTCTCAGATATCTTTCAGTAGATCTTTCGACTCAAGGAGTTCAAATATAAGATGATAGATATCAATTTCTGTGCTCTGTGTGCAGGTATAGTTGGCTAGGCTCTTGGCTGATAGTGAGATTTTGTGGTGTTTGAAGCATTTTAACAGTTTACAAAGCAAGGTGTGTTGTGCAGACGCCAGCATATTACATTCAAATAGGCAATGGTCAATTGTTTCATTATTCATATTACAATGCCTGCAAAGAGGGGACAGGGGAATTGAACCACTTGAATTAGAAAACTTATATGAGATTGCAAGAAAATTTAGTCCATTTGTTCCAGAACAAATTCTATGATAAATTTTAGAAAGATACTTATTGGGAAAGGGGGAAAGGATAGGATTAATCTTATTAAAATTAATATCTGATAGCCTCCATCGGTAAATATCTCTAATTGGGATTGGTCTCCCACTTGGCTGGTCAATATTTATAGCATTTTTTGCTATTTCATCAACCTGATGATTACCACTTATGCCAGAGTGGCTAGGAATATACTGAAAATAAGTTTTTATGCCACTTGAAGCAAGATTATCTATAATACTGAGACAATGATAAGTGTCAATGTCCAACTTATACTGAGGAGCTGAGGCCAGCAACTCAAGGCTTGATAGAGAGTCGGAATATATGATAATATTATTTGAATTTGCAATCAAAGGTTGGTTTTCCTTAAGGTGTTCTAATGCCATGATTATGGCCTTTAGCTCAGCAGACATTATAGATAAATTATTATATAATCTCTCGCCCATTGCAATTTTCAGGTGAGGAAGGAAAGCACCACTTGCAACCTTCTCATTCATTTTTGACCCATCAACAAATATTTGGAAGTGATTTTTATAGGAAATTGTATTAAGTTCTGCAAATTTTTTCTAGACAAAAGCAATGGGGGTTAAATCTTTATTCCACTTTGAGAAGTCAGTATTTATTATGGGACTTGACCAATTCCATGGAGGGGATTGGGGGAACGTGGGTGCAATAGACTTTGCTGGTATGGAGAACTTCTTCCGAATATTGGCATACTCATCTGCAATGCCTCTATACATGGCTGGATTTCTTAACCAATTATGTAGTGTGTGTGAGCTATTTGATTCAATTTTTGTAAGATGTTTTGTCAAGAGAAAGCTACGTCTCTCCCTTATTGTTGTTAAACCACTCTCCATAAGCAGAAACTTGGTGCTTGTGGGTTTCCTAAGACCAAATATGAGACGTATTATATCATTTTGTGTTGTTTCAATTTTTTGCATCTGGGTCTTTGCACATGCACCATAGACGATGAGCCCATAGTCAATATGGGGTCTTATATGAGATTTATAAAACTGGAGTAAGGTTTTCTCCTTACAGCCCCAGGGTGTGGAAAGAAGTCCTTTTAGTATATTTATTTTTCTATAGCATTTTTTTATTGTGTTTGAAATGTGGAGGTGGAAATTAAGTTTTTGGTCAAGCATGAGACCTAGATAATTAATATGATTATCTTCTGGAATAGTTGTTTTATTTAGAGTTAGTTTTGCATTAACATGGTTTCGCTTTCGGTGAAATTGGATTATTTTCGACTTGGTAGGTGCAATGGGTAAATCTGAATGTTGAGAGAATTTTTCAAATTGGAAAAGTGACTTTTGCAGATTTGACTGTGCTATCTCAAAGGTGTTGCCAGATGACCATAGCACCAGATCGTCAGCATATTGTAGATTTGTGTGGGGTAGGTTCATGTCCCAGAGATATAGGGCAAACAGGAGGCAACTGAGGACTGCTCCCTGAGGTAGGCTTTTGGTTATTGTCTTTTGGGTTGAAGAGGCTGAACCAACACAAACGATGAAACTTCGCACTTCTATGAAGGATTTAATATAAGATACTAGCTTAGGGGGTACTCCAAGGTTTGCAAGTTTGTTTAAAAGGATTTGGTGGTTCACATTGTCATATGCCCCTTCAAAATCTAGGAAAGCTGCAACTAGGACATTCTTTTTTGAGAAAGATTCATTGATTGCATTTGTTAGCAAAATCAAAGCATCTGTTGAGGAGTGGTGTTTCCTGAATCCAGTTTGAGTGTGAGGGATCATATTATTTTTTTCAACAAACCAGAGGAGTCTGTGATAGATCATTTTCTCCATTATTTTCGCCATCACAGGAGTAATCATTATGGGCCTATAGGACTCAGGGTTATCTTTGGGTTTATTTTTCTTTAGGATTGGTAGGAGGGACGAACATTTCCATATATTGGGGAACATAGAAGATGCCCAAGCGTGATTATAACAATTTAGCAGTTCTTGTTTGTATGAAGGGGTGAGATTCTTTATCCATGTAGGGTGTATATTGTCATAGCTGCCGCTAGTTTTGGTCCTAATATGATGTATTGCATTATTCATTTCCTGGATTGAAAATGGGCTAGTTATATACTCGGATCCTGGGCATGGTTGGTAACTTGGGTTCATAGGAATTGGGGACATTTTGCTTTGATTATTTGATGTTAGCTTATCAACAAAAAGAGTTGCAAATAGCTTAGCTTTTTCATTATCATTGTCATAATGGGTATTATTATGTATAAGCTCATACAGGAATGGGTTGGGGGAAGTTTTTTTTCCCACAGATGTGGCTTATGACTTTATGTATAATTGGCTCATGTGTTTCTCTGGAGAGATTATTTGCAAAGTTATTCCAGTATTTATATTTGGCATCTATTATAGTCCTTTTTAGATTAGATTCTGCTTGTAATTTTTTTAAAGATGTAGTATAAGAGATTGAAAAAAACGACTATTTCTTCTTGAGATGTGCACGGCAATCCTTGATGTGGTTAGCTTGGCTCATTAATGTAGGACAGTTACGTGACTACCGGTCAGAAATTTTTGCTTACCAAAGTTGGATTGAATTAAGTCCTTACGTGTTTCATAATTATTTTAGTATATTACAGGTCTCTCCCAAATTATAAAACCCGTCGTTAGAATAATTTCGTTGTTTTCTATAGAATAGAAAGGCCAGCTTCCCTACCACGTTTTCTACACTTCATGTGGGTGATGTCATTCAGGCGACTGAGTACCTCCGGTTGTTTAAAAGTAAATTGAAGGGCTCCTAGAAATGGGAAAAGGTTAATAGTTTTTATTTATCTATTATTTTATTATTATTTATATTACTATTATTGTAGACCAAGGCCAGCTTCCCTACCACATTTTCTACACTTCATGTGGGTGATGTCACTTGGGCGACTGAGTACCTCCGGTTGTTTAAAAGTAAATTGAAGGGCTCTTAGGAATGGGAAAAGATTAATAGTTTTTATTTATCTATTATTTTATTATTATTTATATTACTATTATTGTAGAACAGTTATTGATGGACATCTTATAGTGTTTGTTATGTAAATTATCTAATTTGTTTTTTTGTTGTTGTTAATTATTTGTTTTTAAAAATGTGGGTTGCCGCCAAGGGCTTATCCAGGAGTGCGTTTGAACAAATCCCCCCCCCCCCCGAAATGTTTGTCCGACTCGTAAAAACATAAAAAAAACGTAGTTTTTCGTGACCTCCCCCAAAGTTAAATCCTGGAAATAACCCCATTGCATGTATTCTTTGGGCTAAATCAAACTTCCTTGAACTTGAAAGACTAATATTCAATTTCTGAGGAAATGATATTGAAGAATGCAGACTTACCAACAATTTCTAGGACTGTATCTGCATATTCAGTAAAAATTGGTTCCAACATTGCTGCCTGCATTGCCTTTTCCTTATTAATTGCAGCGCCTAAGGCCTGGAGCATGTCTCTCAAATGTGGATTACTAAGCAGGGCTTTCAATTTCTGAGATTCAGCTAAGAATAGAAATATAAAATGATTAAAGCAAATTAAATATACTAAAAAGGCTTCGATAAAGGGGCTGTTTTAGGGATGCATACCCCCTCCCTTTAAGGAGTTTGAAAGTTGCGCTAATTACATGGGTAGAGGGGTAATGACACCAAATGGGGAGCCCAAGATTCGTTGGTGCCCCCCCCCCGAACATAAAACAAAACAAATCATATTCATTATGTATCCTACCCAAGAAGGGCAAGACTGGCATCAAATACATGCTTGATTAAAATATACCTCATTAGAATCACGAGACGAAAAACTTAAAATCTATTAGTTTATTATTGTTAGAAGTTGTCAAGTTAGAAGTTAAACTTTTCAGAGAGAAATCCACTTCCATTCTTTAATTTTGTCATATCTTATACTACTATTATTAAAAAATCACTGCAGCACCAAGTCACCATTAGCCAACACAGTTATGCGAGCTCCTCTTCCATCTCAACCTATTCAAAGCCTCTCTCTTTACACACTTCCATGAAGATCCAAATTCCTTTTAATCTTACCTTAGGACATCCTCACATCACATTCGGGAACAACCTACTTTTCGGTTGGCCTAGATGGTTTGCTGACAAGGACAATCTTTGGCAATCTGTCATCCTTCATCTGCAGATCGTGTCCTAGCCGTCTAAACATTCCTCTCATTATACCCCTAGAAAGCAGAATTGAGCAACATTTTTGTACAGCTTACTATTTAAAATATAGTTAGTCTGGCATGTACCCAAAACAATCCGTAGGCAATTTCTCTGGGAAACATTTATTAAATCCTCCTCCATATTTCAGAGCGCAATTATACTTGACCAGTGTTATCAGTGTCGCTTCGAATATTCTAATCTTGGCTTGCAGACCTATCTTCCTATTCTTCCAGACTATTTTCAATTGTGAAAAAGCCTTGGCCTTGGCTATTCTACTTTTAAAATCTTCACTGTACCGTCTTAACTAACAATGGTACCTAGGTCAATGAAGCTGCCTGCTTGATTGATCTTCTTGGTACCCAAAACCACCTCTTCATGTTCACTTACTCATAGTCACAGCAACTTAGTCTTCTTATCATTAATTTTCAAACCTATTTTTGCACCCTGAACTCTTAAAACTACAAAATTCATTCACTTTGCTACCAGTTTAATCTAGGATTATAAAATAGTTGGCATAATATAAGGCTAGGAGTTTTACTTCCCCATCTGATTCCATGTTCTCCCATAGCCTTAGCTATGCTCCGTAGGACAAAGTCCATCAAAATGATCCATTTAAATGGGGATTGAATGCACCCCGGCTTAACTTCTTACTCAATAAGAGAACCACTACTAGCCTCATTTCCTACCTTTACTGCAGCAAAGTTATTCTTGTACATAGCAGGAATCACTATCATGTTTTTACCTGGTATATCATACAAGGATAGAACCTTTGCTAAAGCTCTTCTATCAGCTGAATCCAACGCTTGCACATAACCTATAAAATTGAGCACTACAGGGGTCCGATCACTCAGGCCATTCTGGATTATTAACTAAGAGTGAAATTCTTGCTTAAAAACCATCTCCTCTTCCTGAAGCCATACAACCTTCTCTTTAAAACCTTTATATACATCCAAAGTCTAAAAAGTACCATCATTCTAAATAATTTGCTTCCTATAGAAACCAAGCTAATGCCTCTATAATTACCACACTCACTCTTATCACCATTTTTAAAGAGAGGTTCAATTAAAAAATTTATGAAATCACAAGGCACTTCCCTTTTTCTTAATTCATATTCATAGTGTACAGCAACGTGTCTCTAACTTTGCAACCACCATATTAAAAAAAATCATTTACCAAACTATCAACATTTTGAGCCCTATCGTTTTTTAATCCTTTTAGTACTATCCATTATTCTGCCTCACAAAATATATGTATTCCCTCACTTCCAGAGTGTCACAAACCTTTCCATTCTTTTCCATATCGTTTCCTGTAGCTTTATCACGGTTTAGTACATTCTCAAAATATTCTGGCATTCTCTCTCAAACTCTGTCCTCATCAGCAATTAGGGCCCCTTTTTGGGCACATCATTAATTGTGGCCCCATTCCTATTTTTACCAGCAACAAGTCTAGATCGACTGTTCCCACTTAATTTAGTAACCTGCCAGTACAATATTCCAATATTATGCCGTTTGGCTGCATCTTCCAGATCTTCTAAAATTTTCTTCATGGCCTCTATTTCACAACTCCTTAATTCATATTTTAATGCCTTCTCCACTTTCCTTACATTCCTCTTATTTTCATATGATTTATAAATCAAATATTTCTTGTACAAACCCCCTCCTCACTACTAAACTTAAAGCATTTTCATAAGCATTTCTAGCTGCATTTTTATTCTCCTCCAAAATACACCATTTCGACTTAAAAATAATAATTTCCTAAAATTATTCCACCAATCTTCTACATTGTCAAATTTCAGACTCTCTAGTTCAGTATTCAATATTTCCTGGAAAGTTTCTATCAAATCCTACAATATAAACATTAAAATAATTCATAAGATTGGCCATCTTACCATCATTTTGAACAACATGTTAACTTTTGTGCCACCTTATGATCAAGTACTATAGGCTATTGGAAATAACTAGGTTATTACACCTACTAAATCACAACAAGGCACAAGCATTACTATTTTCTTTTCCAACACTAATTTTACCAAGGACACTATCTATCACTATTTCCACCAACCTGTGCACTAAAATTCCTAAATAAAAATGCCATATTTCTACATGGGATCCTGTCTATTTGTTTCTGTAGCTGGAAGTAAAATTCATCAGTCACAACTACCTCTGTCAGTAAGTTCTAGAGATAAATAGTACTATAGCTGATACCCTACACTTTTTTGTCATAAGCAAGCAGCTAACAATGTATTATTATAACTTTTGCAGCCTATGCAGGATTTAGCAGCTTCCTTATTCATCAAGATCCCTATTCCCTGCTGATGTACCACATCCCTTCTGCCTGAGTAAATAAATTCTATATCACCCAATTTCAAGATTCAACTCACATGCCTTCTCTTCTCAAAAAAAGACCAATTAGTTGTCTTAAAGCAAATTATTTGATTAGAGGGCTGCATTAATTGCCAGGGAAAGAATAATTACCCTATCCAGTTTTCGAATGCAATTCCAATCCAATGCAAAGTATCTAGATTCGTCAGTTAAACCTTAATAGTATAAATGTTTTTTAATGATGTAACATTCCCAGTTGGAACTTTCATAATACTTAAATCATTGAAATTATTTTGGTCTCAAGAAAAGAAATGGTCCCATACCAGTGTAGGACAGGGACAAACATATCTTCTCAAGTCTACACAAAGCACTTAAGCCAGCTTAGAACTGGACAGAAAGAAGTCAATAGGACCTCCAGTATAAGTGGAGGCTTTGTGCAATCCTGGGTCTATCTTGGTCATAACATGGTTTTTCCCATTTGGATATGCTCTTCTGTCAAAAAGAGTTGAAATCCTGCACAAGCAATCTCAAGGTTATTACCTCTGAATCACTATGTGTTTATGCCTACAATTATTATGTTATCGTGGAGAAGCAGCCTATAATAGGTAACTTAGCTAAAAAAATTTCCAAGTAAGCTCAATAAAACAAACAAAACCCAAAAGAATTTTCCATCAAACACAATCCAGCACAACTGCTGTATCATCTACTAGGCTATAGCTTCCTTGAAGGGCACCACTTCTCAAGGTATGCCTGCAGCACTGTTTGCAGTCATGGTTCTGGTTAAGTAAAATTGTCAAAGGTCCACCCTATGCCACAATGAGACCACGCAAGCAAGAAATCCCTTTTGGGGTTAGTGTTGGAGGAAGAAGCTGATGACAGATTGGAGACCCATCTCACAGCACCAAAAGAGTTCCAACTCTTTATACCTAGCCTATCCTTGTATTTTTTCATCCTTCTGGTATAACCACAAGAGACAAAAACTGTGATTTACTGAAAAAAAATTAGGCTTTACAAATTTTAAAGTTGGGGGAGGAGATAGTTTCCAGGCTCCTGGTTGTACTAATGTCCGTTCATTTTAAGCTTGAATTGCGTATTCACTTAAATATTGCTAAGAATATGTTTATTCATCAGTATTGGTATATTGTACTTGTTATTACAATTTAAAAAATAGCTTCTGTCTGTTTTTTATTGTCAAAGTTTCATTATTGTTTAACATAATGAATATTTCTCTAGTTTTTCAGGTTTTGAGCTTAAGACTTAAAATATTCAATTATTAAGATGCACAGGGTGATCTGAGTGTTGGCTTTGATTGTATTTATTATAATTATTGTATACATTTCATTCAATTGAAATTATGGTTTGGAATGGTTCTTGAAGTAAGATTTTGATTCAACAGTACTTTTTAGTCATTATGCTTTGAACAACCTGCCTGGAATAATGTTTGGGTGATCTCAAGTGTTGTAGGGTGATCTGAGCATTGGCTTTAATTTTATTTAACATAATTATTTTATAAATTTCACTTGGTTGAAAACATGGTTTTGAATGGTTCTTGAAGTATGATTTTGATTCAACAGTACTTTATAGTTATTATACTTTGAAGAATCTGCCTGGGATAATGTTAGGGAGCACTAAAGATGTGTAGGGTGATCTGAGCATTGGCTTTGATTGTATTTAGCCTAATATAATTATTGTATAAATTCCATTCTATTAAAATCTTGGTTTGGAATATTTTTCAAGTGAGATTTCGATTGAACAGTAATTAATTTTGTTTTTGTGACACAGACATGAGCATTTCTAGATATGATATGAAAAATTTTCATTCTACCTCAATGTACATGATAGACCTTCACTGAGTTCAACATTCCCAGGAAGTTCAACTTAACACAAAAATTAAAAGCATGACCAAAAATGAAAGAAATTATGTTAGAAAATCAGGGAAAACATAAGGGACACAAAGCAAGATGTCAAAATCAATATTTAATGTAAGTAACTAGTAATCTGTTAATTTTTGGTATGTCCAAATAAGCCCTAGAAAGTTGCACCAGCAACCTCCCCCACTACCACAACCAAATTCATTCATAACAGGGAAGAGGGAATCAATGGGGATGGTTTATTAAATTTTGTTATGGTAACAAAGGTAGAAATTTTTTTAAGGAATTTAGTGAATGAAAAAAGGCTATACAAACAGAATGTTCCAAATTAGAAAAATAACTTTAAACAATTACTGGTAAAAAGGGGAAGTGGTAAAGAAAGAGGTGGAGCATATTGACTTACAAAACATATCAACTATGTAGGGGGGAAATTTCTTGGATGTTTTACAGTGGAAAATATTATTGAGGAAAAACAGAGACATTTTTGTAGCATAACAAGGGAGGCAAGGTCCAATGGGGGGGGGGGGGGGGTGTACTGACCAGAGAAGTGTGAACTTGTCTGGGGACTATGAAAAGTAGTATTTGTGAAATGCAATAAAACTGTCAAACATTTTGATGTAGGACATTTCAATTGTTGTAGGGGCTTAAGGAAGGAAAGTCTGGTGTTTGTAGGTTTTAAAATATAGTTAATATGGTTTCATCCACAACTAACAGAAAATCTCACCAAGTTTATCCAACTTCTCTTTTGGGACTGTATCTTCAGTAGGGAATTGGAATTCTTGATTGGGCTTTTCCATAGGTGGATTTGCAGCTGTGTTTAAATCTTCACTAATCTCACAAGTCCTTTTATGATTACAAAAACAATCCACTGAACAGCTATAAAGAACAGATATTAATAGTGTCTAAAAGAATAGAAATTATTAGGGTATAGAAAATTGCAATAAATAACCATTTAAATTGAGCAGAAACTACTATAAGGAGGAGTAGGGCTAATGCCTTCTATGCTTCCTAAAGACCAGAACATAATTTGCACTATACTTATGCTGACAACATCAAAGAAAAGAAAAAACCACCCTCATAACCAAGATTACTTAAAAAAAAAAAAAATGAATATGGATTGAGAGTTTAATACACAAACTGATATTTGAAATTCTGGAAGCCTAAGAGTTTTAAACTTAGCAAAGTTAAAAAACAGAATACATTTTAAATGTATTTTATTGTAAGTGAAGTGTCAACTATGTGCATGTCTTTAATGGTTACACAGAGTGTTCACCCTACTCCTCCTTGTGCATGGGACACCAATTTTGGGGGTGGGGTGGGGCATGGGGGCAGCCCCCCCCCCCCCCCTCCTGGCTGAAGGACCCTGCCTTATATTTTTGGTTTGATATTTCTATTATACAGCATTGGAAAGTGATTAGAACAGATAAGTGGGGCATGGGTCATCATTTATGAAGACCCATCATTATCAGAGCCTAATTTATGAAGAAAGAGGGAAACATCCACAAAAAGTCAAGCAATAAAAAATTATTTCATCAGATTTGGCATATTCAAAAACCATACTGTAGAGGTTTAAAGCTCCTAAGTACAAAAAATAGAGATTTTGAATTAATTCCAGAAGAAAGATTGAGGATGTGTCTTGATTTGTTTTTTTTTTCTCTCTTTCCCCATGGATGATTGTGTCAATCAATGGTCATTTTAGTTTTTGCCAAAAGGACCAGTAAAGCTTTTTTATTCTGTTTTTTCCTTTGCATTTCATTTAAAGAGCAGTTTCTGGTTCTGAAAAAACGTTTGTTTGGGTTTCTTTTCTATTTTGCTTAGAACTACTCCAATATATTGCTATACATTGGTTTACTTGTTGCTACTGGTTTACTTGTCACTTAATTTGTTTTCCTATGTATTGGTTTACTTGAAAATCATTGTTTATTGGAATGATTAGGCCATTTTGTATGCAACTCATCAAAATATTCCCAAAGGATATACTCACTGCATTACAGGTTATTAAAAATATTAAAAACAGAAGTAAATCCCAAGGTGTATTCCTTGGGGAACAATTTTAGATCAATTAAATAAGGAATTTCTCTTCTCTAATTCACATTTAAGAAGCAGTATGGGTTCTGACATATAGAACAATATCAGACAGTAAGAGGGATCAGTCTCCAGAGTCTCCTCCTACTGCAAGAGAAAGCACTAGGTCTCCTGTTATTGTTTTTCTTATGACTGCACAATGTTTCTTTACAATTTCTGTTTTAACCTAAGCTAATAGGTGCTTATGTCTATAATAACATACTGTTGTCAATTTGTTAATATTGTTGATCTCTGTTCTATTAATGAGGTTAGTCTGCACTTAAGTTTTATCAATGGTTATCTCCACTAATTTGTTTACATCGTTTTTTGTTATTTTTATGGGCTATAGCCTAAGTTGTTGTGTTATAGATTTTTTCATCTCTACTGGGGCAGTTTCTAGACATATGCCCTGGACTATCAAGTTGTAACAAGTTAACTCCCCTTGATTGTTAGGAAATGTCCAATGAAATTAGCAATTGCTATTTCAACTGTTCTTCATCTAATTCTAACCATTTTTGTTGTAAATCTGTTGAAGTCTCTGAATGTCTCTTTTATTTTGTTTGTAAATTTCTGATGGAATGTTCTGTGAAGTTGTAAAGTCTGGAGACAAAAAAAAAAATCATTTGAAAATCACTTATTGTAATTTTTGAAAGTCCAAAAAAATTTTCACTTACAATGCTTGCTTTTATGATCACCACTGGAAATAAAACAAAAACAAATAAACATATATCCCCAAACTTTTTTCTGGAAAAAATATGAGATTCCAAATTTTGTAGATTAGAGCTTGAACCTTTTTGGCAGGGCTCTCTGATATGATGAATGTAATAAACAAATATTCACTAATTGCTAATAAAATAAATATTCACTGTTTGCTTTTTAGGGGTGTTCAACTTTTTTTTCAAAGTCAAACAAATCTTCTCAGATTTGTAGCTTTTGGTTAGTAACAATAAACCAAATGATTTTCATATCATGATTTACAATCAGCATTTACAATCAGCAAAAAAACAATCCTGCATTTGTCATAAAAATTCCACATTTATTTTTGGTGAATAATGGCCCTAATTGCCCCTTACTTGCAGTTCATTATAAAAGATTATTTAATAAGATTCTCTTGTGATAAAAAATTTTGTTGAACATACTCATTTTATTCAGTTGAATTTGAGAATCAAAAGAAAGAAGGTTAATTTGACAATGAATTGTAAGTTTAAATTTAGTGTTTCTTTTGCTATTCTTTAACATTTTTAAATGTCTGAAGATATAAAGGAAATCAGTTCAAGGGGAAGAATTGTCCTGTTATGAAAGACATATGTTTTACATGACCAATATAAAAATCAAAGCATGGTAGCCTATCTATTTAGACAGAGTGATTTTGAGCATAGACCCTTAGAAATGTGAAGATCTTGGCAAAGTGCCTCCTTAGAGGATTTTGAGATCTTGGAAATCTGATGATGGAAGGAAGACATGGGCATAGGGAGGGAGCACAGGGGGGCAGCTACCCCCCCCCCTCTCTAGACCTTCAAATTTACATTAGATATGGCTGAAAAAACAAGTGGTTGGAAAAGCAGTTGATAAAAGATCCTCCATCACACTATCAACTGCCCCCCCCCCCTAGACAATATGCTGCCTATGTCCATGAAGGAAGATAAATGAAACTTCCAGGAGTTGGAAGCCTTTCAAGTTTGGTTTTACAGCTTCAATTCTCCTTTCATGAATGAAGAAGGATACAAAAATCATTTGAAATAGCTTACTGTAAAAAAAAAAAATAGCGCTTTTCTAGCTTTTGTTTGGCCAGCCTGCTCTTGTCTTTTTCTCTTGTCATCTTTATCTCTAAAGTGAAAGAAGTCCAGAAAATATAAATATGTGTCTTTTTTTAACAAACTCAAGCACTGTCTTGAAAATATTAAATGAGTTTGTCCAGACTACAAAGTGATTTTTTTCCCTATGACCTCATAATATCCCTCAGAGGCAGCTCAGTAGAAAACTTAATACTTACACTAGCTACCGATTTACCAAAAAGCTTACTATTTTATTTGACAGATTGGGCATCTATATCTAAAGTAATTATCATTGCATATTTGGCATTCCATTTTCTAAAACAAATAAGCCGCTTTCACGTGCTTCAGTATTAAAATATTCACAAAACGTTGGCGAAATTGCCGAATGATAAGGTTTTGTTAACCAAAAGTAAGAAGCGGCGACTCAGCCAGTAGTACCCAAAAAAACTAAAAAAAAATCCGATAGTTAACACATTAAAGGGCTAGGCACACGCAGCTGATTTCGGGAACTGATTTCAGCAAAGGTGTATTTCACGTCGAGTGATGATTATTAATGATGGTAAGAGGCGGGGCTTAGTGACGTTTTTCGGTGATTAATCATCATTAATTACGTTCTAGACAAGGAATGAACTAGGGCTTTAGAGCTTTAGGCATTTATTTAATATTATTTAATGATTATCGTATATTAATTGTAATTAATGATGATTAATCATCGAAAAACGTCACTAAGTCCCTCCTCTTAGCATCATTCATTATAATCACTCGACGTGGAACACACACTTGCTGAAATCGGTTCCCGAAATCAGCTATGTGTGCCAAGCCCTTAAAAGAAAAAGAAATGGGAAAAAATTTCTGGAGGTAATTTTACAAGCGGGAGTGGAGTTCTTAATAGAATTTGAAAAGGTGTTGGAAGATTAATAAAAAAAAAATGAGATTCTTCAACTGAAAACAAGAAGCAACATAAAAATATCGTAAGAAAAAACTTTTACCGTATATAAAGGGTGTGCTGCCCCCCTTCAATCCTTCACCCTCCACGATGAATTTTGAATTTTTGCCGCAATTTTTAAAAAAATGACTCCTCACATAATTCGTGAATCAATATTAGATGACAAGTTTTTCTCATGAGGCAGTTTTATTTCAAAATGCGCTTTTCATCTATTGGTTACTGTGGGCTGTAGTTTGCTCTTTACTAAGTTGCATCTATTACTGCAATCATGATAGAAAGCACAAAACCACCTTAAAATAAAACCACCCGATACCGATATGCCTAATATACGCAATACCAATACGCCTGATACCAATACGCGGTATACCCATATCTCCGACACCGACACGCCTGATACCACGTACAGTCCTTCCCGGGGACTACAGAGGGTCATAGCGTCATCAAAACCATATTTATTGGGCCTTTAGAATATGTTTAACAAATTAGCTGTCTTGAAATTTTTATAGAACGACTTTTGGGGGAGGGGCCTTTAAGAAGGGGAGTTATCTGCCCTCCAAACTTTTTTGTCACTTAAAGAGGGCAATAAAAAATTTAATTTTCGTTCGAATGAGCCATAAAAATTTCTCCGTGGTATTTTGGTCACTCGCTAGCCCTGGTAAAAAAAAGAAGCACATCAGTGCTACTTATGCAAAAAAGTGATTTTCCTCGGTGTTCAAGGAGGAGGACCGTCATTATCCTACAAAAGGTTTTTGACCTTGCTGATTCCAATGGTTCACTTTTAAATTTGATTCACGCTATTTTCAAGGGGTTCATGCTCTTTTTCGAAATCACCACAAATTTGTTTTCGCTATAAACTTATAATTTAAGATTAATCTAAACAATAGTTAACAATTTTGATTCAGTGTTAAATGACAATCACTATGCAGTTTTTTTTTCAAAGCGTCGTTTTCAACTTTTGGTTGCTATGGACTGTGGTTCGCTCTTTACTTGGTTGCAGCTACTGCTGTAACCATGATAACTTGACTTACTTACTAAGTACTACTGAGTCACAGGCTCAGCTGAGACCTCCTCCAGGCTAATCAGAACATACTCAGGTTGTGGATAGGGGGAATGTCTTGCAAATTTTCAGGGTACCTCCATATGGCACGGAAAAGGGGAGACCCAGTCTCGGGAGGTCTATAAATAAAACTTGAACATCCACATCGGGGGGTGAGGGAGTCATAAATCCAGACAGAAAACATGAAATGTTACTGTAATGTGCACTGGGCAGGACATTTCGACAAAAAGATATGCATCCCCGTCAAAAATGTTTTTTCAGTCATGGGATAAATTGTTGGTGGTGTAAGGCAACAGAAGGGGGCTTTAATGGTATTAGATATGACAGAATCTTGCTAGAGATGGAGAAGTGCTGCTTACCGCTGTCTTGAAATTAGCCAAGAAGCCTCTTTTCTTCCTAAAAAAATGTATCCACACTATTAGATAAAAACAGACCCCAAGTTTGCCTTCAAGGATTAACGAGACTTAAGTGAAGTAAGTTAAGTTGTTTCTGATTGAACCCCCATTTTCTGTTTGAACTGGAGTTCGATTGTTTAGGTCCCGTGTCAAAAGTGTCGTATCTTGATTGTTTGAAGGGTTTACCCTGTATAAAAACAAATCATCCTCCTGATCAGAATCAACTCCATTACCAATCATCGTCTGTCACGATGTTGAGACCATTTTTCAAATTAAGTAAAGTGAATCAGTTTTTTAAATACAGTGTAATATTTACATTGACCTGGCAGAATGTAACGGGATGAAAATTAAAAAACCTCAAACCTTCCAAGTTAAAGTTACCCATGTAAAATAGAACCACTTAAAATATGAACCTAAAAATCAAAGTAACCCACAAACATCGAATAAGGCTTGATCGTGCAATTTAAAAAGTAGCAAACAAATGTATCTCGATCGAATGTACTTTGTATATCCTTTCCCACAATAAACATTTAATTGAAATCATAATCACTGAACCGTCAATAATATTAAACATTGCGGGACAGGTGGTCAACAACACAGCTTGAATTTAGAAATCATAATTACTGAACCGTCAATAATAGTTAAAAATTGCGGGACAGCTGGTCAACAACGCAGCTTAAATTTAGAAATCATAATCACTGAACCGTCAATCAAAGGTAGAAATTAGTAGACAAAAAATATTCACGAAAGATACCATGTATTTTCGTGAAACAAAATTGTATTGCCCCAAAACAGAGTTTATATTATGTATCAAAATGTAGTCAAAATTGTATTGTTCGGTAATAATACAAAGCTGTATTTTTCCACCCAAACTGTCAATCAAAGGTAGAATTTAGTATACCAAAAAATAGTCACGAAAGCTACAACGTATTTTTGTGAAATTAAGCTGTATTGTCCCAAAACAGAGTTTATGCTATGTATCACTATGTAATCAAATTGTATTGTATACAATTTGTATTGTATTCTCTTGGTCCAATAGGAATACGGATAACATACTTTCAGCAACGCCTTAACGTAACCTCTTGGGAAATTTGGATAGTATAGTTAGTTAAGGACTTGACAGTTTGGAGCAGTCTTAGGAGAGTCCACTCTCAGTCCAGAGGAGTCTTGCGAGTAGTTCTTGACAGACCTATGTAAGTTATGAATGAACCTATTATCAGCCCATTAACAATTTTTTTGACAGTGTCATGTGAGTCTTTTACTATGTTTAAACCAAATATTGAACTCGTGATTTAAATAGACCCGTGTTAGAACCTATCTATCAGTGTACAGTTTACCATAGTCCCCTCACCAGTAAATTGAAGTGCCATTTATTTGATATTTCTGATCAAGCTTGGTACCGCAAATGTGAGTAATAATAAATACACTACTTTCTTGTTTTTATCTCTTCATGTTAGTGCTTCTCAGAATAAGTAGTCCTTGTGTCTCCAACCGCTCCCTAAGGAATCTGAATCTATATTACCTGATTTTGACTCAGTAATGGTCATTGACATATGCTCCCTACTTGATCCACAGTTTTAGTCCCCCGTCACATGAAATTCCCCCTCAAACTATGGTATAAAATCACCTAATATCCAAGCAAAATCCCCCTCCCCAACACTAAACAAAAAATCCCCCACTTGAATTGGCCCGGCCAAGAAAAATTTCCCTCACCAACACACGAAGAAAAATCCCCCCGCTTGAATTGGCGCGGCACTGTTTAACGGAGAAAAGCACAAGGACAAAATCTTTCTTTGGAAAAAAGAGATATATCTATAACTTATTGAGAAATACTACGCATAGAGAAAGTGCGATATTTTGTTAGGCCTAAGATCCCATAAGCTAAAAACAAATAGAACACCCCTAAGAAAGAGATAAGAAGTAGAATCCCCTCTTAGACTAAGTGAAATTCGAAAGTGTCAAATTTAAGTGCTGTCAAAAAAAACCTTAATTGTCGAATTTATAGTGTTTTTGAAATAATTACCAGTATGTCGTTAGAACCAAGCGGACAATTGTTAAAACAAAAACTTATTGCTAAAACAGTAGATATCTCAAAATCCCTTCCCTCATACAATGGAGATTCATACGTAGCTGAATTTAGTATACAATTAAACCAATTCGTAAAAGTAACCCAAACGGACTTAAAATCGTTGGTGGACATATTGTTAATGAGACTAGCGTTAACATTTTTAAAACAAATAGAGAACACCATAGGGGAATATAATAACCTCCCAATAAACTCAATAGAGAAATTACTAAAAGCGCTCCGAGAAAGATTCGTTGAGACCAGTTCAACACACAAATTAAAGCACGGGACAGCATGTTTTGACCAAACACAAAATGTCAGGGAATACCTACATAACTTGATGGTGTCAATAGAAGCAAAATATGGGAAAGAATCTGGTAGCTTATATGGTAAAATTGTACTAAACACCTTCTTACAAGGACTGAGCCCAAAACTATACTGAATGATAATATCTAAGAATATTCAAACATTAGAGTTAGCAGTTCAAGAAGTAGAAATAATGGTAGAAATTGACACGATTGTGGCAAATCACAATAAGTCAAGAATAAATAACGTAGGAGAATTAACGCTGGAACGATCACGAAAAGTTTCACTCGCATTTTTCTCAAGAGATAATTCCCCAAAACCAAATCAAAATAGATCCTCAACCCCTACCATGAAAAGAACTGTACGTTTCGTACCCACGAATACGACAAACTATGCAAATAACCCCCCCCCCCCCCAATATATGCTATGCATGTAATAGATAAGTGCATATTGCCAGGGAATGTCGTACTAAAAACAACTATGCACCAGCAACCCCCAGTTATAATAACCATTTGTTCGGGAGAACAAACTCAAATGCCAACGGCTCAGGAAGTTATAGGAGTCACCCCCCACGCCTGTCATTATTCAGCAACCCCTACCAACAGGAATTGGAATATGCAAACCCTCCCCCCAACAGGCAACATAATTATCACTTTCCCAACCCAAATACTCGGCAAAACACATACCAGTTTAATTCAAGGACAGTGTATCCAACTAGATTTAATAGGAATACGAGTAACAACAGAAGATATTTTTATCCGTCGGGAAATTTTTGTCGGTGCAAAATGAACAAATGCCGCGATCCGTCGGCACAAGAAATTCTAACCCCCGTAATAATACTTGGCAATCAAGACAATCAAATGTCAATCAACTTGCTAGGGAAGTTCCCACCAAACCCCAATGTCAAGCACCAACCTATCAAATCAACGCACATGGAAACAAATCAGGCCTCCTAGAACAGTAAAAAGGAACATAAAGGAAGTCAGAATTTTTTATAGGTCCTGTCCAATAATGGTGCCGTCTTTTAGTGATAATAATAACATGTTACCGATAATTATTGGTTTTTGCGTGGTAAATATTTATTTCAAAGCACTAGTAGAATCTGGCACAACAGTTAATATAATAAGCTCGAATGTATTCAATAAATTACCAGCGTATATCAAGCGACGGATATATTTCAATATTCCCAGTTTAACTAGTGTCACAAGGCATAGGTTGGAAGCAAAAGGCTCAATACGCCTAGAAGTGACAAAAGATAATAGAATCTTACCTACGAACTACATAATATGCAAGAATTTTCCATACGAGGCTATAATGGGTGCCAATTTTCTAAATTCTAATAAAGTGTTATTAGACGTAGCCAATGACAGACTGATATATCCATCCGTTCCTATTCTCCAACACGTGGAGAAAGGGGAAGCAACAGTGAATAAAATTAAATCATTTGTACCCCATTTCTCGTCCTGTAGGAGAAATTCCAGCGGCAAATGGATCGAGTCAGTAAAAGCAAAGATAGGGAAAATGCAGGAGTATAGGCAGGCAGATATTAAGAAAATAGCAGAGTTGTTGAACGAGATGAGAAACCTCAATGTGGTCCCCTTACAACCAACCCCACTCGTGGAAGACTTGACGCAACAAAACACCCATCTTAACTTAATAGAAAATAATTCGGAAGAAAAATATTACGGGTTTACAGTGCGCAAGACAAAGATCCCCCCAAAAACAATGCAAAGAGTTCAGATCTCACAAATGGTCAAACCCGTAAATGATAACTCCGAAATTTGGTTTGCATCCCCGTCGGAAGAAATCCCTGAGAATCTGTTTTGTGAAGAACAGATCATATTATATGAAAAAGGGGAAGGTTTTATTTGGTTAACAAATACCCATGAAAATGATACAATTAAAATATAAAAGCGAACATGTCGTGTTGAAATACAAGTTATTTCCGAGCACGAACTACATGAGTGGAAAATCTCCGGAAGGAACTTATTTATTAGCATTAGTACCCCAAGCAACAGGTACCACCTAACAAGATACCAATTTTTTGAAAATTTTAAACTAGATCACATCCAAGATGCGAAACTAAGAGGAAAATTATGCGAATTGCTCTGGAACTTTACAGATATATTTTCTACGTGTGAAGAAGACATTGAACTGATACCGTTCTGTGACCATTCTATCCAAACTACAGGGTTGCCTGTGGCCAAACAGCCCTATCGTATTCCCCACCCTTACAAAAATTGGTTGAAAAAAAAATCCGCGAATTAGAGAGAAATAATATAATACGCCAAAGTATAGGCCCGTATTTGGCCCCCGTTATAATAGTGCCAAAAAAGAACAAGGACCTTAGACTCGTAGTGGACTATAGAGCCCTAAATAAGCAAGTAGTCAGTGATAAATTTCCCCTGCCCCAAATCGACGAAATTCTGGACTCCATCTCAAACAAAAATAAGACTTTTACCTCCCTAAATCTCACGCAAGGGTATCACCAAGTCAAGATAGCTGACAATGACGTTTATAAAACCACATTTTCTACAACTGAATGTGGTTCTTATGAATATTTAAGAGTACCATTCAGACTTAAGACTAGTTCAAGCGCATTATGTTGACCTTTGTTACACTTATTGCGAGGCGTAAGGAATATTATTCATTTTGTGGATGATGTATTTTGTGTAGGAGAAAACCCGGACGATCATTTAGCAACATTAGCTAAAGTCTTTGAAAAATTCAGGGAAGGCAACTTGAAATATCGACCTGAAAAAGTGAATTTACTTCAACCTAAAATCAAATTTTTGGGAATGATAGTGACCCAAGGTCAAATATCACCAGACCCTGACAAGATAAAATGCGTAGAAAATATGAAACCCCAAAAACTATAAAACAATTTCGAGCAATTCTTGGTTTAACTAGTTATTTTAGAAAATTCATGCGTAATTATGCCCAAATCGCAATACCTCTAACGGACCCAACTAAAGGGACTCCCCAAAATATTGCCTGGTCCCTGGAAGCTCAAACCTCCTTAGACAATCTCAAGAAGGCACTTACCTCTGAACCGATATTGGCGTTACTGATTTCGAAAAAGGACAATTTGTGGTCACCACTGATGCCTCGGCACTGGGCATCGGTGCAATCCTTTCCCAAATAATCCACGTAGAATATCCCGACCCTCTACAGAAACTCCCTAAACAGAATCAAGAGAAAGTTATATGCTATTCAAGTAGAACTTTATCGAAAGGCGAAAACAGTTATTCTGCAACGCAATTAGAGCTACTATCTATAATTTACCAATTGGACAAATTTAGACATTATTTAGTGGGTCAAAAATTTAGGCTGCGTTCGGACCATAAAAGCTTGCAGTGCCTGAGCAGATTCAACAATCCAACGAGAATTTTAGCTAGATGGATAATGAAAATCAAAGATCTGGATTATAAATTACATATTTGACGGGTAAACAAAACTCCCCCTGTGATTCTTGAGTAGATACCCCGAAAATAATTCCTCAGATAATGAAAACAAAGAAATAAATGCCATCAACCCCAGTAAACGAAAGCACAAAAAGAATAAACCAGAAATTCAGATAGGAGGAAACGAGATTAATCATTGCCCTTTATCACTTGCAAATATAAAAAGAAAGCAAATTAAGGATGAGATGGGTTTGACGCTCATTAATTATTTTGTGAATTATGATAAACTGCCCGATAAATTCAAAGCCCTAAGAAGGGAAACAGACAATTTTTATCACGATTTAGACGAAGAGATCCTCTGCAGGATAGTAACAGACGATACCTATAGAGACCAAACTGTTTATTTATTTAACTGTTTAACTGTTTATTTGATTAAATCAACATAACAAAAAACATATACCCCCAACAGAGAGCAAAGCTCGTAAAATTGGGTAAAAAACAAAAAAACAAAACAAAAAAACATTTCCTCATCATAACAAAAGAGAGAAAGAAAAGAAAAAAAAAACCTGGTTAAAGAAAAAACAATAAACATAACAAACATAAAGAAAACAAACGCTGGACAAGTGAGGCACGGAAGGCTATCCCAACATGGGTAACAAATATAAACAAAAAAAAAATAATAATAATAATAAAAAATTTCTATTCCACCATCACAGGTCAATACATAATTTTAATATTTTCTTCCTTAGAACTGATATTTGCCGAAATGTTGCCTCAATTTGAATTCTATCTTTCAGCCTATATTTATTTGAAATAAATGGTATTTGGTATCTAATTGAAAATCTAGATCTTTCACAATTAACAAAGGGAATTCGATATGTTCCAGAACACCTAAGAGCCGAAGGAGGGGGCAGAATCAACAGAGATTTTTCATAAAAATAACTACTAGGATCTTGTATTTTAAAATGCCATATTGATATATTAAGTTCTCTTATATGTTTCAGATCTAATAAATTCAAGAAAAGAAATAATGTTTCATTTTCCGATGCATCTCTAAGTTTTGATGGACGATGTAAAAAATTTCCAAGTATTCTCACTGCTTTATTTTGAAGGATCTGTAGGGGTTTTATATGCGTCCAAAAAGTATTTAAATAAATAATTGTGCAATAATTTAAATAAGGAGCAATCAAAGAATGATAAATTATTTTTAAAATTGAAAATGGAAAAAACATGTTGCAAACGATACATAGACCCAATATTTTGCGAAAGTTTCACCCTTAAATGATCAATATGAGTTTGAAATGACAAAAGGGGATCAATAAAAACTCCTAAATAACGATACGATTGAACTCTACGTATTTTATGCTCACCAACTTGAAGCTCCTGACATGAAATTTTTTTAGTAGCACGTTTTGAATGACCAAAAACCATAAATTCAGTCTTCTTAAAATTCGGTACTAAATAATTAGAAACAAACCATCGATTAACTGAACTAACAGTGTTAAACAAATTTTGAATCAATGTAGATGAATCCTTCGCTTTAACAGAAACAGCTGTGTCATCTGCAAATAAAATTGCAAGACCATTATTTCCCTGCAAACATCGTGGAAGATCATTAATATACATCAAAAATAAAAGCGGACCTAATACCGATCCTTGTGGGACACCAATATCATCAAGATCATTTAAACTAGACAAATGTCCATCAACATCTACCACGATTTTACGTCCATAAAGGTATGATCTTATTATTTCTAGTCCTTTCCCTCTTATACCGGAATTTTCCATTTTATCAAAAAGAATTTCATGGTTTAAAGTGTCAAATGCTTTTTTAACATCATAAAAAACAGTAGATACATGATAATTACTATCTAAGCAGTCATTTATTTCTAATACAAGAGCTGCAACTGCTTGTTCCGTCGAATGGCCTGCCCTAAATCCAAACTGATATTTGGTAAAAAAAATTTATTTTATCTAGATAATTAGTAATCCTTCCTTTTAAAATTTTTTCCAATACTTTAGACAATGGTGATAAAATTGCAATAGGACGATAATTATTTGTATCAGATTTATCTCCTTTTTTATGCAATGGTATTACACGTGCAATTTTCCATCTTTTAGGAAATGTACCTGAGAAAATACATAAATTTAAAATATGAAGCAATGGTTCAAAAATTACACCTGCAATATTTTTTAGCAAATTAGTTGAAAGTTCATCATATCCCAATGAATTACCATTTTTTAAATTCTTAATGACCTTTTGAAATTCTGCAAAAGTAACCGGGGCCATAAATATGCTCGTATCTTCAGTGGGCGGTAGATATTTTTTATGCGACCTTGGGGAAGAAAGGTCAACTTCTCCTGAAACAACAGATGATCCAATACTAGCAAAATATTCACTAAACTTCTTAGCAACAGCTTGTGGTCCTCTAAATTCTTTACCATTAATATCAAATAACACTTCAGGGTGTAACAACTTTTTATTTCTTCCAATTTTATCATTAATCAAACTCCAAGTTTTTCTAGGGGAATCTGAATTTCGAAAAGATTTTTCATAATAAAGTCTTTCACTTACTCTAAGGATCCTTACCAGCATATTCTTATAATTTTTAAAACGCGTTATATTTATTTCCGTGGGATATTTTATTCTAATTTTATATAAACGATTTTTCTCATTAATAGATCTCAAAAGTGATTCATTTATCCAAGGTTTTTTTGGGGTAAGTTTCTTTCCTCTCGGGCTCTTATATGGGCAAAAAAGATCAAGCTTTTCATTCATAATATAATAAAATTTATCTAATGATTGGTTCGGATCCTTCTCATCAATTACAGGACTCCAATCAACATCACCAAGCCCTTCTTTTAACCTTAACACATTTTTATGTGAAAAATCTCTACGCTTGGTTTGATTTTTTTTATTATGCGGAAAATTTATAAGAAAATCAGACATAATTATACAGTGGTCAGATGAATCATCAGGAATAATAAATGTATTAACAGCACTATAAGGTGAAAAAATATTATCAATAAGTGAAAATGATGTATCAGCTATTCTAGAGGGCACAAAACATACGGGGTTTAGTCCATAAGATAGTGGGCCCTCCAAAAACTGCAAAATATTTCTATCTATTCTATTCTGATCTGCAGATAGGAGTTTCATTAAATCAATATTAAAATCACCCATAACTAAATAAGGAGTATTAAGACTAGCTAATTTATCCAACATACTTTCAAAATAATTTTTAAATTCTATCTGGCTGGATGACGGAGTACGGTAAATAACTGCAATTAAAAACTTCCGATTATTTGGAAAAGAGCATTCAACTACACAAGATTCAAAAATCATTTCAATATTCATTGGCAAAAAATCAATCCTTATACGTGCTGGTATGCAATTTTTAATCAAAACACCTAGACCCCCTTGTTTTTGTCTTTTCCGACCGATGTGAAAAAATTGGTAATCTTTTACATGTATATTTTCAATTGAAAAATCATCTAAAAAAGTTTCACATAGGCCTAATATATCTGTATCTGAATCCGACAAAAAAGTTTCAATCACATCCTGCGCAGTCCTCCAACCCCGGCAATTCCAAAACGACATCCTACTTGTATTTACATTTTTTCTTACCAGCTCATTCATAAATATATATTGATTTTTTGGGATATCAAAATTACTAGAAGTATCTTCATCATCACCAGCTACAATAGTTTGAAAAATTGACTGAAATGAAAGAGAATTCCGCTCAAATTCTTTTAACCTTGACGATGGAATTTCACGATTATCTCTATCCATTATCAAATATTAATCCCACGTTAAGAGAAACCACACCATGCCCCAAAAGACCAGCAAACCATAATAAAAAATAACAATTAAAAAAACAAAAAAAAATAATCTCCATTCCAAGTCGTTTTCCCTCAGTACGACTAATCTGCGCAACTTTTAATTTAACCTCTATGTGGCTATAAACAAAATAAAAAAGGAAAAAAAAATAATAATAATAATAATACACCTTATATAAACTAAACATAAAAAAAACACTTTCAATTTAAATGTTTTCATTCATATTACTTGGGCACATGAACTATTACTGCAACCCACGACATTACGACATTTGAACATCGACAGGGAATATAACAGGCACTTCCCTTCGGGCGATGGAAAATTTTTTATGAAAATCGTCAATCTCCGGTATGGCATCATTGAATGTGTATTTGGTAATCGAGCCGTCTGGTCTTTTCACTAGCAGATTCGGCTGAAACCCCTTCGATATCCAGGCATCACATCCATGATCTTTTCGTAATTTGTCACGTTTCACTAGAAGCAGCTTTCGCAATTTACGGATTTCAGTTGGGACATCATCACTGATGAACAGGTTGCTGTTGTTTCCAGGGAATGTCTTATCCTTAAGCTTGCTAGCGTTCTTCAATATGGCAAACTTATCGTCTTTTTTATTCAGTGTCACCTTCAAAAATTTACGGTTGCTATCATAATGAGTAACTGTGAAATTTACTTCGGGCATTTCCAGCCCGTGACGAACTACCTCTGTGAATAGAACTTGAGCGTGGTTATTATCCTTACAAGCTGCGTTCCATATGATGACATTATTTTCTAGCTTTGCAGCTTCCATTCTCACAATCCGAAACATATAATCTTCATTTTTCCTTCTTAATTCCATTATTTCATCCGTGCAAGTTTTTATTTGCATTTTGAGGCTAGAGGTTTCATTCTCAATCTTTCCAATTTTCGATTCAGTATTGTTTATCTTATTCGTTTGTAGCGATTGTTCTTTTTCCAAGTTATCCACCCTTGCGGTAAGAGTTCCTAATTGATTGTTGATATTGTCCAACTTATTTCCATTTTCTTTCACAACATCAAGAATTTGCTTAAAATCCGCAGCTAGTATCGATATTTCCGGTTTCGAGCTAGAACTGAGTCCTGAGGTGTCAAATGAACTGTCCATGCCTTCATGCTTAGCATTTTTCCTTTTACGTCCCATCTAATCACAAATATATCAATAATCCTTGATATAATATTGTCACATAAATTCACGCCACACAGAGGTCTTAACTACATCTTATTCTGACGAGAGCATTGAATGATGAATAATAATCTTTATTATTGCCAAACTGGAATACCTCACTTGGGTATTGCGAAATCTAACTAACTTCACTGAGATTATAATTCAATGAAAAAGCTTAACTGGTTTGACAATGATAATAAAATATCCAATTTATGAGAGGTCCGTTCACTTTGAACTCTGAATCAATACTACCAAACTTCAATAATCTCAGTGCTAGCCCAAAATTTAATAGTACCTGCCTTTGAATTCTTTCATTCGGATACAGGTGGACTCTTGGGAATCACTAAAACCTTCCATAGATTAAAGCAATATTTCTTCGTTCCCTCAGCGTTAACCAAACTCAAAGAATTCGTAAATAATTGCGAATCAAGTAATTTGAGAAAGAATCCCCAAACTTATCCCCCTCCAATGGGAAGGATCCCATCAGCAAGATACCCTTTCGATATTATTTCCTTTGATTTATATGGAACCAGCGGAGGTTTACCTATTTCTAACAGAGGACACACGTGTGTGCCTAGTATAATGGATCATTTTACTGGATTTACGTTCGCAAAAGGATTAAAAAATCAAAGCACGTATACCACAAGCAAAGCATTAGCAAAATTATTTTTGAATTTTGGAATTCCAACCACGGTATTGAGTGACAATAGAATCAATTTTGTTTCCGAAGTAACCAAGGACTTAATGAGTTTTCTCAATATTAATAAATTAGTGACATCCCCTTACCACCCCCAAGCAAAAGTTAAAATAGAAAATCGCCATAAATATTCTCAAATGTCTTGAGTATCTATACAAGAGATAGTAGAAATGACTGGGACCAATTCTTACCATACTTAACCAACGTAATCAATACTCCTTTTTCAGAAGTGACCAAAGAATATCCTTTTTATTCATTATTCGGCCGCGATTTCAAAATACCGTATGAGGAAACTTTAGAATCCAGACAAGTATTATAATAATACAGAGGATAATAAACAGGAATTCATAAACATAATGAGACAAACCTATAAGATAGTTAGGAAGGAGTTAGAAAAAAATCTAAAACGACCCAATGACCTCCCCCATGTCAAGGGAAAAATATATTTTGAAACAGGAGATCGCGTTTACCTAAAGAATGAAGCTAAAACTGAAGCCACAAAACTCTCCAATAGATATTCTGGACCATATAGAATAATCAAAAAATATGACAACGTTTTACTTTGAAATAGTAAACCCCTGATACTGGAAGGATCTACAAGGCACACATTAGTCGAATAAAAAGAGCCACATTTCTGGAAAATTGGGCATCGCAACCAGCGTCTGACGAATCAGCAGAAAAGAATGCGGAAAACGAACCACCTCGGTCGAGGCTGGCGGAATTAAAACCTTATAATTTCAAACAAGACTATTTTGAGAATCATAGTGACGAAGAAAATTTCGAGGAATTCTTAGCAATGAAAAATTTAGTAATTCCCAAAAGAAAATCCCTAATACCAGCGAGAACAAAAACGCCAAAAAGTCCAAAAAAATCATCATCAGAAAGTTCAGAAGAATTAGACTATACGGTATCCCCAAAAAAACAAATTTTTTCGTGATAGAATTTCTACCCCTTTTCCCCCCTAAAGATTTCCAGATGATATGATATCAGCCGCCACTCCAATAGAGAGAACCTTATCATTACAGGATGAATTAAATAGAGCTATGGAAACCCCTGGTGTCAAGATAAAGAAAACTCCACCCAAGGACACAAACAAGAAAAATTTAAGAGAAGCTATAGATATAATCAACTTTCCTATAAAAACAAGGCAAAGTACCTTGCCTTGGACCCAAGAAACCCCTGAAGATGTAAACCCAGGACAATACCATTACATAACAGCGTCCAAAGTCAAGCCCAAAGAATGGTCTTCCTGGCGAGAGACCATGGTACAGAAAATGCCCCACCCCCTGAAGAAATGGCGTTTAAACAATGGAGACACCCTGCACAAAAATTTGACTCTTCACAAAGTTCTCAGGAATATTTTAACTCTCCTGAGGTGAGAATTGAACATGAGATACCGGAAGGAAATCCATTAACCTCCAGAGGAGACGAAATATATAAAGCAAGGGCAGGTGACACCCAAATATTGCGGGGCACCACCCCCAAAGGCCCTGATGATGAGTCTTCAGAGACCAGTTCTACTGAGTCAGACGACAGATCAGTTCAGGAGGAACCCCAAGACACACGGAAACGAAAACCAACTTCAGCTACAGCCCATGCAAAAGAGGCTAAATTAAAAGGTCACAAATTCCTATTGAAGCAATCCAAAAAATTCGATCTAATATCAATGGGAAAGCCTAAAAAGAATAAAACTCAAGAAGGCGAGGAGGAAATTACCACGAAATCTGGTAGAGGGATTAAAAAACCAGAAAAGTGGAAATACGTCTAGAGACCAAGTACTCAAAAACTCATTAAATAATGTTGATACAAATTCGAATAGGATAACCATGTCAAAAATGCTTTAAACAAAAACTGTTTGGATACGAAACTTGAATGAATTGTAAAAGGAAATTAATAATTAACCTTTACAGAAAACCTGAATTGCGGCTTGACATAAACCCTTTGAAGTTAGAAGCCAAACAAGAATCGTACGACCACTCCCCTGAAAAACCTAGTGCTATTCCGTTGCTAACGGAACGATTATGGGACCAATTACTCCCGAGGCGATTGAAACTCCTAGATGCTGCTGCACAAATGATTAAAGAAAGATTGAAAATCGAAAACATGATAGAAGTCACAATCAAATCCCTTAGTAAGGTTAAGGCATCCAAGGAAAAAATGGACAAGGAAATAAATGAGATCCTTGTGGCAAAACAAATAAATAAACTAATCGAGATTGAATACATGGGATGCAAAGAACAGGCCTCAAAAATCATGAATGAAATGGAATCAGTAAGCGATGCCACGCTTGTCAACGGGTACGATTACTTCGATAAGCTTCTAACATTACAAGGCTTATATAATAAGATGCAAGAAATCGGTAAAAAGAATTGGAAGACTATAGTACCAATACTGTCGTATCTGCCAAAGCAATGATGCAGAAAGCACTGGTACCTGAAAAAATCAAGCTCCTGAATCTACAGCATGAATACGACCACTTAAAAGCACAAAAAGAAATAATCAAACTCAGACAGGAAATCTTAGAAAGACAATTGAAAGAAAACAAAACAGAAATCAGCAGAGAGATGCAAAAGCAAAGAGAATTCTTTTCAAACTTAGAGAAAGAGGTGGAAACCTTATATACAATTGAAGTCGATTTACCCTTCAAACATCAATTGGAAAATATTCTTGCAAATAATTATAACGAAGGACCACCACGACCTCCATATTTCAGGATCCCAAATCAAATTCAATATTCTCTTATAAACCCCCAAACGGAATCTGCTCGACAAAAATCTCCAGCCTGTGATATTGTAACTACCAAGACCAAATACCCCACCACCCAAGTAAATGATTTAACTGCCCAATACTCCTCAAAGATTACCCCACCACAAGGAACGCCCAAAGTACAACCATTACCGTCCGATACAGAAAACTAGGAAAATATCGACCATTGACGCCAGTTAAATTCCAAAAAAGGTAAAAATTTTATCGCCTAAATATTTAACCTATTAAAAATAAAATTTTTCGACAAGTAAAGTGTAATAAATTGTGCAAACAAGGGGCATGAGGATAATCAAATAGGCCGTGCGCAATTTACGTTAAACTATAGGAACAATAAGCCTTGCCGATTATTCATAAAGTGTCAAAAAAATTTACTGGATTGAGTAACCAATATACCTTAGTTTCCTCATAAATCTTTAAAAAAACATATGTAACTGGTTGAGAGTGGGCCAGAGCTTATGAAACGTTGTTGTTAAATAAGACGAAGTTTACATACGGTTGCTCGAGTAGTAATCGTTGTTATTAAAGTTTGGTTAAAACTTCATGACTTCTGCACACTTTCATACATTTTCCTCAGGCAATGATATTTCCTTACCTCAATTTCTGCCATACGTCTTAGCATGCGAGTTGGCCTTCATTCTAACATAAGGGCAGGAAATACGTGAAGCGTTCGAAAATCGTAATTACTTCTAAACCCTTTCTTTTTAGTTAGCTAATATCCATATTCCTTTGAAATGCAACAAAGTTAAGTTACAAAGAATGAGGAAGTTAGAAATCCCTTCAATAATAAAGTAATCTGATTTGAATTACAAGAAAAGATGACCAAAAATAGCCATGCAAACTTTCTGTGAAATTTGTAAAATACTAGACAACCTACAGCACATATTTTACAGAAAGGTCGTTGTCGCACCAATTACAGCCAAGGTTTTTCTGTTAGCTCGAACAACACATTTTTCAAACGCATTTGTCTAAAAAAAATCTTAAGATGTCACCTTCCGGTCATCATGAATGGACCAAGTAATTACGAGGGCAAAAATTCCTAGACCGCAAAACAAATGCGTAAACGGTTAATGATAAATAGCAAAAAATTACCATTGAGAGATTAATAAACAGGAAGTGAAAAATCAATAATTATCCCTTGCAACTTAGCAATCAATTGTATGTGGCCCGTATGAAATAGCCAGTCCAAAGATACACGAAATAGTGTATCATTCTGTTTCAAAACCTAAATAAACAAGGAGGAATAGTCACTAAAGAATTGACGCAAAAAAAGATTAAAAGAAAAATCAATACCCAAGGCATAAGAATGAGTCGAAAACTGTAGTATTTAAGACACCAGTTTTGCCCCGTGAATTTTGACCTAGAGAATTGCGATGTAACTCTTAACCAAAACTAATCCTGTAGATATAAGCAAAACCTCAAAAGTGGTATAACTCTTAACCTATAAAAATGAGCCCTAGAAATACGCTAAACCCAGGAAAACCCAAAAGAAAATTATTACTATGAATCTAAAACCTATAAATTATTCATGGAACAAACAAAATATAAACAAAGAAATTTCAAATTCTAAGGCGTATATTAGGAAACGATAATTGACACGCCAAATGAAACAATTCGTAAGCCCCTTGGCGACCGAAAGAGCCAATTGCGACCATCGAAGAACTGAATTCCTCAAGAGTAGGAAGGAAACCCCCCCCTTTCTTTTTGTCGGCGGGAATTTCTAAAATAAACCTGCGCTATTTTTCTCACGATTATAGAATAGCATCGTAATATTAGCCTAACCCTAGAATTTATGATAAAATAATTCGTAAACAAGCAATAATGCGTAATCCAAATTCTGTATATTTTCACAAAAAATATGTGTTCTGCAAGACGGGTAGATCAAGACGGGTAGATCAAAATTCAACAAGTACAAGCCATACCAGTAAGCAGACCAACAACCGAGAACAATTACAAAATAACGAATTAAAATACAAGTTGTCAATTCTTTCAAATATTACCGTTGGTTTACAGATGTTAAACAAAAGTCACAATTATTAATAATTTTACGAACCTTTTAAGCCGATCGAGGCACTTGACATAGCCAAGACCTGCATTATCAAAGAAGGAACGTAACAAAATCAAACGTATGCTATCCATAAAAATTCAGTTTCACAAAAAATAGTCTATTTAAAATATGAAAACACAGTATGTCCATTAAGACCATATGAATTTGAACTAAGACTAAGAAAAATAAAACAAATATTTATACGAAAGTGAAAGTGACCCAAAATCAGTTTACAATACAATCAAACAATATGGCTTCCCATATTGTTATCCATAGATTATCCTAAGCATTTTGCAAATCATAACTATGGGGGGCATCAGATGAATAAACAACCATCTTTTGAAAACACAAGATGCGTAAAGTGTCCTTAAACCATCAGCTAAAGTCAAGATTTCTCTCTTATTCAAAATACGCTTGAATACATCCTGCATCAGAAAATTACTACGATAAATCTAAATAGCCCAAGAGATTTCGCTTTAAGACAAACCCCTGTAAAATACCGAACTAGGAAAAAATATATATAAAATTTAGGGTAACTAATATTTATACTTTAGGGACCGAATCGTTCCAAATACACAATGATTTTATCCTCACAATAATAGAAAGCAATTAAAATTTATACATTGCGTTTCGCACGGCCTGGTTTCCATGCCTTTCTGTCGCATTTCCAGTGACTTTGCGACTAAAATGTTACATCTTATTGTAGCTTAGTACACTTAAATTGGTATTAGACTAGCTTTAATTCACCAATAAGGTCACTATAAAACATAAATACATTTTTTTTCATTTGGGGAATGTTGATACCAATACTGCAGAATCACGTACGATTTAGAAGGTAATTAAGGGTAAAATTCTCAATTTGTCCTTAATTTCGACTGTAACTGCGATCGCTCCAGGCTCAATGCTAACATTTACTATACTTAAGTTGTTACTTACAACCAAGCCGTTTATAATTGGTAATTTTCCACATGAATATCATATAATATCGTTAGGGGTAGAGACTTTTTCTGTTACAAAAATCCTGTTAAAGCCTTATGAATTGTTAAATCAACAAAGAGATTGACTATGTCTCGCGTGAGTCGTGGGAAGCTATGGCCGAAGGGTGATGGTGAGTGGTGTCTTTATCCCATTGCCATTCTTGTTCAGCCCTAACTCTCTTATGAGAAAAAACCATGCAGTTACGAAAAGTGATCATAGCATAATGTAAAGCTACAGTTTTAAAGTTAGATGAAACGAACCCTAAGCCATGGGGAGCCATGGTCGAACTTTGCGATCTGTGCTATTTTTTCTATTCCACTGGTCATGACGGTTTGACCAAGAACCCTCATGTGAAAATCAACTTATATCTTTACGAAAGTAAACCACGAAAACCCCCCCTACATTGCTTTTACTACTAGGGAAATTACTTTAACAAAAGTAACCGCTCAAAGGAATCTGCAAAAGAGATTAGCAGAGAATCCTCAGTCGTGAGGGGGTTGTGTCCGGGGAATGAAGGCGAAGTTCTTATTATTCTTTGAATCTATTTTTGGGACAACAATTTCTTTACGAAGAACAACTTGTACAAAAAACAAATGCAAGCATATTAGTAAGATTGAATGCCACAGAAGTAAAAGGCTGATTTGGTAATAAATTATAAGAATCCTTAATTGCCAACCCCATAAACTACGGGAACTTAACATAACTATTATTAAATTTAAAGTGTATAGCTATTACATAATCATTTCAAATCATGACAACAGAACCGAAAATCCCCTCTACTACAGAACTGAAACCTTGTTCGAAGCGCGATTATCGGCACAGAGTTCATTACAATAGTAAGCGTAAAAGAAAATATAATATATGCTGCGGCCATGTGACTGAAGGGTTTAGTTGTTTACATAATAATACAATCTATACTCAAAAACCAAAATAATAAAATTGTAAAAAAAAACCATAAAAATAGGTTGCACTGCAATATAGATTAACACGTATTAATTCTAGAATTAAACAGGAAGGTACGACTAACGAATATCATGATAATCTTCATTGTTCACGCAGCAGCCCAAGATGTCGTAAAGCAGGTAATCATACCTAAGCATAGGAAATACCCCCAAAATAGCCATAATGTATGAAAAATATGAATTCTCCTATTCATAAAGAGACCGAGGATTATCATATACGGGAAGCCAAGGTGGAGTGTCTTCAGCTCATTTCAAGTGGAATATTTGGTTGCTTGCGACACTGGAGCTCATTAATTCCCCTAACCATGAGGATGTTGTCGACCCTAAATTGTGGAAAAATTCTGAGACCACGGAGGCAAAACCCAAAGACGGATCATATTGAACCAAATGAGATGCAGAACCTAAACCCAGAACACCCAGATAACCCTTAAGCCAAAAAAACGGGAGGACATTATCGAACGAAAGGGTATAGAGGTCCTCATTCGTGCCATGTCAAATCCCACCTCTTTAATTGTTGTTTGCGTAGAGCCATGCAAATGTGATGATGAAATACGCGTTTCTTAAGTGGCATGGACGTGCGTAAACAGTAAAGGCTAAAAAATATATAGTAAATAAAGACCTCTTATTAATCCATGTAAGCTACTTCATGTTCAATTAGATAATTGAAAATTATTTTAATTAGATAGTGGAAAATTAAACGCAAAATTAGTTGAATGTTGAGAAACGTTTAAAATATGTTAAGAGCTGAAAACATATGCTGAAAATATATATGAGTATTGTTGTCGAAATTGTCATATTGTGTTATTTTTTCTCCTCGTACTTAATCATTTTCTCAACGATTACTGAGCATGTCTCACAGTAATTCAGTATTGCTGCAATATACTAAAACGATGAGAATTGCTTTTATTTTTTATCTTTAAATTTAACATTGCTCTGATTGATTCAATATCGCTAGTGTGATTAATCACGACTATTGCTTCAAATAACAGTCCCTGTATAATAGCCTATAAATTATGTACTATTGCCTTATGTGTTTTAACCTACGTGATTGCAAAGAGCATATGATTCTACCCAGGGATTTATATTCTAGGAATCGGAGTAAATCAATGGAAACTCAATCATAGTATACACGCACACAACGCAGATACAACCTAGTAGCATCTACTTTCATCATTCGGCAACCAACGATAAGTACTCAACAATTAAATCCCTGACGATAATATTATGATGACAATCTTAGTTACCAAAACCTAGTGCAAGGTAACACTACCTCGAACAATTACGTCAAACAGAAAACCCCATTTATATCTATCGACGATTATCTAGAAAACCACCCCGACCCATGCATGTTGTAAAACTGCATAAAAATCCGTCAAAAAACTATCCTTAGACGGCAAGGTCCCAAACATTAAATTCCAAGGACCAGAATAATTCTGGAGGTTAATCCCTCAATAATTACGTATCATAAACCAAGGATCAAAGACATAATGTTAAAACAAGACTCAAAAATCAAGTTTTAACCCTACCGTAATTATTATTAGATGTCGCAAAACAGCCCATCCTCCATGAAAAGAAGAGGCAAACATGACCAATCTTGTGGGAAACATAAACTCTACGTGTTAAATGGCTCCCCAGAATAAAGTGTCCAGAGAAGAGACCCAACCTAACTATTAACACTATAATCCCAGTGGTTAATCCCTCAACGATTGTGTATTATTAAACGACGAATCAAAGACAGTACGTCGAAGCAAAACCCTAGAATCAAGTTTTGATCCAACCGTAATTGCCTCTAGATGACGTAACACAGCCCATCGTTCAAAAAAAAAGAAGAACCAAACGTGAACAACTTACAGGAAACATAAACTGTATGCGTATTAAATTTTCCCGAGGATAAAAGTGCCCAGAAGAGATGCCCAGCCAACTATCAAGATACCCATTCCCTGTTATTAATTCCCCAATCGATATGTACTAGAAAACATATCAACGATTCTACAGCACCAACCCATTCGTATACGACGTGAAAAAGCCAGGCACGTACAATTATGTGCAAGAAGTCGCATTTATGAACATTTTAAAATGTTTTAAAATGAACATTTTAAAATAACATATCAAATATTCTACAACACCAACCCCTCGTATACGACGTGAAAAAACCAGGCACGGACAATTTTTTGCAAGAAGTTGTACTTATGAACATTTTAAAATGGTTACCCCAAACCATAAGTGCCAAAAATGAAACACCGAGATGACAAACCATAAAGAATTAGCCCTACTCAGACATTAATTCAATGGAAACCGAAAATAAAGTGACAACGTATGTGAGTATTATAGAGACACGTAGAATGATCAAGTAAATGTGGAATCTTATGTATCTAATATTCGACATTAATGAATATTAAGAAACATTTCATGAAAAAGATAAAACAAGTGTAAGTCACATTATTCCAGTGTTGCAATCAGATATTAAGTTAAAATCTATCAATGTGTCAAATTCTTTTCTTTGCAAGTTGTTTTTTAATCCATATATATCGGTGCATTAAAAGTTAAATGTAATAAGCCGCTCTTAAAAGTCAGTGGCTTACAGTGTCAATAAGAACGTTAGGTGGAAATATTATGTAGAATTAGGAATAGTGAACGTATAATTTCATTATCTGTATCACATCAGGTAATAGACTAATTGTATTATCAGAAACAAGATAATTAGATCACGTAGAAATATTAGCATATCAGGTGGAGGTATTTTCAGCATTAGGTGGAGGAAAATGATATTTAGATATAATCAATATATTATAGTTAGTAGAAACTCTTTGGCCCTTTCGCCAAATAGAGTGAATAGGTGATGGAGCTTTAAGTAATGCTTTCAAAAATGTAGTCACCTAAAGCAACCAGGAATATGAAAAAAAATATTATGTCTTACTAAAAGCAAGTTAATTCAAATAATAAGTTTCAAATTTTAAAATTAACAATGGTAAAACGGATCAAAATTCCAAAAATGGAAAGAGAAGTAGTAAACACAACGATGGGGACGTCGTTAACAATGGGAAGGGTAATATGTAACTGAATCAAAATTCAAAAACCTCAAACCTTCTAGTTAAAGTTATCCATGTAGAAAAGAACCACTTAAAATATGAACCTAAAAATCAAAGTAACCCACAGACATCGAATAAGGCTTGATCGTGCAATTTAAAAAGTAGCAGACAAATGCATCTTGATCGAATATCCTTGTATAACCGTTCCCACAATAAAAATTTAATTGAAATCGTAATCACTGAACCGTCAATAATATTAAACATTGCGGGACAGTTGGTCAACAACACAGCTTGAATTTAGAAATCATAATCACTGAAGGGTCAATAATAATCAAACATTGCGGGACAGCTGGTCAACAACACAGCTTGAATTTGGAAATTTAATCACCGAACGATCAATCAAAGGTAGAATTTAGTAGACAAAAAAGTCACAAAAGATACAATGTATTTCATGAAACAAAATTGTATTGTCCCAAAACAGAGTTTATGTTATGTATCAAAATGTAATCAAAATTGTATTGTTCCGTAAAAACACAAAGCTGTATTTTTCCACTCAAACTGTCAATCAAAGGTAGAATTTAGAAAAAAAAGAATAGTCACGAAAGATACAATGTATTTTCGTGAATTAAGTTATATTGTCCCAAAACAGAGTTTATGTTATGTATCACAATGTAATAAAATTGTATTGTATACAATTTTATTGTATTTCTTGGTCCAATAGGAATACGGATAACGTACTTTCAGCAACGCCTTAACGTAACCTCTGGCGAAACTGGTTAGTTAGGACTTGGCAGTTTGGAGCAGTCTTAGGAGAGTCCTCTCTCAGTCTAGAGGAGTCTTGCGAGTAGTTCTTGACAGACTTATGTAAGTTTTGAATGAACCTATTATCAGCTCATTAACAATTTTTTTGACAGTGTCATGTGAGTCTTTTACTATGTTTAAACCAATATCGAACTCGTGATTTGAATATACCCGTGTTAGAACCTATTTATTAGTGTGCAATTTACCATAGGGCCCACACGAGTAATTGAAGTGCCATTATTTGATATTCCTGATCAAGCTTTGTACCGAAATGTGAGTAATAATAAAACATTACTTTCTTATTTTATCTCTTCATGTTAGTACTTCTTACTCTCAGAATAAGTAGTCCTTGTGTCTCCAACCGCTCCCTAAAGTATCTGAATCTATAGAATCTGATTTTGACACAGTAATGGTCACTTACATATTCTCCCTACTTGACCCACTGTTTTAGTCCCCCGTCACATGAAATTCTCCCTCAAACTATGGTATAAAATCACCTAATATCCAAGCAAATTCCCCTCCCCAACGCTAAACTAAAAATCCCCCACTTGACAGACATTAAACCGGAGAAAATGTTCTTCCTTAGAGTTAAAGTCTCTTGAGTTTTCTTTCGGCTTTGCATCGATCATGTTGATTTTGTGTTTTATGGTGATTTCTTCTTTGAACAGCATGAACTGCTCTCATTACTATTTATTTTTTTTCTCATTACATTTCCGGAGAAATGTCGCAAATATGCGTGTGTTGTGTATTAAATACAACGCTTCTGCCTTGCTCCGTGTAGGGTAAGAAAGTTTTTTTTTATTAGTGTTTCCATATGCCAATCGGTACATGGTTTTTATTTATTTGAAAAAAGGGTTAGTATCTGAGTTTGGTTTCACTCGCCTTTTCAGTTCTACTATGAAACTGTTTACGCTGTTATATTCATATCGCTTACTTTTGTGTAATATAAACTGGGCAAAAGACTGTTTGTCCCTAATATTGCATACTCGTAGACGTTGGTGAGGTATGATTTTTTTTTCTCGATCGGTAAGTGTGAAGAATTAAAAGTTCTCATGCCCCTTATTAATCGCCAATATTAGTAGGTATGGACATTTAATTTTCTTTTGTCTCCTTACATGAAGATTTTGAGCTTCAGATTGAAAAGCTCCTTGTTTCTCTCCCATTTTAATGGCAAAATTTTGAGTCTCCAATTGGTGATTCGATGCTAAACGTACATGGTGAATGATACTGTTTTGTCTATGATTAAATAAAAAAAACAAGTTTTTTAATTGAACGTAAGGAGCAACATTAAAACTTAAATGAACAGAAATTATTCCATATATGAAAGGGTTGTCCCCTCCCTAACGCCTCGCTCTTTACGCTAAAGTTTTTATTGTTTTAAAAAATAAAGTTGAGTGACAGAGCCCTCCTGCTCTGTTGTATTATCTAGTTTTTAATCATTACGTTTTAAAATTCCCCAGCAATGATTATAAAACATTACACTACCACTACCAACAACTCAATGCAGCACCATGCCGCCTGAGGCGGGCGAAGCTATGGGTGCTCTTCGTTGATCCCAATATATTCGATGCTATCGCCTCCACACTCTCCCAAGATGTTCATATTTCTCTTAAATCTTTCCTTACAACATCTTCGCACACTATTCGCGGACGACCAGCTTTTATGCTCCTAAACGGTTGGCCGACAAGACCAATCTTCCGCAAAAATAAAATAATAGATGGCGATTTGTAAACAAATTTTCGAAGTACGAAAATGAGGCTTATTTCCAAAAAGATAAAAACTTTTCCGGTTAAAGTAAATACAATGGATGCTCAGATGGAATTCAATGTTGAGGTATTCATAAAACCAAAAAATCAATCAAATACACAGCTAGAAAGACTTGCAAATTTAGCTTCTTCGAGTTTTGCTGAAGTACTTTTGTGGCTCCATAGGCTAGATCTGAGTTTGGTTTTTTGGTTCAAGGCTTTGGCCCATGTTTATATATAATTTCAAAAGATTTTTGAGCAGATCTAGCTTCAGTTGAGTGGCATTTTCACCTTAAATTTCTTCCTCCCTCTAGATCTTAACAATATCTGGTGCTTATTGAGTGGTGGACACCATATGGCTAATATGGGGGTAAAGTTCATTTTTGGTGCAAGTGAATATTATATTTGGTAAAATTCTACTTTATCTACTTTTGGCTATCTTGGAAAGAGGTTTGGTTAGGAAAACGAAACTTTCTGGGATGGGTCTACAGGCTAAAGTATGTCCCAGGAAGGTAGGCTAGGCCTATTTTGAGATGCATACCTCCACTTCTTCTCCCTCTAGAGGTTCTTGGGTCAATATATACCAAATCATATTATTGAGTTAGGACTAAAGTGAATACACCATTCAATACCTTTTTTTATGCTGATTACGAATATAATAAGCATTTCTATCAGAAATGAATTTCAGCCCCCCCCCTATATATGCCAATTCAGGGTTAGGTTAGGTATAGCCTATATAGGGGGGGGGGGCTGAAATTCATTTCTGATAGAAATGCTTATTATATTTGTAATCAGCATAAAAAAAGGCATCGAATAGTGTATTCACTTTATATACCAAATCATATTATTGAGTTTCAAATAAAGTGAATACACCATTTGATGCCTTTTTTTATGCTGATTACAAATATAATAAGCATTTCTATTGGAAATGAATTTCAGCCCCCCCCCCCCCCTATATAGGCTATACCTAACCTAACCCTGAATTGGCATATATATAGGGGGGGGGGGCTGAAATTCATTTCCGATAGAAATGCTTATTATATTTGTAATCAGCATAAAAAAAGGCATTGAATGGTGTATTCACTTTAGTCCTAACTCAATAATATGATTTGGTATATATTGACCAGGTCTTGACCTTTGATGACCTTTAAAAATATGTGTGTTATAAAAGCAAAACCTTGCAAAAGTAGATCTTCTGCTTAAATGAAGCAAAATAAAATTATTTTTAGCTTCACAACTTTGCTCAATCCCAATTTATAAGGTTTTAAAGATATGCAAATATATTTCCTAAATTTTAAAAAATATATTGATATGGCTTAAAATTCTACTCAAATAACAGAAATTGTATTTTCAGAAATAAAGCCAGCAAAAAAGAAACTGATAACTAAAAATTAAGGTAAAATTTTGTTTTGTTGTAAGTTCAATAGGTGTAGACCTGTAATATAGACATATTTCAAGATCTTCTAGAGAGGGAAGGAGGGGATGTTGGTACTTGAAAATACCTTCCTAGGACATACTTTATTCTGTAGAACCATCTCTGAAAGTTTTTATTTTCCTAACCTAAACCCTTTCCAAGATAGCCAAAAGTAGCTAAAGTAGAATTTTACCTTATATTTAGATTCAGGATGCAATTCTGGGTATATACTTACACATTACAGGGTGGGGGTATATACCCTGTAAATGTATAGGTTCTAAGAAATTCATGAATTTCTTAAAAAAAACTCTAAAACCAAAGGAAGAAGTGAAGAAAAAGATTCTTCCCCTGAAAAATGTGTTAAATATGTTTATTCTGCATATTATAGAGTAGGCCTAAAAATAGTTTTCTTAACATGTTTCCTTATGTCTAGCTTGGTTCCTAGGCATATAATACTGGTTGGCTAATTTAAAGATTTGTATAGGATATACACTGTCAAATTAGCCATCTGGTGGTATCCCTTGAGTGGTTACTCTCTCCAGAAGTAAACAAGTCCAATTAGGGTAAGTGTGCTAATTAGGGAATCTTCAGAAGGGGACATAGTTCTAGAGTACAATCACTCCTCCTCAGAAGGAAACACTATAAAATTCTGGAAACAAGTTTTAGAAATCTACTTAAATATCATTCTGAAATGTATTTCAGTACCCCCCCCCCCCCTCCCCCCATAATGTAAAAAAATAAAGTCCAAATCATTCTTTATTTTTCAATGTTATAATATAAAAATATTTTTTATTTATGTCACCAATCTTCTTTAAATAGATTCAATAGAAACATCAAAAAAATCATGAAACAGGGAAATACACGGAAAATATTCTACATAGTTCAGGCTCTATATTTGCAAATTACTAGGGGTAGAGTGATATTAAAATTAAGTAAAGCACTTTTGAGAATAATGCTATTAAGTATTTTATAATTTCATATTGTTTCCTTCTTAAGAGAAGTAGGCCTAGTCTCACTATACTAGTAGTACCAGAGAAATGCTAAAAAAAAGAGAAGCATTTTTGTGCAAAGTTGGAGCTGATTTTCCTAAGTCAAGTGAAAAATGAGCCATATAGTACCAAAAAGGTTATGGTAAACTAAAGAAAACTGAAATGTTTCTTTAGATGCTTGAATAATGGAGTATCTATCTTAGTTTTAACAAGATTTTTGAAGATAGTAAATTTTAGCTTGGTGGATGGGGGACAAACTAAGGCCCTGGGCATTTTCCCCACTGCACCATAGCAAATTACACCTTTGGGCCTAGACCAAACAGAACTGCTTTTTCAGATATTAAGCAAAAAATAACAGGAATTATCATATAAAATTAAAGAACAAGATTAAACTCTAAGAAAGGAGAATTTGTTCTGTCTAGGAGAGAGCCACTTCTTGTCAACTCCCCCCTTGTGATCATAAACTCTGGAGGATATTTATACCAAAGTAATTATAATGTTCTTTTAAACTTTAATTGTTCTTATAAAAACTGAAAAATTCCCTTTGGGCCATCCCAAAGCAAAATGTAGGTAATAGTTTGCTGACCTTTGTTTCACACCACATAATCTGCATATATTTTAGAATATAGGTTGACTATTCCATTATTCCTTATCTCTTTATTATATTTATTTGTCTTAATTTCTCTGTGTTGGTTCGATTTTATGTGTGGGGAGAGTTTTACATGGGGAAAAGGCTTAGTACCTATACAGGCAGAACCATTGAAAGGGGTGCAATCAGGCTACTCTGGCTAGGGGTTGCCCAATTTGAGGAATTTTTCACATTTATTTGGCTCTTTTTGCTTATATTTGAGTCTAGAGTGGGTGTTGTAATTATTTTATCCCTGGGCAACCCCAGGGGTGTTATTTGTTATGGGGCAGGTTGTTTTGGGAAAATTGGCTGCAGCTTTACCCCCCCCCCCCGCCCCTCCCAGGAGTTTGACAAAATTACACCACTGGGTGCCCCCAACTCAAAGAAAGGCTCTGTATATAGGCTAAGCCTAGTAATATGTTTGTTTGTTGGTGTTTTCATTCTTTATTCAACTGTAAACTGGTTAGACTGTGTAGACTCAAAGACACTCAGTTTAATAGGAGTCATTAAGTTGAATATTTCAAAATAAAAAAAAATTACTAGGCCATTTTAAATGAGCTAAAAATGTCAAACTAATGGAAGGAAGAAATACAATCAGATTAGTATAAATATGCTGCATATTATGTAGTAAGATTTTCATTTGTCAGGGTTTTTCTTTTAATTTATTTATCTCTTAAGGCTACATAGCCTATATGACCCTGAGAGGGGGGAGGGTAGGGTGAACTGTCACAAGTGCAACTTCAACCATAAAAATAATCCTAAAATTATCAATCAAAAATGCCTCTATTTTGTTTCATCATGTCATTTTCCAAAGATGTACTACTCTGCATAATTACCAAAAGTGGTACCATTGTTTCCTTTTTTTATGCTATTTTCAAATATTATTTCTGCAATGCACCTCTCCTTAGGTCTTATTAGTCTTATATCTGCAATCTCCTCCTTAAGCTGTCCTCCTTATGCATTATTTCTACAATTTGCCCCTCATGACAGTCTCATATACAGGGTAAGATACCCAGTAGTAGCACAGCTAATACCAACCTTTAACAGACAAAAGACTTAAGAAAAAAATTTCTATTTTGGAATGCAGTAATGTTAGGAGAATGAATATCAGGAATTAATATACAGACAAAATTACATCCCAAGAAAGTGCTTGATTAACATGAGATTCCATTACTAGCATGGAGACATGGTGAACACATGTCTCCATGCTAGGTGAACAAATGGTGAACAAGTGCTTGGTTAACATGAGATTCCATTACTAGCATGGAGACATGGTGAACACATGTCTCCATGCTAGGTGAACACATGGTGAACACATGAACACATGGTGAACAAGTGCTTGGTTAACATGAGATTCCATTACTAGCACGGAGATATGGCAAACACACTACTGAATTCTGTTTTTATGTTATTTCTATGTATAATAACCAATTTACATCCAAATATACCCTCCTCCTCATCCTCCATATACAGTCTTAGGAATATATAAAAACTAAAAGAAAACACAAAAATAATCAAATTGGTACTCTATAATTATTAGGATGTTTCTATTCATCAAATTATCATGTTTCATTCCACTATTATCCAGTTTTTTAAATTTATTTGAAATAATATGGTAAATTCTGCATTCAATTACAGTTGGAGATAAATTCCAAACTAAAAGGTGAAAAAAAGAAGAGAGAAACTCTGCATGGATTTTGGAAGACAATCTCTGATCCACCCAATCCAAAAAACCCTTTTCCCCCCTCAATCCACAACAAAACAACTCCCGCGCAGGGTTGCAGTGCCTGTTGAGAAACTTCAGCTGGTACACTCTGACCATCAGCAGTTAGTGAAAAGTTTTGTACCTAGTTTTGTAAATATGTACAACAAAAATCAGATAGGTTGATTAGTTTTTTTGTTAAATATTAAATTTTTAATGTGACTATGCTTGTATAATGTGATTAATGCTTTTAATGTGACTATACCAAAGAAATTTGGCAGTGCCATGAGGATTTTGGTGAAAATAAAAGTTTATCTATCCATCTATCTAACCAGTTCAACGTACCTATGACTGGAACTATAACATGTCCCAGTGTCCTTCACTTAGTGTCCTAGATGTAAGTTTTAAGAAAATAGATGAATTTTGGGAGGTTTTGTAAGTTCAGGGTACAAGATTTGAAAATTAAAGTTAAGAAGGCTAGGTTGCTTAGATTGGGAATAAATAATGGTGAAGAGGTGATGTTTGGTAACAAGAAGATCAACCAAGTGGATAGTTTATAAATTTTTTTTTAATAATAAAAAGTTTAATAATTTTTTCTCTTGTTTCCAAAGGCACTGAACACCTAGTTTGAGTAAGATAAATGGATGATAAATCTGAGTTACAACAAGTTTCAAGAATGAGGGAGGCGGGTAGTTAACAGAACTGATCAAATGGGATTAACTTGTTTTAGTTATCCACTAAAATCAAAAGTATTTGATTTTATGAGCTGTCAGTCAAGTAAAAAATTATCTTAACAACTTCTGGAAAAAACTTACAGTCTTCATGTTTCCTCCCAAATTTATGAGAATTTCTAGCAAAAAATTCTAGATATCTGAGTATGCATATTAACAAAAATGAAATAATTCTAAAAAAATATAAGATCTTCTTGCTGGATAACCTCACACTCATTATAATCAGTGGTGTATTTTCATGAAAATCCTGGGGGGGGGGGGGGGAGGGGGCAAAGTTGAAGCCAATTTTCCCAAATCTAGTGAAAATGACTGAAAAACTGAAAAATGAGCCATTTGGTACCATGAAAGTACTATATAATACTATAAACATACTTTATAGTACTGTAAAGGTAAATATATACTAAAGAAAACTGATCTGTTTCTGTTGATCCGTGAATTATGCAGGTTTTGACATGAATTATGTTGGGTTTGACAAGATTTTTGAAGAAATTAAGTTTCAGGTGGGCAGGGGGGGGGGGGCAAACCGGGGTCTGGGAAGGGCAGTTGCGCCCTGGCAAGTTACACCCTGAGTATAATTGATTTTTTGTTTATTCTTAAAAGATATTGAGAAAAAAAGACATCATTTAAAGATATTCTGTTCCATTGTTTAGTGGCTCTTATAAAAAATTAATTGCTTTTGCAGAAAAAGCAAGATTTTATGTTTTTCAGGATTTTTTTTTTGTAAAATTGGGTTTTGACCTCTGCCATTTTATCTATTCGTCTACAATTTTCCATTAACTTTCTCAGTGGGCTTTCTTACTAATAACAAAGCTACACAACCTGAAATTACCCAATCACGTAAGGGGAAGTACTAAACCTGTGCAACGCTAGCTTGAGAACTTGATATCAGGATGGAGCTAATTGTCAAATTTTACAAGTTTTGTTACTGCTGCTACTACTAACAACTCAGGATGACCTCAAACAGATTGTGGCTAACTCAGCCATGCTCCCTCCTCCCCCATCCCAATATGCTTGAAGTCTTATCCCCCCTAATAACTTCCAATTTCTCTTAAATCCTTCCTTATAACCTCACCCACCCCCATTTGGTCCTAGATGGTTGGCCAAAAAGGACAATATTTGACACTCTGTCTTTCTTCATCTTCAGAATGTATCCTAGCTTTCTCAAACCTTCTCTCATTATAGCCCTAGAAAGTGGTAATGAACCACATTTTTTTTTACTGCTTACTGTCTGAAATATCCAAAAGAATCTATACACGATTCCTCTGGAAAATATCTCATAAATCCATTCTGTCATTTTGAGTGCCCACATTTCAGACCCATACTTGACCATTGTCACTAATGTAGCTTCTAATATTCTATTTTGGTTTGTGGAATTATCTTAGTATTCTTACAAATTTCTTTCGACTATGAAAAACAACGTGGACTTTGGATATTTTACTTTTAACGTCTTCACTGCATTCACCATCTTTACTAATAATTAACTAAAAAAAACTTTAAAAAAAAAATGATTTTAAGAAAAGCCCAGAGCCATATCAAACTTAAGATCAGCAGAAATAAAGTCCTATTATAATTCAAACTGAAAACGACTAAAAATTACAGTTAAATAATAAATGAAACCCAAAACGAACAGAATTTAAAATAAATGGTCATATCAAACATAAGGAAGTCAGATATTGATATAGATAAATAACTAAATTTTAAAACAAGTAAAAATTAAAGTGAAGTTTCAAGTGATATTAAAAACGAACAAAATTACTTCAAGCAGGTACTGCTTGAAGGAATGTCTCCTCCCTCCTCTGCCTCCTGCCTCCTCCTTCCTCTCTCCTCCTCTAACCGTTTAAAGTTCTAAAGCCTATCGCGTCGTTTGCGTTTTACTGACAATTAATTAAAACAAACTTTACAAAAAAAAAGTTTCTTAAAGAAAAATAAAGAGCCATGTTAAACTTAGTGTCAACACAAATAAATTCTTATAATAATTTAAACTCAAAAGAACCAGAAATTACCAATGCAAGATGAATGTAATCGAAAGCAAACAGAAATTACAATAAAACGACCATAGAAAACATGAAGATAACTGGTACAAACATAGATAAATAAATAAATTTTAAAACTAGTAACCATTAAATTGAATATTCAAATCAAATTTAAAGTGAACAAAAATTGCTACAAATATGAGTTTGGCTACTACCCCCACCCCCTCCCCTAACCATAGAAGCTGTAAGTTGAATATTATGCTTTTGTTTTTCAAAACATTGACAACAAATAGATAGAAAATCAATGTAATAATCAAGATTACTGGAAAGAACTAATAAAAATAAACTGAAAATTGAATTAAAAAAAAGCTTGAAACAATTAAATAATAAAATAAAATGATATTTTATATCAGATTTTATTTCACTGTAATTTCTATTTTTATTTTTCAATGTTATAAATTTAAAACAAAATATTTGTAAGGTATTTTGTTTAAGCTAAATAATATAAATAAACAATAAAACAAGATAAAAAGAGCATGGGAGGGGACCAGGTACCCTCCAGTCATTTTCTAACATCTCCTTCAACATGCCCTGAAAGTTTAAACTTAATACCCTCAGCCATTCTCAGGATTTTCTAGTTGAGCTTTTTTGATAAACTGGATCCACCTAGTATCTCTTGATTTAATTTAACCTGCCTCTCAAAAATCCCTGAAGATTTGGGAATGTTTGGAAACACTTAGCCTTTGCCACACACCAAGAATCAACCATTTTTAACGTTTTAATCCCCCCCCCCTTTCCTAACGATAAGTCCTGCATTTAAAAAGGGTAAACTGTATGATTTATAGTCCTTCCCTTGGAGGCTGTGAGTGATTTCATCCTCAGTTACATAGTTACTGGATCTTTTATCTATTTTGAAGAAAAATTTTTTTTTTCCAAAATTTTGATTGATGTTGAGGGGAGGGGGCATCTAAAAATAGAAAGGCAGGATTTCGCCCATCCGATCACTTTTTACATCCCCCCTCAACATACCCAGTAAAATTCAACTTAATACCCTCAGCTGTTCCTTAGATAGCCTATTACTGATACGCGCTTTTCACAAACAGCATAGGCATATGATGTTTTTATTTGTTTGGCATTCCTATCTGAAGCTGTGGGGGGTTTTTCATCGGAACAGGTATAGTTATTTGTCCTTCAAGCTTTTACAAAATGGCTATATCAAAATTTTGATCAAATCTTTTTGGAGATAGGGCAGCTACAAAGGGCGTGGGAGAAGAGAAGGGGGGTCTGGTGGCACTCCAACCACTTCAAGCCCCCCCCCCTTAACATGTCCTGATTTTTTGAACATAATACCCTCAGCCGTTTCTTAAGACATTTAAGGTTTGTCTTTTGATTTATTGGATGCACATAGTGCCTTTTGATTTAGGTTAATATATCCCTCAGAATTCTCCAAAGTTTTGCTGTAATGCCCTTGACCTTTTCAGATACACAAAAAATCAAAATTTTCCTTTTCCTTAATGATAAGTCCTAAATGTAAATAATGGACAAATTTGATAATTTATAATCCTTGCCCCAGGGCTGTTGGGGCATGGCATCGTAGTTATGGTTCCCGGAGGCATAACAATTGGACCTTTTAATTAGCTTGAACAAAATGACAATTACAAAATTCCGATCATTGCTGTGGAAAAGGGCACCTAAAAAGGGCAAGGGGGCCTGATTACCCTGCAATCACTCTTCAACATCTCAACTTGCTTTGAAAGTTTCAACTTAATACCCTCAGTAATTTCTTATATATTGCTGATATTCACTTTTGACAACCAGATAGCACATGGTGTGTTTTAATTTTGTTTGGCTTCCCTTCCAACATTTCCTTAAAGTTTCAACATGATACCCTAAGCCTTTTTGGAGTTCTAGGATCAAACATGCCCTCCTTTCCCAATAAAAAGAACCATATATGTTAACAATGGACAACGTGCACAGCTTGTAGTCCTTGCCCCATGGGCTATGGGGGTTTTGTCAGCCCCTGGGCTATAGTTATTTGACCTTTAGACTATTTGGAACAAAATGGCTATCTAGAAATTTTGATTAGATGATTAGATTGGGGAGAAAAGGCATGGGAGGGGAACTGGTCACCCTTTGGTCACTTTTGACTCTCAAAAAAGGGCACTGGAAATCCTTGCACATGGATCAAACATGCCATCCTTTCCAAATTAAAACCGTATGTGTTAACAATAGGCAACTCTCATAACTTGCAATCCTTACCGTAGGAGCCATGAGGGGTATTGTATCCTAGGAGGAATAATTACTATACCTTTTGACTCTTCCAACAAAACTGATTTTGCAAAATTTTGATCAGTGTTAAGGAAAAAGAGCATCTTTAAAATAGGGCAACGGGTCCTGGTTGGCCTCCAAGAGCTCTTCAATACACCCTTAAAGTTTCAACTTAATACCCCTAGGACAAATCATCAGTACCCTCAGCTGGCCCCTCTGATACCCTACCCAATTTTAGCTTTTTAGCCGTTGAATAGGCATGTATCACTATGTTTGAAACTGAAAATATTTTTTTTTCCCATTTAGAAACATGTATTAAAACGTGTTTGCGATTATGGAGCTCAATATACAAACCAAAATATTGAGAAAACAATTTCCTCTGCCTGAAAATGATAGCTTCATAAAGTAGGCCTATTCCATGTCGTGTAGCCTATAGATATTGATGCATATGGTGAGGGTGTTGTTGTATGTATTAATGCATATATATATATATATATATATATATATATATAATATATATATATATATTATATATATATATATTATATATATATATTATATATTATATATATATATATTATATATTTAACGTTTCTGAGATCCCAAGCTTAAAACTGAAATCCGAAAATCTCTGTGGAATTCCCGAGGAGTATTTGATAGTATTAATTTGTTTATTGCATTTTGTTTCTGTTTTTTCTATTTTTGCATCTGTTTTCATCATTCAATTTATGTTTTCCTTATTGTTGTACCATCAATTTGAGCCTAAAAACTAAGGGTCGTTATTTTCGTTATAGAATAAAGCTACTGGTCAAGAATTATTTGATCTGGTCTGTCGAACAATTGGTCTTCGGGAAGCTTGGTATTTTGGGCTTCAATTCCAAGATTCAAAAGACAACACTGTTTGGCTCAAATTGGAAAAGAAAGGTACTTGGGTCTTATATTTTAGTATACTGGTCCAGGAGCAAACAGTCCAATAAATGGAGGAAGATCAAATGATGTTTTAGGGGAGGACCACTTGATCAGATCTTGATAGGATCTTGATAAGATCCTTGATAGGATCTTCTGACTTAGACTCAAATATCCTTATTTGTGAAAATATACGTTTTCTAAAACTTTCCAAGAAGTTTGTAGATGGCCCTTAAAGAATATAAGCTTCCCCATCACCATATCCTTGTACACACCTATCATGGTTGCCAAAGCAACCATAAAGAGGGAGCCATAGCCCACTGTGTCAAAAAGTTTATAGACTTTTCATGGGCGCCCATAAGCTGAATTCCAAGGGGGGGGGGCGAACCTCGTCTAATTAGCACTTTTAATGCTATATAATAGAAATCTCAAAGAAAAATATAAAAATAAGGCAGTATCATTCAGCCATTTGCAACCCCCCTGCCCCTCCCCCTTATGGGCGCCCATGAGACTTTTGGTTTACAATTATTTAAAAAGGTTTCAAAAATAGATCTAGCGTGAAAATTTTCTGTTCAAAAAACTGTTCAGGAATGATAACTGTTATATTGGATTTTCTCAATAATAAAAGTTTATTGCGGAAAAAGAGTTTTCTGGAATTTGGAAAAAGATCTTCAAACTCTTATAAAACGGCAACAGATTTAAATTAAAAGTGCGTCATTGAAATTGCTGATTGAAACGCCCCTCCACCTAAACTAAAGGTTTAAATCCCCATCTAGAACAACAAGAAAAATTTTTGTATGTGTAGCAGTGATCTTCCTCCTTTTTTTTGCGAAGACTAGCAGGCTACATCGTAGGGATACCCCTACCTCTTAAAGATATCTCTAAGACTAGCATCTTAGATATACTTTTATTGGCTTGTTAATTGCTACTATTCAGATCTATGGCACTGCTGCTCCTACAATTATTTAAATGGCTGTAACTAGAAACTGCTTCATATGATCAGATAACTGAAATAGTATTTTTCATGTTTTTATTGTCTTCATTTATAAAACGACAAATGAAGACTAATTAATTTGACGATGTTAAGCATCAGCAAGTGTGAATGTCATCAGAAAGCATCCAAGAGTTGTTGCTGGATCAGCGGCAGAGTACATCTTCAAGGTTTGCTCATAGACACCCTAAAAAAGAAAAAAAGAATAAATGTCCTGTCTCCGGTTTTATGTAGCTTAAGGGCAAGGTTGCCACCCATCCCTAATGATTGATCACTATTTCTTATCATTTTCTTGCTATATTTCTAGTGATCACCAGATAAGTTTCTAGAGAAATTTCTGCTGATCACTATTTCTAGTGACCAGCAGCAGGGTACATCTTCAAGGTTTGTTCATAGACACCCTAAAAAGATAGAGAGGAAAAGAAGAAGAATATCAATTTCCTGTCTCCGGCTGTACATGGCTAAAGGGTAGGGTTGCCACCCACTAGTTATTGATCACTATTTCTAGTGATTTTTTTTCTTGCCTTAAGTAATTTTATTTGGGCTAGGGATCTTTTGAACCAGTTTCTTATTCACAAACAGTGATAAAATTTCACAAAAAATACTATATATTTCGGTCACATATGCAGTGACCGTCATCAGTAGTAAAACTAAACTAAAACGATTAGAAACAATAGTTTATATACGAAATAAAATAAACTACATATTATTTAATGCTCTAACTATTTTCAAAGCAAAAGTGGAAGCTAGCCTCTTTGACCTTCTTGGATCTGGTTCATTAGCGTTCAATGAAATAACACTCGGACAGAGGTTAACTGCATATGTATATATCTTTTCTTTTGCAACAGTAAATATATTATTTTGATCATAGATTCTACCTATGTCTAAAAGACCAATTAAAAAGGTAAATACTAATATATTGAAATATTTTCTCTGCATAAGAAACTAATCGTTCACTTCAATCATTTTCAGTTTTTCTGGTTTTGACGCATTATACCCAGCTTTATGATTTAGAAACGTGAAACTAATATTTACTCCCGGATCCTGATCCCCTTGGTACATAAATTATGGATCTTGATGCAAACTAATCCGGATCCTGATACCCCTTGGTACATAAATTATGGATCTTGATGCAAACTAATCCGGATCCTGATACCCCTTGGTACATAAATTATGGATCTTGATGCAAACTAGTCCAGGGCTAATTTCACTTGCTTGTCTACCCTTCAAGGGTGCATTTAGAATTTTTTTTTTCTGGGGGGAGGGGGAGTAAAAACAGATCAAAGATTTTTATATGCATTTTGGTTGTGTTTTTACGAGTCTGACAAATATTTTTTTGGAGGGGGTGAGGGGTCAATCACCGTAACTCACCCCCTCTTGGAAACGGTCTTGCTACCCATAGTGCCCATACCCGTTTTGACTTGGTTTTATTTCGTCTTTTTAGTTTGATTGATTATCTTGTTCCTCTTTCTTGCCATTCGCCAGGATATTTTATCATGATATATTTTCAGTGAGCTGGGCATTTCTTTCAAAATTTTCTTTGAGGTGAATGTAACACCTTTACATTGGAATGAACTTATGAGGTGTACCTACAGCTGCACAAGCCCAATCCTTGGATAATATTGAATATCTTTGAGAGGGGAAGGGGGAAATAGGACTCAGTTTTAATTGAACAGCCAATGTTTTTCTAGGGAGTGGGTGTCTACCTCTCCTTTGAGCGGGTATGATGCGTAATGACATACTGACATGTTGATACTTCCCCTTTCACTGTTAAAATACTACTACGAATCAAAGGCAGTGTTTAATATTTTAATGAAAACGCAGTTATTTTATATCATTTTCTAAAACTTGATTTCATAGTACACACTTTCTTTTCATACGTAATTAGACTGAACCTAACATAACGAAAATCGAAAAGGATTTAATAAGACCGATAAACTTTGTAAAAAAAAAAGAAAAAAATGTACAGTTAGAATGTAAAATTCCGAATGTTTCTGCTTCACATACGAAACCCTATTTTAACCGAAAAAAAACTGGATTAAATAATAAACTCATGGATAAAGTTTTGTTTGACCACTTGCATGCATTTCCTTTTTACATTCCTTTTAACATTTTTCTTTTTAACATTTCCATAAATTTCATTCTTATTCGTATTTTTGTCTAGCATTTGTGTTTGTTTTTTTCTTATCTTTTTTTGTGTATGCGCTAATTTGTTTGAACTAGTTTTTGGTTGTTCCGCCATTTTTTTTCTCCGTTTATAAAGGCACCCAAATATGAATTACATTGGGACCTTTGTTATCAAAGGTCCCAATTACTGCAAGTGACCTATTTTTTTCTCCGGTTATAAAGGCACCCAAATATGAATTACATCGGGACCTTTGTTATCGAAGGTCCCAATTACTGCAAGTGACCTATTTTTACTCCGTTTATAAAGGCACCCAAATATGAATTACATTGGGACCTTTGTTATCAAAGGTCTCAATTACTGCAAGTGACCTATTTTTTTCTCCGTTTATAAAGGCACCCAAATATGAATTACATTGGGACCTTTGTTATCAAAGGTCCCAATTACTGCAAGTGACCTATTTTTTTCTCCGGTTATAAAGGCACCCAAATATGAATTACATCGGGACCTTTGTTATCCAAGGTCCCAATTACTGCAAGTGACCTATTTTTTACTCCGTTTATAAAGGCACCCAAATATGAATTACATTGGGACCTTTGTTATCAAAGGTCTCAATTACTGCAAGTGACCTATTTTTTTCTCCGTTTATAAAGGCACCCAAATATGAATTACATTGGGACCTTTGTTATCAAAGGTCCCAATTACTGCAAGTGACCAATTTTTTTTTCCGTTTATAAAGGCATCCAGATATGAATTACATTGGGACCTTTGTTATCAAAGGTCCCAATTACTGCTAGTGACCTATTTTTTCTCCGTTTATAAAGGCACCCAAATATGAATTACATTGGGACCTTTGTTATCAAAGGTCCCAATTACTGCAAGTGACCTATTTTTTTCCATTTATAAAGGCACCCAAATATGAATTACATTGGGACCTTTGTTATCATTTGTAAAAAAAAAAGATATTAATAATTTTATAACATTCTGATTGTTTTTTTCATATTCTAAATCTCAGAGCTTTCACTAAATCTTAGCAGAGAAAAATAGGCATTCATAAGTCTAATTCCTTATAGAATTATCTGATTACGTATATGGTAGCCTATTAGTTACATGTGGGAAACCACAACAACTTACAAGATGCTTAATTTATCCAGGGACGGCAATTTGCAGAAAGTTAGGGGGGATTTTTTCTAGGAAAATAAAGAAAAGTTATTCTCGAAATATACATAGGGAAAATTTTGATTCTTTTCAGTTTTTTTTTCAGCAAAAGCACTGAAATACTATTTTTGAAAATACAAGGAGATAATTATATCTAGGGGGCAATATCCCCCTCTCTGTGCTTTCCGGTGAATCTTTTGATTCCAGTAAATGTGGAAAAAGTGAAAACCATCATCTATGTAAAATACTAATGCTTCTGGCAGTGGCGGTTCTAGGCCTGAACCGGGGGGGGGGGTAGCTTCCCCCACCTAGATTTCTGACATTTAACATTAAATTCCTTTTGTTTTATACGTTAACACTCATGTCGTATGCCTCCATTCCCAGATTACGAGGCCTAAACCTGTTACTTCTTGATTTGAAGTATCACTGAAATTGAAACTGGACTGGAAATAATATCTGAAGAAGTATTAGACTTACCGGGCCAAATTGAATATATTCAGCTGGGAGGTTAAGCGTAAGGGGAAAAGTTGTTTCTCCTGCTAGCAATGGACACTCGCATGGGACATCGGGGGGAAAGTATGGGCAGAAAACGTCTGGTTGTGTAGTGATGGCACCGCAAACGTCGACGTCACTGAAAATTTAATTAAATATATTAAAATTAATTAAATGAAATTACAAAGTTCGAGCTTTCATAACTTTTTGTACGTAGTTCTGACGATAGCCTACTCATCTCCAAGTAACCGCCATTACGACAAAAAAAAAAAAAATCTAATTATGGGTTTGTAGCTATGTTATTGAATGTAGCAATTTATATATTTGTCTTACATAAATGTCTTTTCATTTGATTGGGAATTTTTTTTAGCGATATTTTCGTGAAAATAATGTTAAGTATAGGTTTTATTTGAAGAAAAACTCTGAAAACTATACAAAACGTCGAATTTTTTGAAATGTATGGTTATTCAAAATATCGATTTTTTTTTGTCATCAAAAATGAAAACATAATATAATTATAAACCCACCGTGTTATTTTTTATAACTACCTTATTATAAAATAATTATATAACGTATTTTTTTTATGACCCTTCGGGAAAAACCGTCTGTTCATTCAGACTAGATACATTGATCATTATGATTTGAGTGTGCCAAGTAGTGCCTATGTAAAAACTAGAATTTTGGCGGGACATCAAGGAACTGGGCCGTTTCTCCTCTCCCTACATGAATATCTTCATTCAAATGTTGATACAATAATAAAACCGCCTTTTCATTCAGACTAGATGCCTTGATCATCAAGAATTAATTATGCCAAATAGTGCCTATGTAAAAACTCGAATTTTGGTGGGACATCAAGGACCTGGACCGTTCAAGGTACCGTGCAAAGCTCTTTTCCAAAATTTGCATCAAATGCATCAAAACAAATGGCTCATTCGAGCAGAAATCAAAAGTCTTACTGCCCTTTTTAAGTGACCAAAAATATTGGAGGGCAACTAGCCCCACCACGCTCCCACGCCCCTCAAAGACATCTGATCAAAATTTGATAAGATATTTAAATCAGTATAGCTGAAAGGTCCAATAACTATGCAGTTGCGGTAACACGACCATATGTAGTCCCTAGGGAAAGGATTGTAAGTTACGCAATTTGCCCATTTTTCATGTATAGCATTTGTTATTGGGATATAAGCGGAGGTTTTTGGCGGGGATTTATCTGTAGGGAGGTGGCAGGGAAAGGACTGGCTTGGTTGGGAAAACCATGAGAAATTAAGCAAAAAAAAAAAAAAATTCAATCGAAAGTAAGCAACAACACTAAAACTCAAAACGAACAGAAATTATTCTGTAAACGAGGGGCTGTCCCTACCTCAATACTGAATTCCAACTTTTTGTCACAATTCTGTTACAAAGACTGCTCAAACGCGAGGGCCGTTGAGTTTGAGTGAAAAATACTTTTAAAGACCTTTATTACTTTAATGTCAAGAGTGAGGCTCGAGGAAGGGGAAGCTCCCCTCCCCTTATATTGGGAATAATTTCTGTTCGTTTTGAGTTTTAATGTTGCCCCTTACTTTCAGTCGAAATGTTTGTTTTTATTAAATCTATTGAAAAATTTGGAGGAGGTTTCCATTACCCTCAATCTCGGGACTTCACCGAAATTTTCAAGATGAATCGAATGAAACACTAATGAAAAACCAGCGGTCGTAAATTCAAACACAAGCTCATGAAACACAGAATGAAACACAAGTGGTCGTAAATTGAAACACAAGCACATGAAACGCAATGAAACACAGGTCGTAAATGAAACACAAGCACATGAAACACAGAAACACAATGAAACACAAGCGGTCGTAAATTGAAACACACGCACATGAACACAGAAACAATGAAACACAAGCGGCCGGAAATTGAAACACAAGCACATGAAACACAGAAACACAATGAAACACAAGCGGTCGTAAATTGAAACACACGCACATGAAACACAGAAACACAATGAAACACAAGCGGCCGGAAATTGAAACACAAGCAAATGAAACACAGAAACACAATGAAACACAAGCGGTCGTAAATTGAGACACGTTGATACAAAATACCGATTATAATTTTTTTTTTAAAATTAACTTGGAGGAGAAGAATCGAATGAAACACTGAAACACTGAAAGTGGGTTAAAATACAGCAGCGAATAAATATTTTTCTTACCAAGATCCCAAAAAGCCGTTTCCCAGACATGGAACCATCTCACCAGAGCCCTGTTTCGTGACTCTTTTTTCGAGCTGCAGGTCAGTTGGAAGGTCTTGGGAGAAAACAAGTGTCAATTCTCCTTCACCGGAACCAGGGACCAAAATGGGATCTGTGTAGATTGCCCCACTTCCACTAACAATGGTTCCACCTGCAAAAGTGATTACAATTATTAATTCTTATTTTTTAACACGTGCGCTACTCTAAGGAGTAATGTTACTCTAAGGAGTTACTCTAAGGAGTATTTTAACAAATATGTTACTCTAAGGAGTAGCCGCTGTACTCCGGATCAGGGTTGCCAACTTGCACACTTTTCGTGTGAAATGCTATATTTTTTACCTCAGAGGGGAAGCGGAAGAGTGAAAATCACTCTTTTTGGATGTTAGTTTTCATTCAGTTTGAACGTCAGTAGTTGGTAGCTTCGTCAGAAGTGTAATTAACCCAGGGAACAGGGTTACCAAGCTGAACACTTCATTTGAAATGTACTCTTTTATGCCTCGGAGGTGATCTGCAAGCTTTGGCAGCCGTGCGCGTGCAAGTTTTAGGAATTGCACTGTTTTTTTTTTTTAGCAAAAATCACTCTTTTTCGGCAGTGATTTGCACTCTTTTTGGACGTCAGTGATTGGCAAGGCTGCTCCGGATGCGAGAGAAGCCATAGACAGATTGGCTCTGGGGTAAGCCAGAACTTTAATTAATGTTGGCACCAAATAAGGGAAAACCTTCGAAATGGTAAATAAGTGAAAACCTTCACTTATTTACCATTAGTGGTAAATAAGTGGTAAATAAGTGAAAACCTTCGAAATGGTATCAATTTTGTTTTATAAGTTTTGAAAAATGAAGTTGTTCGTGTATATCATAAAAAAAACGACTTTTTCTGTGGCGCTACATGCATTTAGTTAGGGGGGGGGGGCTAGGGAAGAAAGTTCAGTAATTTTGGAATGTCTTTGAGTATTAAAGAAGGTTTGTCTGGGAAGCTCTTGTTAAATCTTTTTTTTTGTAACCTGTTAAACACACCTCTCAAGTCTGTTAAACACACTGCTCTTAGCAAAAGTTTAATTGATTTTTTTTGCAATGAATCGCCAAGTTAAAAAAAGCTAAACTTAAAAGTAAACAGAAAACGTATCGAGTTAAACGTGAAGGTAACATTTTCCTAGAATTAGTTTTTGTGATTTTAGTTTTTGGATATGGGACAATCTTGTTTGATTTGACTAGGAATAAATAATGAGAATAGATGGCATTAGGTATCGAAAAAATTGATGAAATGAATAGCTTTATTTCTTAATTTTAAGATTTTTAGTTTGAGAATGTCGAAGAATACTTACCACAGTCTTCGACCCCTGTGACTTTGAGGTTACGAGCACTAGCGGCTGCCACTATAGCGAGAACTACAAAGAAAGTCTTCATCTTGGTAGTGGTAAGTCACTGTGATGCCAACTTGAATTCGTCAATTCTGGGCCAGTATTTATATGCAAAAACGTCTTATCGAATAGACAAACAAGATTAATCAGAGTCCAAGTTTCTGTTTTTGTTAAATTTAGATAAATATGATTTGATGTACTTTTGATTTTATGGTACGTCTAAATAATGCAAATACTGCAGGAATAAATCAAGTATATTAGAAAATGTGGGGTTTTTGTTGAGCTTTAATTAGGGGCAAATGAGGATAACAATAAAAATTTGAAAAAATGGGGAAAATAAAAGTCTGAAAATAATAATGTGAAGCTCAATTGATACCAATTGATTTATTAAGTCTGAAATCTTTTGAATGCCCCTTAATTCTTTAATCCTTAATTCTTTAACTCTTTTTAAATCTTTTTTTATTTTTTTTAATTCTCTTGATTAAAAAACCTTGATACAGGCCCAAGTATGAGGCCCAAGTAATGAGAACCTTTTATCATGACCCTCAGTTGTCCATTCTGTATGTTTTCATATGATTTGCCGATTTAAAAGTGACTTTTATTCCCCCTCCCCCTACTCCAGGTACTTTTTTGTAATTCTCACTCCCCCTCCCTCCAAAAACGAGAAAAGAATATAAGCTAAAAAATGACAAAACGAACATCTTTGCAGTATATTACTATCATAGGCAGCGCAATAGCACTGCCTAAGTAAAGAGTGATGTGGACGCAATGTATTATTTATTATTTTTTTTTTGCTAGACCAGGGCACTTCGTATAGAAGGAGTTGTCGTGGAGACTTCGAAAGGGGCTCATTCGATTGGAAATTCAAAGGGATAGCCCGTTTAAATAGTCGAATGTGACTGGAGGGCAACCAACAGCCCTTTCCCATGCCCATCGTTTCTCCAAACGCATCCAATCGAAATTTTGAGATAGCCATTTTGTTCAGCGTAGTTGAAAGGTTCGTAAACTATGTTTTTGAGGATGACAATCCTTCACCCCACAGCCCTCAGGGCAAGGGTTGTAAGTCATATCCTGAGGGTAATTAAGGTTGGGCGTATAAAATTTGGAGTGGGTTCATTGGACTAGTAAACAGAAGTTCTAGTGCCCTTTTAAGAGTCAAAGTGATCGGAGGGCAGACCCCCCCCCCCACACACACACGTCGTTTTTTCCCGAAATGCATCGGATAGAAATTTTGAGAAAGCCATTTGTTCAAAAACAGTTCAAAGATTACATAATAAGGCCTTTAGGGTTGACACAACCCCCCAGAGTCTGGGGGCTAGGGTTGTTAGTTATAGCCCGGTATAGAAGGAGTGGTCGTTTGAAATTTAGAGGAGGTTCATTTGATCGGAAATATATAGCTCTAGTTCTTTTTAAGAGTCAAAAGTGATGGAGGGCAACTAACCTCCCTCCCTGACATCCTCTTTTCCTCAAACGCATCCGATCGAAATTGTGAGATAGCCGTTTTGCTCAAATTAGTTCAAAGAACATATAACAATGTCTTCAGGGTGGACACAACCCTTCAGAGCCCAGGGGCAAGGGTTGTAAGTTATGTCCTTGGGCTTTTTCATGAAAAGGGTGGTCGTATGAACTTCGGATTGGATGGGGTTTATTTCACTGGATATAAGAAGTTCTGGTGCCCTTTTTAAGAGTCAAAAGTGAATGGAAGGAAACCACCCCCTCCCCAAGGTTATCAGTCCCCAAAACATATCCGATCAAAATTTTAAGAGAGCTATTTTGTTCAGTATTGTTGAAACATCCATTAATCATGTCTTTGGGGATTTCAACTTTCCCACAGTCTTCAGGGAGATTTCGTTCATTGTTTACATACAGTATATGTTATTGAGAAAGGTATGTATACTGTGAACTTTACTTTCGAAAAAGACGAAGGGCATTCCGGTGAGCTCTTCAGAGAATGTTGAGTAGAGTATTGAACTAAATCAAACCACGTTATGTATATACGGATTGTCAAAAGGGCGTAACTCAGGAATGACTGTCTATGTTAATTTTTGAACTTTCAGTAAATGATAAGGGAAATGATAAAAAAGGCATGCTATCCATGCTAACACAACTACTATAAATGCCACCACTACTACTGCTACCACTACTACTACTATGCGACTTTATTTACAATATTGAGGGGAAATTTGAACCAAATTAAAAGATGCTATGTGCATGTACTTTGTAAAAAGAGTGTATCTCAAGAATTGATTTGGGTATTAAGTTGGAACTTTCACATAATTCCTAAAGAGGAAGATCATCTGACATAAAGGAAATATGTGCGCTTGATTTACTTGACTTAACGCTCTTGCTCAGCAGGGTCGCGACCGTAGAGGGAACTGGTTGACAACGCTGTCAGTCTTCTCCAAGTAGCCCTGTCTAGGGCTAGGAATGGGTCCGGCCGTACCATCTGAGAGAACGAGTTTATACTTGGGTGGAGAGGTTCGCTAACTAGAAGGTCTTCCGGATCTCAATATTGCGGTTCTTGTCATACCATTTGAAGCCTTCAACTTGACGCAGGTGTCTAGTTTGGATATCGATCTTTCTTAGCTGTATCTGGGTTATCGGCCATGTTTCAAAAGAGTACAGCATGATGCTTGAGACTGTGGTGTTGTAACTTTGGGCTTTTGTAAGGCAACTAATTTGCGGTTTGTGGAAGACTGCTCTCAGGAGCCGTCCGAATACAGAGTTTGCCTTGGCTGATCTGGCTGTGATTACGGGGTCAAGTGTGCCATTTGATGATATAATTATCCGAGATAAGTGAACTGCCTTACCACGTCAACAGCTTGGCCGTTTATCGCAACAGTTAAGGGTGATACCGATGCGGTCTTTTCTATGGGCATGATCTTCATTTTCTTACAGTTGATTTGCAGCCCAACTCCGGAGGCAGTGGAGAAGAGCGTCTCGAGTGCAGACTTAAGTTGGTTGAGATTTTTGCTAAGGATGGCTACATCGTTGGCAAAGTCAACATCAGACAAAGTCCTCCCGGCATAAGTTATGCCAAAAGGGTGGGCACGGTGTGTCTCGTTCAAAATGTGGTTGATAACATAGTTGAACAGCTCAGGTGCAGCAGCGCATCCTTGCTGTACACCATTTTTGATGGGGAAGGAAGAAGGCAGCTTCCATTAACAAGGATGGCGCTTTCTTTGCTGCTGTAGAGTTCTTTAGAGAGGCTGACTATCTTTGTTGGTAGGCCCGCAGCTTTCAGGATTAGCCCAAGGGACTGTCTGTCAACAGTGTCAAAGGCAGAACTAAAGTCACGAAAGCTATGTAAGCTTTTTTGTGGAATTCCAGTGTCTTCTCAACTATTTGTCTGACCTTATGAATCTGTTCAGTTGTCGATCTTCCTGGCATGAATCTGACTTGTTGGGGGTGGCGCGAAGCATATAGGAAACGTGTTGCACGTTTCAGCAGGAGCATTGCAAAGAGTTTTCCAAGAACAGAGAGTAGGGTGATGCCATGGTAGTTGCTGCGATCCGTCTTGCTGCCCTTGTGCTTAAACACTGGCACGATGATTCCTTTCTTCCAGTCTGACGGTATAACTTCAGCGTGCCAGATTACGCTTAACACCATCTGGAGCCAAAGTATCATTGCAGGGTCGCCCGTAGTAAATAGCTCTGAAGCGATGCCACAGGTACCAGCTGCTTTATTGTTTTTCAGTTTCCTCACGGCCGATTTAATCTCCTCAGGAGAAAATTTGGCGCCGTCAGGGGCAGGAATAGCTTCTGTCGCAGCGGCAACAATCCCTGGGCCAATGCAATCGGGCAGATCTGAGTTTAGCAGCTTATTAAAGTGTTTCTCCCAGAGGCCAACACATTGAGACTGATCGCATATGGTTCCTCCATTCGCTACTTTCAGGCTTGTGGACGTCATGGTATGTTGTCCAGTCAGCTCGTGTAGGATCTTGAATGTTGGGCCTATGTTTTTCTTTTGGGAAGCTTGCTCGGGCTCAGTGGCTTTGCCCGCAATGAAATCTTTATTGTCCTTGTGAAGCAAGGAGTTACGTTGTTTGCTGAGCTGTCTGTAGGCTGTCATATCTCCTCGTAATGTCGTTCGCCGTCTCTGCTTAATTATTTCAAACGTCTGGTTGCTAATCCACTCTTTCTTCTTTCGGGCTTCGAGCCCGCAACTTCCATAGCTGCTGTGAGAACATTGTCTTTTGAAAGTGGTCTATGCTGACTCGCTTTCTGAACACTACTGGAGAGCCTCGTAGTGGTTAGAGACTTCAACCATATACTGCTCGCGAACTCAGGGATTTTGCTTCAGTTGAGAAGATTCTATCTTCTTGGTGGGTGAGGAGTTACTCTTATTGGCCCTCAGCCGGAGTTTGATCCTTGCAGAGACGAGACGATGGTCGGCATTGCCAAGCTCGGCACCTCTGTATGAGCGGCAGTTCTGGACAGACGAAAGCCAGTGTCGTCGAACAATGACGTAGTGAAGCATCCTTTTTTGTCCTGGCGTCATTGCTGTACCATGTGTACTTCGCAATGTCTTTTCTCACAAACCAAGTATTTTTGACTGATATAGCATTGGCGATGCAGAAATTGAGCAGCCGCTCAGCATTATCATTCGAAGCGTCAACTGTTATAGGTCCAACAGCTCATACTACTACTGCTGCTACTATTATTACTACTTCTACTGCTACTGCTGCCACTGAAGCTAAGGCTAATACTACTGATTCTGCTGCAGCTACTACTGCTACTGCTATTAAACCTAAGGATATTAAGGCGAAAAATTTGGAATGTATTAAAACATTATGAAACTAAATCGAAACACAATATGCCCACACAGGTTGTCAACGGGACGTATCACGAATGTTTAAGGAACGGTTAATGGTATTAAGTTGAAACTTCCAGTATGTGTTGAAGGGGATATTGAAGAAACGAAAGGTGCTATGCGCATGCTGCTACTATAACTATTGCTACTGCGCAACCTAAGAGTATTAAGATGAAGCTTTTAAAGATTATTTATGCGGATCTGGAACTAGATCAAAACAAACTATGAGCATGTCGATTTTCAAAAAGATGACAAAGTAGTATTTCAAGAACTGCTTACGTTATTAAGTTAGACTTAATAAAGACTTTAATTTAGACTTAATAAAATAAAGAGCGATGTGAGCACATTGTATGTTCCATTTTTTTTTATTTTTTTATTTTTTGGTTTTGGGCCAGGGAACTTCGTATGGAAGAATTTGTTGTAGAAACTTCAAAAAGGAACCATTCGATTAGAAATTGAAAGGACTACTGCCCTTTTTAATAGTCAAATGGGATTGGAGGGCAACCAGCTCCCCCCTCACGCCAATCATTACCCCAAAAACCTCCAATTAAAATTTGAGACATTCATTTTTTCAGCATAGTTGAAAGGTCTGGAAATTATGTCTTTGAGGATGACAATCCCCCCCACGGCCCTCAGGGCCAGGGATGTAAGATATGCCCTGAGTGCATATAGGGTTTTTATAGAATGAGTAATCGTATAAACCTCAGAGGGGACTCATTGGATTGTAAATGAGAAGTTCTAGTGCCCTTTTTAACGGTTGAAAGTGATTAAAGGTCAACTAGACCCCCTCCCCCCATACATCAATCATTCTCCAAAACACATTGAATTCAAATTTTTATATAGCTATTTGGTTCAGCGTAGTTGAAAGGTACAGAATCTTTGAGGATGGCAAACCCCCCCCATAGCCCTCAGGGTAAGGGTTGTAAGTCACCTCCTGAGGGTATATAAGCTTTTTAAAGAAAGGGTAGTCGTATAGAATTTGGAGGGGGCTCATTGGATTGGTAATCAGAAGTTGTAGAGCTCTTTTAGAGTCAAAATGAGCGGAGGACAGATGCCTCCCCAGACACACACACACACACGCGCCGTATTTTCCCGAAATGCATCTGATAGAAATTTTAAGATTGCCATTTGTTGTTGTAGAAACTTGGAAAAAAGGTTCATTTGATGGGGAATTGAAAGGGCTAGTGCCCTCTTTAATAGCCGAAAGTGATTGGGGCATCCAACCCCTCCCCCCCTCGTCCATTATTTCCCCAAACACGTCCAATCAAAATTATGAGATAGCTATTTTGTCTGACTTAGTTTTAAAGTTTCGGAAATTATGTCCTTGACAATGAGACCCCCCCACAGCCCTCAGGGCGAGGTTTTTAATTTTTGCCCCGGGGTATATAAGGTTTTTATGGAAAGGGTGGTCCTATAAACTTCTGAGGGGACTGATTTGATATGAAATCGGAAGTTTAAGTGTCCTTTTTAAGAGTCAAAATAATCGGAGGGCAGCTACCCCCCGCGTCATATTTTCCCCAAATGCATCAGGTAGAAATTTTGCAATAGCCATTTGTTCAAAAATAGTCCAAAGATTACATAACAAGGCCTTTGAGGTTGATACGACCCCCCTCAGGGTGTGGGGGTAAGGGTTGGAAGTTATGCCCCGGGGAATGTAAGGATTTAATGAAATGGGTGGTCTTGTGAATTGTAGATGAGTCTCATTTGATTGGAAAGGTGTAGTTCTAGTTCCATTTTAAGAGTCAAAGTTTGATGGAGGGAAAATACCCCCCTCAACCTCTCTAACATCATCATTTCCCCAAATGCATTCGATCGAAATTATGAGATAGCCATTTTGTAACCAATAGTCCAAACAGTATATAACAATGTCTTCAGTAATCAAATATAAGAAATATTTAGGTGGATTTTGAACCAAATCGAAACATGTGAACCATGTGAATATGAACATGTACATTTTCAAAAATGTGACAAAGCAATATCTCAAGATATTAAGTTAGACGTTTAAGAGTAAGATGTGGGGGATTTTGAATTACCCAGAAGGCACTATGCTTATGCTATTAATGCTACCACTACAGTTACTGTAACTAATGACGCTAAGGGTATTAAGGTGAAACTATTAGGGAACGTGTAGGGGGAGTTTCGGTTAACGTAAACACTGCATGCATGCAGGTTTTCAACAGGGCATAGACGTAATATCATAGGCAGCACCACTCTATAATAGCTAGAAATATAATTGAAGCCTTTAAAGGAGCTATTTTGATTCAAAATTAAAAGTTAATGGTGCCCTTTTTCATAGGCAGCGCATGTTGCGGTGCCTAAGTAAAGAACGATGTTGGCACAATGTATTGTTAATTTTTTTTTTTTTTTCTTTTTCCATAAATATAAATATAAATGTTTTTACTTTTATAACATAAATAAATCAAAAAATATTAACATTTTGATTGCTAAATATCAGTATATGTATATTAAACTGACAATGCACATTCATTTGTATTTTTTCAGTAAAGTGCAAATTATGTTCTGGCCCTGGAAGGCATAGGGGTTTGAGCCCAACTTATCTTAATTTCTGCTCGTTTTGGGTTTGACTCGGTTATTTATTATAATTTCTGTTCGTTTTGGGTTTCATTTATTTATCGATGCTGATTTGTGGTAGTTTCACGCTTAATAGATTATTTGATTTTATTTTTGCTCATTTTTTGTTTAATGGAGTTCTTTCCTTTTCTTTGAAAAACTTATTTTGTGGAAAAAGTTTTTTTAATTAATAAGAATAAAAAGAGATTAGAGGGCAAGCAGCCTTCTCTCAAGTCCACTCATTTTCCAAACACATCCAGTAAAAGTTTTAAGACATCCATTTTGTTCAGCATAGTAGAATGGTCCAGCAACTATGTCTTTAGGATATTGGGCATGTCAACCCCCCACCCTACAATTATGTAGTTATCCCATTATTTTTTAAACTAAATGTTGTTTTAAAACTAAATCAAAGTCATTGTGTTTATGGTTGCCAATTAGACATTTCAGCAATGTATTGAGAACGACTGGGGGGTTTGTAATTAGAAACTTTTGGGGTTACTACTATTACTAATTCTTCTCCTACGGTTTAAATATATGAAGAGAGTGTAAGTGTATCCAGGTTTTCAAAGGGCATAGATTGAATTTTTTGGGAATGACATTAAGTTTTATTTTTCAGGTCAACTTGAGGAGGTCGTAAAATTAAATTAAAGAATACTTAAATTGTTGATTAAAAATTGTTTAAAACGTCGTAAAAGGTCGTAAATTGTAAAAAAAAACTTAAATTTTTAAAAGGAGTCGTAAAATTAAATTAAAAAATACTTAAATTGTTGATTAAAAATTGTTTAAAAGGTCGTCAAAGGCCGTAATTGTAAAAAATTGTTTAAATTGTTAAAAAAGGTCGTAAAATTAAATTAAAATTTTTCTTAAATTGTTGATTAAAAATTGTTCAAAAGGTCGTAAAAGGTCGTTTGTAAAAAATTGTTTAAATTGTTAAAAAAGGCCGTAAGTTAAATTAAAAAATACTTAAATTGTTGATTAAAAATTGTTTAAAAGATCGTAAATAATTTCTTAGACCACACTTGCTTTTCCATTTACGAAAAATTAAGCAAGAAAAAACGGGTTTTAATTTTTATAAAGCAGTGAATACAATAAAATAAACACTTAATTAAACAAAAATACTCCGAATATTTCGGCCCCACGTCCTGGAGCCTTTCTCAACGGAAAAAAAAGAAAAGAAAAAAATGAAACAAAAAATGTTCTTTTTAAAAACCTTAACTTACATCAAAATAAACAAAAAAAACACACAAAAAAAAACAACAAAAGAAAGAATATAAATAAATAGGAAACAAAACTCACATATTAAATAAACACTTCCATTCACTGGCGTATAAACAAAATCGAATGTCTATATTGATTCAAACACGCCTCCTCACAGTATATAAATGGAAATTTATCAAAAAATGAAGAATATATTTATACTTAAACCAAAACAATAAAGGTCAGCTAACCCCCGGCCCATAACCCCTAATTAAATCTCACAAGTTCATCACCCAATGTTTGAATTATAAATTGAACGGATTCGTTTGTTTGCAAGCTTAGCTGCAGTTCGTTTACTTTTCCCAGCATTTAACCCATTCTGACCTTTGTTCGCAAGGTCATCTTTCGTTTCAGAACTAGTATTAAAATCAGTACTGGTTGAAAATCTTACCTGCTTTTTAATTAAACTATTATAAATTGAATTGATCCTAAATTCCCCTTCATCTCTATTGATACTAATACCCCCATATATTATCTTTTTTATTTCTATAATTTCCCTGAAGCTTTGTAAAAGTCCTACAGACGTATCTACTATTTTTGTCTGATCAAATAAAATACTGTGATGAGGAAAATTATAAACATGTTCTGCAACAGCTGACTCAAACGTTTCCAGTGCTTTATTTTGTTTTAGAGAGCAATCTATGGCATTCTTGTGTTGCTGCAACACAAAACAACACAAGTTGTTTTTTTTCTGTGTTTTTTTTTGTTTATTTTGATGTAAGTTAAGGTTTTTAAAAAGAACATTTTTTGTTTCATTTTTTTCTTTTCTTTTTTTTTCCGTTGAGAAAGGCTCCTGGACGTGGGGCTGAAATATTCGGAGTATTTTTGTTTAATTAAGTGTTTATTTTATTGTATTCACTGCTGTATAAAAATTAAAACCCGTTTTTCTTGCTTAATTTTTCGTAAAAGATCGTAAATTGTAAAAAAAATTGTTTAAATTGTTAAAAAAGGTCGTAAAATTAAATTAAAAAAATGCTTAAACGGAAAATTAAAAATTGTTGAAAAAGTTTCTCCCAACATACAAATAGCAAGCCAAACTATGGATTCTTATAGAAAAAAAAAAACAAAAAAAAACAAGAATATATAGAAAATAATTCATGAAAAAGACTATATCAATAGAAAACGAGCATAAATTAATTTAAAGAACTTTTTTCACATAAACAATTTTGTCAATGAAAAGTAAAGAGCTCCATTAAGCCAAAAATGAGCTGAAATAAAGTACTCTTCAAAGCGTAAAACTATTACAAATCACTATCAATAAATAAGTGAAACTAAAAAAGAACAGAAATTACAATAAATATTCAAGTCAAACTCAAAACGAACAAAAATTGACATTAGTAGGGCTATTAACCCCCATGCCTTCTCAAGACCAGAACATAATTTACGCCTTACTGAAAACAAAATATGTTTTAAACTTTTTTATTTTACTTCTATAAATGAAAAAAATATTAAGACTTTAAGGAATAATTACCTTTATATTTATATTAGACTGACAATCCAGGTCATTTGTTTGTTTTTTGTTTCTTTTTTCAGTAAAGCCTAAGTTATGTTTTGGTTTTGAGAAGGCATTGGGGTTATCAGCCCTACTAATGTTAATTTTTGCTCATTTTGAGTTTGACTAAACTATTTACTGTAATTTCTGTTCGTTTTGTGTTTCATTAATTTATTGCTAGTGATTTGTGGTAGTTTCACGCTTGGAAGATTACTTGACTTTAATTCAGCTCATTTTTGGCTTAATGGAGCTTTTTATATTCTTTGAAAAACTTGTTGTTTGAAAAAAAGTTTTATAAATTAATTAACAATAAAAGTTCATCGCATGCTCTTGTCACATAGATAGCCCTTGCTACTTACGATCGCAAGCTTAACACATTTAGGTTGTCCCTTTCAGTTTAGACTTACTTTTCGTCATTTTGGCCACATTAACTTAAGTTCATCAAACGGTTAGTGGTAACGAACTGTAAGTAAGGAGAGACTCGGCCCAATAGTTACCGAAATCCTAAAAGATACACCAAGATAATCTGCTTTTTATGCTGATTCTAAGTATATAAAATTCATCAAGTTTAATGTTAACCTTCAAAATCTACGAGACTGAAAAAAATTGCATTATTTAAAAAAAGAGGGAAAATACCCCCCAAAATTAAGGCATCTTAATGAAAACCACACTGTTAGATTCAGCGTATAAGTGAACCATAGTTTAGAGGCTTCAAGCTGTAAAAATGTGGACTTTTTGCCATAACAAAGATCATGGATGAGTGTTTTTTAGACCCCCTCACACGCCTCTTTTTCCCCAAAGACATCTAACCAAAATTTTGAGATAGCCATTTGATTCAGCATAGTTGAAAGATCTAAGAACTGTACCTTTGGGGATGGTATAGTTCCGACTATACCTCGGACAGTCCTGCGGATAGAACTTTAAGTTACGCAATTTCCTTGTTGTTGGCATTTAGTATGTGTTATGGGAAGTATACAGAGATGTTTTCTGGAGGGGGGGGGGGTCCCATGGTGAGAATTTTTAGTGGAGAGAAAAGTTTACGGAGGTAATTTTTCCCTGGACATTTTACACGGAGGGAGGGACGGGGATTTCCTGACATTCTTTGAAAAACAGTGGAAACTAGACGAAAAACAAGTTTTTTAACTGTAAGTAAGGAGCAACATTAAAAGTTAAAACGAAACCAAAATTATTTGACATACGAGGGGGATTCCCCATTCCTCAATCCTTGTTTCTTTTGCTACAGTTTAACTGTTTGTCACAATTCTTTTAGAGAGATTGCTCAACCACAAGGACCATCGAATTCCAATGAGAAGTATTTTTAAAGATGTTTAAGAGGTTAAAGTGGTTTAGCGTAAAGAGTGAGGGTCGAGTAAGGGTCTACCACCTCTCATATACGGAATAATCAATTTTCGTTTTAATGTTGCTCCTTACAGTTGAGAAAAAACTAGCTTTTATAAATTTAATTATTATCTAGATTCCAGTAATTGTCTCCAGTTAGCTACACACCAACTGTTTGCTGTGTCTTCTAGCCCTTTGGATGATTACTGCAACTTTTTTTAAGACTAATTGTCATTATCTAAGGGCTAATTTTCTAAGGTTAATTACATTTAATAAATTGTAATTTATTAAGGCTAATTGACAATTTCTGTCCTGATAGGGATTTTATCTCGGGAAAATTTATGCTGCCTGTTTGGGACAACCACCGTAGCTGTATGACTTATTTCACACCATGCAAACGACAAAATTCACCTGAGACAAATTTCTAATTGATCCAGTTGTGTAGGTTAAGACAATCCCCATATCACTAATTATTTCCAGTAATTAATTTTTTTCCATTCATAAATGATGACTTAAAATTATTTAAACTGTTGAATTATTATTTAAGTTATTAGTAGATTAACTAAAATTAAACTATTTAGATTATATATCCAGTAAATTGCATGTTTGGTCATGTTGCGTTTAAGCTACTCCTCCATTAAGGAACTTCAAAGAGTACCACCCATATGCCAAAAACTGAGACATTGTGCGTTGGCATTACGTTTTTTGGGTTTGGGAGGAAGGGGGTAATCCTGCAAAGCTTTTTAGGATGGGAGAGAAATGACATAAGTTTGTTTTTGCCAGCAAAGTATAATATTTTCGCCAAATATGTTAAATATTTACATTATATTAAAATATGTTAAATATTTTACGAATATTTACAAATAGATGAAATATTTTACGTCCCCAAATGCCCGTTCCGACACCCTGAGAAGGGCTGTTTGTTAAAGAGGTTAAAAAGCGATAGTCAAAATTTAAAAGGCAACAAATTAAAGTTCAAATAGGGATTAGTCCTTTTATTGTTTTTCACTGTCTAATAAAAGGACTTGTCCCTATTTGAACTTTTATTTGTTGATCACAGAAAGGCAGTGTGGTCCTCGAAAATATACCTATTTAAGGCTATGGCAAACTCATGTCACCGTATTGGTACGCACTCTTCACACCCCCTCCCTTGTCCTTTCAGTTGGGATTTCAGACGTAAACAGGTTCTTTCAGTTATCGAGCAAGATGTTAAGAAGATGTTTCCCTGTCAGTTCTTGTTCTTTGTGAAGTACTTCCCAGTAGATATTGCGGAGGAGGTAGTGCAAGAGACCACACAGCATCTGTTCTTCTTGCAAGCGAAGCAAATGATATTGAACAGGAATATTTACTGCCCCCCTGAGGCTGCTGTTCTTCTTGCTTCGTATGCAGTTCAGGCGAAGGTAAGCAACTTGTATTTTTACTTTCCCTGTCAGTTCTTGTTCTTCGTGAAATACTTCCCTGAAGATATTGCGGAGGAGGTTGTGCAAGAGACCACACAGCATCTGTTCTTCTTGCAAGCGAAGCAAATGATATTGAACAGGAATATTTACTGCCCCCCTGAGGCTGCTGTTCTTTTTGCTTTGCATGCAGTTCAAGCGAAGGTAAGCAACTTGTATTTTCAATCTGAACATCTTGGACACTTTCTTGAAAGTGGTATTGATAAGAAGAAGCAATTGCGTCCTTTTGGGCTCTTTCTATGTGTGACCAAAGGAGGAGGGCCATTGATTTCAGCCCTCTCCCATCTTTTGAGAGAGTAGAAAGAATACACAAAAAGTATGGAATTTACGCCAATCCCAACAAATGTAACGCATTTCTGGCTTCTTTTTCATTTTCCTCATTAGAAAAATCTTTGTTCGTTTGATATTCAATGTTGTCACCTTTGCCCTTAGACTCTTGAAAACAGGATTGCCTGAGACTCTTAATGCACAGGATGGTTTTTCACGGAGGAAAAAGATGAAGTAAAATGAAATAGCCTGAGTTAGTGATTTTCCAAAAAGTTCGGTTGGGTTGGGTTCCAAGTTTTTGTTTTCCAAAAGGTCAGGTTCCAAGGTTGGGGCTTGTAAACTTCCAGGTAATGGTTTTCGAGAATAGCTATTTTATGCTAAAATCGGATTCTGGATAAAATGCTTTTTATCTAGCATAGAAACACCACAACCAAACCACAAGTAGTATTGTGTTAATCACAGGAAGCGGGCCTATAGGGCATTAAGAGGCTCTGGCCTACGTTTTTGCATTATATTATTATTGCTTTAAGCGGGTCCATAGTATTGTTATGACAGTTACAAGCGATGCCCGCCTTTCCTGTGACATCCAACGTGTGCTGTAAGAGAAAGACCATTCAAATTATTGTATGCAGTTTAAGCGGGCCCATCTGGTTTAATCATCCGGAACGATAAGGAATTCTCGGAATTGAATTTTTTTCTGTGAGAATGCAATTACTTCAAGCGGCCAGTAGTCCCATTATCACAGGCAAATATTCAGATAAAAGAGAGTGCTTGCCCCGGTTCAAGTACGTTGTTTAATAATAGAATTGAGTTTGAAGTGACATGTTGTCTAATCCACGAAATTTTGATATGGATTCTAATATGCAATTGGTAGAGATCTTTTTGTACACTAATGGTATCAAAGATTTGATTATTGATAATTGCTTAGACATATCTGAATTTCGTTTGAAAAGTATGTTGTTCAATAATAGAATTGAGTTTGAAGTGACTTGTTGTCTAATAAACGAAGGTTTGATATGGATTCTAATACACAATTGGTAGAGATAATTTTGTACACTAATGGTATCAAAGCGATTATTGATTATTGATAATTGCTTATGACATATCTGAGTTTTGTTTCACAAGTATTTTGTTCAATAATAGAATTGAGTTTGGAGTAACATGTTGTCACTCCAAACTCAGTGACAAGCCGATTCATCTCTGTCAGTCTCTGGTAAATACCTAATTCATCCATTTCAGGCTCTAGTATACCACTTGTGAACTGATAGTAGTGTCTGTGTTTGACTGAATCTTGGTAAATTCCCACCTATTTCAGAATCTATTATACCTGAATCTTGATAAATTCCCACTTCATATGTCTCTAACTATAAAAAGAAACCGATTCATCTCTCTCAGCCTCCGGTAAAAACCTAATTCTTCCATTTCAGGCTCTAATATACCACTTTCGAGCTGATAGTAATGCCTTTTCTTATGTCTCTTACTCTAAATAGAAGCCGATTCATCTATCTCGGTCTCTGGTAAAAACCTAGTTCATCTATTTCAGGCTCTAGTATACTACTTATGATCTGATAGTAGTGTCTGTGTTTGACTGAATCTTGATAAATTCCCACTTCATGTGTCTCTAACTCTAAAAAGAAACCGATTCATCTCTCTCAGTCTCTGGTAAAACCTAATTCTTCCATTTCAGGCTCTTGTATACCACTTTTGAGCTGACAGTAGGGCGTATGCTTGACTGAATCTTGATAAATTCCTACTTATATGTCTCTAACTCTAAAAAGAATTCGATTCATCTCTCTCCGACTATGGTAAAACCTAATTTATCTGTTTCAGACTCTAGTATAGTACTTATGATCTGATAGTAGTGTCTGTGTTTGACTGAATCTTGATAAACTTCCACTTCATATCTCTCTAACTCTAAAAAGAAACCGATTCTTTTCTGTCAGTCTCTGGTAAAAACCTAACGCATCTATTTCAGGCTCTAATATACCACTTGTGAGTTGATAAAAGTGCCTGTGTTTGACTGAATCTTGATAAATTCCCACTGTTTGTGTCTCTAACTCTAAAGAGAAACCGATTCATCTCTCTCAGTCTCTGGTAAAACCTAATTCATCTATTTCAGGCTCTAGTATACTACTTATGATCAGATAGTAGTGTCTGTGTTTGACTGAATCTTGATAAATTTCCACTTCATATGTCTTTAACTCTAAAAAGAATTCGATTCATCTCTCAGACTATGGCAAAAACCTATTTCAGAATCTATTATACCACTTGTGAGCTGATAGTACTGTCTGTTTTTGACTGAATCTTAATAAATTCCTACTTCATATGTCTCTAACTCTAAAAAGAGTTCGATTCATCTCTCTCAGACTATGGTAAAACCTAATTCATCTGTTTCAGACTCTAGTATGCTACTTATGATCTGATAATAGTGTCTGTGTTTGACTGAATCTTGATAAATTTCCACTTCATATGTCTTTAACTCTAAAAAGAATTCGATTCATCTCTCAGACTATGGCAAAAACCTATTTCATAATCTATTATACCACTTGTGAGCTGATAGTAGTGTCTGTGTTAGACTGAATCTTGATAAATACCTACTTCATATGTCTCTAACTCTAAAAAGAGTTCGATTCATCTCTCTCAGACTATGGTAAAACCTAATTCATCTGTTTCAGACTCTAGTATACTACTTATGATCTGATAATAGTGTGTTTGACTGAATTTTGATAAATTTCCACTTCATATGTCTTTAACTCTAAAAAGAAACTGATTATCTCTCTCAGTCTCTGGTAAAACCTAATTCATCTTGACTGAATCTTGATAAATTCCTACTTCATATGTCTCTAACTCTAAAAAGAGTTCGATTCATCTCTCTCAGACTATGGTAAAACCTAATTCATCTGTTTCAGACTCTAGTATACTACTTATGATCTGATAATAGTGTCTGTGTTAGACTGAATCTTGATAAATTCCCACTTCATGTGTCTCTAACTCTAAAAAGAAACCGATTTCCTTCTGTCAGTCTTTTGTTAAAAACCTAACGCATCTATTTCAGGCTCTTGTATACCATTTTTGAGTTGATAGTAGTGCCTGTGTTTGACTGAATCTTGATAAATTCCCACTGTATGTGTCTCTAACTCTAAAAATAAACCGATTCTTTTCTGTCAGTCTCTGGTAAAAACCTAACACATCTATTTCAGGCTCTTGTATACCACTTTTGAGTTGATAGTAGTGCCTGCGTTTGACTGAATCTTGATAAATTCCCACTGTATGTGTCTCTTACTCTAAAAAGAAACCGATTCTTTTCTGTCAGTCTCTGGTAAAAACCTAACGCATCTATTTCAGGCTCTTGTATACCATTTTTGAGTTGATAGTAGTGCCTGTGTTTGACTGAATCTTGATAAATTCCCACTGTATGTGTCTCTAATTCTAAAAAGAAACCGATTCTTTTCTGTCAGTCTCTTGTAAAAACTTAACGCATCTATTTCAGGCTCTTGTATACCACTTTTGAGTTGATAGTAGTGCCTGTGTTTGACTGAATCTTGATAAATTCCCACTTCATGTGTCTCTAACTCTAAAAAGAAACCGATTCTTTTCTGTCAGTCTCTTGTAAAAACTTAACGCATCTATTTCAGGCTCTTGTATACCACTTTTGAGTTGATAGTAGTGCCTGTGTTTGACTGAATCTTGATAAATTCCCACTTCATATATCTTTAACTCTAACAAGAAATCGATTCATCTCTCAGACTATGGCAAAAAACCTATTTCAGAATCTAGATACCACTTGTGAGCTGATAGTAGTGCCTGTGTTTGACTGAATCTGATAAATACCTACTTCATATGTCTCTAACTCTAAAAAGAAACTGATTTATCTCTCTCAGTCTCTGGTAAAACCTAATTCATCTATTTCAGGCTCTTGTATACCACTTTTGAGTTGATATTAGTGTCTGTGTTTGACTGAATCTTGATAAATTCCTACTTCATATGTCTCTTACTCTAAAAAAAAATCGATTGATCTCTTTCAGACTTCCGTAAAAACCTAATTCATCTATTTCAGTCTCTAGTATACCATTTTAACCTGATAGGGGTGTCTGTGTTTAACTGACACTTAATAAATTCCCACTTCATATGTCTTCAACTCTAAAAAAGAATCCGATTCATCCCTCTCAGACTTTAGCAAAAACCTAATTCATCGATTTCGGACTCTAGTATATCACTTGTGAGCTGATAGTAGTGTCTGTGTTTCACGGAATCTTGATACATTTCCACTTCATATGTCTCTAACTCTAAAAGTAATACTATCATCTCTCTTAGTCAAAGAAAAAGAAAAAAAAGTAGAAAAGTAGAGCCATATTAAACTTGAGACCAGCAGAAATCAGTTCCTATGATAATACAATTCAACAGGTAACTAGTAAATTATAATCGTTTATTTTACGTAATTTTAAGTCTAAGACGTGAAAAGCTGTAAAAGAATTCATTTTATAAACCGACAAAACTGATAAAAATGAACAGAAATTAATTTAAAAAAACTCAGCATAAAAATAGCTTTTTAAAGAAAAGTAAAGAGCGATTTTGAGCTCAAGATCAATAGAAATTAATTCCTATAGTTCAAACTCTAAAAGACCAGAATTACCTTTAAAAGATAAATAAAACCAAAACAAACAGAAGTTGAAATTAACGGTCGTAGCCAACATAACGATCACATATACAAATATAAATGATAAATATTAGATAGCTTCAACATTTTTTCCCCAGAGTCACTTCAAGAGATGGTCGTTATAAACTCCGGAGGAGCTCATTTGATTGGAAATTGGAGGTTCTTGTGCCCTTTTTAAGAGTAAAAAATAATCGGAGGGGAACAAGCCTCCCTCCCTGGCCCCATTTTCCCTAAATGCATCTGATCAAAATCTTGAGATGGTCGTTACGTTCGAAAGGATCAGAAGGTCAAATAACTATGTCTCTGGGGTCTACACCCCACAGCCCCCAGGGCAGGGGCTGTAAGTTATGACAGCTGTCCATTGTTATCATGTAAGGATTTTATAGAAGGGGTGGTCGTATAAACTTCGGAGAATGCTCGTTCGACTTAAATATTGTAAGTTCTAGCTCCCTTTTTAAAAGTCAAGAGTGATCGGACGGTAACCAGCCTCCCCCCCCCCCGCCCTTTTTCCTCGCATGCTTCCTATCAAAATTTTGAGATAGCCATTTCGTTCAAAATAGTTCAAATGTCAAATAAATACGGTTCCGGGTTTGATACCCCCCCCCAGCCCTTGGGGTCAGGGCTTTAAGCTATGCTAGTTGCCCATCGTTAATACATAAAGTTTAACGAACAGAAATTAAATAAACAGTCATAGCTAACAAACATACAACAGGTACTAATATAAATGAATAAATAAATTTTTAAAACGAAAAAAACTCAAATTGAAAATGCAAATCAAGCTTAAAAAGAACAAAACAGCCCTCCGACCACTTTGACTCTTAAAAAGAGCATTGAAGCGTCTGATTGCCAATCCAACGAGCCGCCTCCGAAGTTTATTTGACCACGCTTTCTATAAAAACCTTATATGTCCCCAGGTCTTAACTTACAATTCTTGCCCTGAGGGCTGGGGGGATTTGTTATCCTCAAAAATATAATCTTCAGAACTTTCAGATACGCTTAACAAAATGGTCATTTCAAAATTTTGATTGTAAGTGTTTGGGAAAATGATGGACATGGGGAGGGGTATTTGCCCTCTGATCACTTTCGACTAATAAAAAAGGCGCTATTCCTCTCAATTTCCAATCGAGTGAGCCCTTTTTGAATCTTCTACGAAAAATCTTTCTATAAAAACGTTATATGCCCCAAGGGTAAACTAAGAAACGTTGTCTGGATTGCTATGGGGGGGGGAGGGTTATCATCCTCAAAGCATAAATTCCAGACCTTTCAACTACGTTGCACAAAATGCCCATATCAAAATTTTGATCGACAATGTTTTGGGGAAATGGTGGGCGTGGGGGGGGGGGGGAAGCATTCGGCGTCTGATCGCTTTTGACTATTAATAAGGGCACTAGCCCTCTCAGTTCCCAATGGAATGAGTCCTTTTTGAAGTTTCTACGACAACGCTTTCTATACAAAACCATATATGCCCCTAGGGCATAACTTACAACCTTTGCCCTGGGGGCTGTGGGGGGGGGGTGTCATATCAAAAATACAATTTCTGGACCCTTCAACTACGTTCAACAAAATGGCTATATCAAAATGTTGATCGGAAGTGTTTGGGGAAATGATAGGCGTGGCGGGGGGCATTCGGCTTCTGATCGCTTTTGACTATTAATAAGGGAATTAGCCCTCTCAGTTACCAATGGAATGAGTCCTTTTTGAAGTTTCTACGATAACGTTTTCTATACAAAACCTTATATGCCCCCAGGGTATAACTTACAACCTTTGCCCTGGGAGCTGTGGGGGTGTCATCCTCAAAGAGCTGATTTCCAGAACTTTAAACTACGTTGAATAAAATGGTTATCTCAAATTTTGATTGGATGTGTTTGGGGAAATGGTGGGCGTGAGAGGGGGTTAGTTGCTCTTCAATCACTTTTGACTATTAAAAAGAGCACTAGCCCTCTCAATTTCCAATCGAATGAACCCTTTTTAAAGTTTGTACAACGCCACTCTCTTTAAAAACTTTATATGCCCCCTTGGATATAACTTACAACCCTTACCCTAAGGGCTGTGGGGGGGGGGGTCGTCTTCCTTAAAGACCTAATTTTAAGAACTCTCAACTACGTGGAAAAAATCGCTATCTCAAATTTTGATTGGATGTGTTTGGGGAAATGGTGGGCATGAGGGGGGGGGGGTAGTTACCCTCCAATTACTTTCAGCTATTAAAAAGGGCATTAGACCTTTCAAATTCCAGTTGAATGAGCCCTTTTTCAACTTTCTACAACCACACTTTCTATAAGAACCTTATTTGCCCCAGGACATAACTTATAACCCTTACCCTGAGGTCTGTAGGGGGGTTATCATCCTCAAGGACCCAATTTCCAGAACCTAAAACTACGTTGAACACAATAGCTTTTTGATTTGATGTGTTTGGGGAAATGGTGGGCGTGAGAGGAGGGTTAGTTTCCCTCCTATCACTTTTGACTATTAAAAAGGGCACAAGCCCTTCCAATTTCCAATCGAATGAGCCCTTTTCGAAGTTTCAACGACAACTTCGATATGAATTGCCCTGGTCTAAAACCAACCAACCAACTAAAAAAAAAAAAAATAATAATAATCATCATCGTCATTTTATTTATAATCCATCACAAAAAGTTGGGCAGAGCCCAGAAAAGACATAGTAAAGATCAAGAAAACCAAAAAAGAGACGACAAAAATAAATACACACTTTGACAACGACTAACAAGGGATAAACAGAAATGACCAAAGATGGGAAGACAAAAAGGTCAAGAAGACAGAGTAAAGATTAAGAAAACCAAAAAGAGACAACAAAAATAAATACACACTTTGACAACGACTAACAAGGGATAAACAGAAATGACCAAAGATGGGAAGACTTCTGGCATTCAGAAGAGAAATCACAAATACGCTTCTCAGTAACCCCAGCTGGGTTTACCAATTGATACTTTCTTTGCAGAAAAGGGCTATTTGTCCAAGCAGGAAGTTCCATTAAATACTTTGCAAATTTAAAATAAAGGCGATGAACTTGCCTTCTCTTACCACAATTAAGAGAAGAACGAACAGAAGCAAGGGCAAGTAAGTGAGGAACCGTTAGGCTATATATAGCTGAGAACGGCTAATTTTATCCATATACATGTTTGAAGCCAGGGAGGCATGCGCAGCCCGGATCTTCTTAGCATAATTTTTCATTGCCAGGTTTACAGTTTCTTTCAGGTTTGTTCAATTGGCATGCCAAGGTAAGTAAGGCTGCTAGCTAAAGGAATCTCATAGCCGAATAGACTTGTTGAGTTTCTATTCCTTTTATCGTTGAATGGTAGAACAACTGTTTTATCAAACAGTTCGTGGTAACGAACTGTAAGTAAGGAGCGACCCGGCTCAATGGTAACCGAAACTCTAGAAAACGGGTTTTTGATAGCAATAGATATATCAAAAGAATCAGATTTCAATGCTGATTTCAAATATATAACTTTCATCAAGTTTAGTGCTACCCATCAAAAGTTACGCGCCTGAGAAAATTTGGCTGATTTTCAAAAAAAGGGGAAAGACCCCCTAAAAGTTATAGAACCTTAATGAAAATCACACCATCATATTCAGCGTATCAGAGAACCCTACTGTAGAGGTTTCAAGCTCCTATCTACAAAAATGTGGAATTTTACATTTTTTGCCAGAAGAAAGATCACGGATGCGTGTTTATTTGTTTGTTTGTTTGTTTGTTTTTGTTTTTTTTTCCCCGGGGTGATCGTATCGACCCAGTGGTCCTAGAATATCGTGGGAGGGCTCATTGGAACGGAAATTAAAAGTTCTATTGCCCTTTTTAAGTGACCAAAAAAAATGGAGGCAACTAGGCCCCCTCCCACGCTTATTTTTTTCCCAAAGTCGCCCGATCAAAATTTTGAGATAGCCATTTTGTTCAGCATGGTCGGAAATATGATAAATATGTCTTTTAGGATGACTTAATCCCCCGAAGTTCCCAGAGGGAGGGCTAAAAGTTATGAACTTTACCCAATGTTAACATATAGTATTGGTTATTGGGAAGTATACAGAAGTTTTCAGGAGGTTTTTTTCTGGTAGTGGAGGGAAGGGTGGGTCGGGTGGTTATGTTGGAGGATCTGTTCATGAAGGAAGTTTTCATGGGGGAAGGGAAATTGCCATGAAGGGGCGCCGGACTTGCCAGCATTATTTATTGGTTATTGGGAAGTATACAACCATTTTCAGGAAGGATTTTTTCTGGAGGGGGGGGGCTAGAGGAGGGGGTTACTCTGGAGAATATTTCCGTGGAGGATGTTTCTTTGGGGTAAGGACATTTCTATGAAGGGGGCGCCGGATTTCCAAGCATTATTTAAAAAACGATCAGAAATTAAATAAAAAAAACAAGTTTTTTCAACTGAAATGTAAGAAGGAATATTAGAACTTAAACGAACAGAAATTATAACGTATGTGAGGGGGTTCTCCCCCAAGTCAATACCTCGCTCTTTACGCTACAGTTTTTTTTAGTGCTTTCAAAGAGCTATCTATTCTAATTAAACGGCCTTTGTGATTCAGGGGTTTGTGAATCAAATTTTTTTTCAACTTTTAACGTAAAGAGCGTGGTATTGACTAAGGGGAGAACCCCTTCATATACGTAATAACATATACGTAATAAAAAAAAACAATAAAAAAACAAGCGATACGGCTCAATAGTAATCGAAACTTTTAAAAACGGAATTTTGATGTCAATAAATGTATCAAAAGAATGTGTTTATAATGCTGATTCTAAATATATAAATTTTATTAAGTTTAGTATTACTCATCAAAGGCTACGAGCCTGAGAAAATTTACTCGATTTTTTAAAGAGGGGGGAAACATCCCCTACAAGTGAAAGAATTTTAATGAAAATCACACCGTCAGATTCAGCGTATCAGAAAACCCTATTACATAGGTTTCAAGCTCATATCTGCAAAAATCTGCAACTTTGTATTTTTTGCCAGAAGAAAAATATACGAATATAGAAGTTAGTTACGTAAGTTAATTTGTAAAGACATCCATTTAGCAAAAGAAAAGTAAAATTTTTATGCAAATAAAAGCTGCATTAACTAAAAAACGATCAGAAATTAAATAAAAAAAACAAGTTTTTTAAACTGAAAGTAAGGAGCGACATTAAAACTTAAAACGAACAGAAATTATTCCGTATATGAAAGGGGCTGTCCCCTCCTCAACGCCTCGCTCTTTACGCTAAAGTTTGACTCTGTCTCACAACTTTATTTTTAAAACAATAAAAAACTTTAGCGTAAAGAGCGAGGTGTTGAGGAGGGGACAGCCCCTTTCATATACGGAATAATTACATTTCAACTGAAATGTAAGAAGGAATATTAGAACTTAAAACGAACAGAAATTATAACGTATGTGAGGGGGTTTCTCCCAAGTCAATACTCGCTCTTTACGCTACAGTTTTTTTAGTGCTTTCAAAAGAGCTATCTATTCTAACTAAACGGCCTTTGTGATTCAGGGGTTTGGGGCTCTCCCCTCCTCAACGCCTCGCTCTTTACGCTAAAGTTTGACTCTGTCTCACAACTTTATTTTTTAAAACAATAAAAAACTTTAGCGTAAAGAGCGAGGCGTTGAGGAGGGGACAGCCCCTTTCATATACGGAATAATTACATTTCAACTGAAATGTAAGAAGGAATATTAGAACTTAAAACGAACAGAAATTATAACGTATGTGAGGGGGTTCTCCCCCAAGTCAATACCTCGCTCTTTACGCTACAATTTTTTTTAGTGCTTTCAAAAGAGCTATATATTCTAATTAAACGGCCTTTGTGATTCAGGGGTTTGTGAATCAAATTTTTTTTTAACTTTTAACGTAAAGAGCGTGGTATTGACTAAGGGGAGAACCCCCTCATATACGTAATAACATATACGTAATAAAAAAACAATAAAAAAAACAAGCGATCGGCTCAATAGTAATCGAAACTTTTAAAAACGGAATTTGATGTCAATAAATGTATCAAAAGAATGTGTTATAATGCTATTCTAAATATATAAATTTTATTAAGTTTAGTATTACTCATCAAAGGCTACGAGCCTGAGAAAATTTACTCGATTTTTTAAAGAGGGGGGAAACATCCCCTACAAGTGAATGAATTTTAATGAAAATCACACCGTCAGATTCAGCGTATCAGAAAACCCTATTACATAGGTTTCAAGCTCATATCTGCAAAATCTGCAACTTTGTATTTTTTGCCAGAAGAAAAATATACGAATATAGAAGTTAGTTACGTAAGTCAATTTGTAAAGACATCCATTTAGCAAAAGAAAAGTAAAATTTTTATGCAAATAAAAGCTGCATTAACTAAAAAAACGATCAGAAATTAAATAAAAAAAACAAGTTTTTTAAACTGAAAGAAGGAGTGACATTAAAACTTAAAACGAACAGAAATTATTCCGTATATGAAAGGGGCTGTCCCCTCCTCAACGCCTCGCTCTTTACGCTAAAGTTTGACCCTGTCTCACAACTTTATTTTTTAAAACAATAAAAAACTTTAGCGTAAAGAGCGAGGCGTTGAGGAGGGGACAGCCCCTTTCATATACGGAATAATTCTGTTCGTTTTAAGTTTTAATGTCGCTCCTTACTTTCAGTTTAAAAACTTGTTTTTTTATTTAATCAGTATTAAAGCTCAAACCAATGTGTTCGTACTCTTCTTGGAGAAGCTCAATAGTTGAAGAGCATCCTTGGAAAGTGCAGGAAAGGTTCAGTAAGTCATCCGCAATCGTAACTAACGAAAGATTAACTACTTTGAAGATAAATGTACAGTTCCACTTATCCTGAGCATTGGTAACACAATTATTAAACAAAACTGGAGACGTCAGAGCTCCTTGGCGTACACCTTTCAGAATCGGAAAAAATTGAATACCATTTTTAATTCCAGCCTTCAGATTTCTATACATGTGTCTTAAACAAGTAATTATCGCAGCATCAGTACCTTTCAAATTGTGCCAACATCGTTCTTTACTTAAGCAGCCCTATTGCGCTGCCTATGATTTGCCTTTTGCAAGATACGCTATTTTGATGTTATGGTTTTAGTAGTGTTTATTTTGAATGTATGCATTTGTTATATTTGAAAGCTCTATTGTGTAGTAAGTTTTTCTTTTCTTTTCTTTTTTATTAGTATGGTGATTTTGATCCAAACATCTATAAGCCGGGAACTCTTATTCTTGAAGAATTTCTTCCTGCTCGAGTAATGGAACAGTATCAAATGACTTCGGAAATGTGGGAAGAACGGATTCGAACTTGGTACGCTGACCATGTTGGTATGTCCCGAGATGAAGCAGAAATGGAATATTTGAAGATTGTACAAGATCTTGATATGTTTGGTGTCAATTATTTCCCGATCAGAGTAAGTCATTTTTGTTTAAACTATATCTATGGTTCCCGCGCAACTGAACCCTCGTTTAACTGAATTCCGTTGAATTCAACCCCTGTTTAACTCAATTGCTGTTAACACAACCCTTGTTTAACTAAGCTCCAATGCAACTCAGCTCCCTTACAACTCAACCCTCTTTCAACTCAATCCCCTTGAAGCTCAACCCCATGCAACTCAACCCCCGCGTAATTCAATGCCTGTTAAACTGAACCTTCTTGCAATTCAGTTTGGAACGTCTGAACTCGTCATTCAAAATATCAACATGATAATTGTTCATGATAATTCGCAAATTAGTTAATTCATGAATTTTTGTTTCCTCAGGAAAAGTCATTTGTTCCACAAATGCAGATCAGGGGCTAATGAATCTTATCAAGTCTACACGAAGCGATTAAGCTGGCTTAGAACCGGACAGTAAGAAGCTCCTGGGACCCCAGGTTGAATTTGCAATCCAAGCCCTATCTTGGCCCTATAAAGTTTTCCACATTCGGCAATGCTCGTCTATTAATAAGAGTCGACGTTCTGCGCCAGCAATCTCAAGGCAAATACCTCCGAATCATTATATATTCATGCCTATACAAATATTTAATACAAAAACACGTTTTTTCAACTGAAAGTAAGGAGCAATATTGAAACTTAAAACGAACAGAAATTATTACGTATATGAGGAGGGGTGCCCCCTTCTTAACACCTTGCTCTTCAATCTAATTTTGTTTAGTACTGTCTAAAAAGCTTCTTATTGTTCTGAACAACCCTTGTGTTTCAGGAGTCATTCTTAAATAATTGGAACTAAATGTCAAACTTTAGCGTAAAGAGCAAGGTATTGAGAAGGGGGCAACCATCCCCCTCTCATATACCTAATAAGTTCTGCTCGTTTTAAGTTTTAATGTTGCTCCTTACTTTCAGTTTAAAATATTTTTTTTCAGTTTTCTATCATTTTATAGATACTGTTAGGAAATTTGGCTATACCTCAACAGAAAAATTCCTCTCCCAACGGAAATATCCTCTAGTAAATTCAATGCCGGTGAAAATTTCCTCCGGAGAATTCCCCCTGACATCTCGACGTGTAAAATTGAGTCGACAAAGAGAAAGCAGGACACATAAAAATAATTTCTTTTAGGAATCCTGGTGAATTCCCCCGTTGTAAAATTTTCCCAGAGAATTCCACCCGCTGGAAACTTCCCTCTCGATAAGAAGTTCTTCCCTTGGAAAATCTTCCCATCAGAAAATCCCCCCCCCCTGCACCCAAAAAATATATGCATACATCCCAATAGCAAATACTATACGTAAACAATGGACAAATTTTATAACTTAAAGACCTTGCCCAGGGGTTTTGGGGCTCATGTTATCTCCGAAGACATAGTTATTGGGCCTCTCAACTATGCTGAACAAAATGGCTATCTCAAAATTTGGTTGGACGATTTGGGAAAAAAGGCCGTGGGAAAAGGCCTAGTTGCCTTCCAATCTTTTTGGTCACTTAAAAAGAGCATTCTATCTTTTAATTTCCGTTCGAATGAGCCCTTTCTAGGTATTCTTGGACCACTGGGTCCGTAAGATCCCCCCTGAAAAAAACAACAAATAAACACGCATCCCTGATCTTTGTTCTGGAAAAAAAAATTGACAAATTTCACATTTTTGCAGACAGTTGCTTGAAACCTCTACAGTAGGGTTCTCTGATAAGCTAAATGTGATGGTTCTATTAGGATTCTTTGAGTTTTTTGGGGCCTCCCCCCCCTTTACGTGATTCAGGAAAATTTTCTTTGGCTCGTTGTCTTTGATGGGTAACACAAAACTTAAAGAAATTTATATATTTGTAATAAGCATAATAAGACGATTTTTTTGACTGTCGATTGGTATTAAAAATTTTTAGACTTTCTGTTACTGTTGAGCTGCGTCGCTCCTTACTTACGGTTCGTTACCCCGAACTGTTTGATTACGCCACACTGAGGAGGCAGCCCATAATAAATAACTTAGGTAGAAACAGGTATTTCAGCCCAATTAAGCCCGCTAAAAACAAACAAAATCCATAAGAATTATCCAGTAATCAAACAGTTCGTGGTAACAAACTGTAGTAAGGAGTGAACCGGCTCAATAGTAACCGAAGCTCTAAAAACGGAATTTTGATACAAATAAATACATCAAAAGAAGAAGTTTTTATGCTGATTTTAAAATATAAGTCTCATCAAGTTTAGTCCAACCCATCAAAAGTTACGAAAATGAGAAAATTTGCCCTATTTTCGAGGAAAAGGGGGTAACACCCTCTAAAAGTCATAGAATCCTAATGAAAATCACACCCTCAAATTCAGCATATCAGAGAACCCTACTGTAGAGGTTTCAAGCTCCTATCTGTCCAAATGTGGAATTCTGTATTTTTTGCTAGAAGAAAGATCATGGATGTGCGTTTTTTTTTCCAGGGGTCATCGTATCGACCCAGTGGTCCTAGAATTTCATGAGAGGGCTCATTAAGTTGAAAATTAAACGTTCTAGTGCCCTTTTTCAGTGACCAAAAAATTGGAGGGCAACTAGGCCCCTCCACGCTCATTTTTTCCCAGAGTCACCGGATCCAAATTTTGAGATAGCCATTTTTCAGCATAGTTGAAACATCTAATAACTATGTCTTTGAGGACGACTTAATCCCCCAGAGTACCCAGGGAAGGGCTGCAAGTTATGAACTTTGCCCATTTTTTATGTATGGTATTGGTTATTGGTAAGTATACATACGTTTTCAGGGGAGGATTTTTTCTGCGGGGGGGGGGGGATTGGGTTACGTGGGAGGATCTTTCCATGGAAGAATTTTTCACGGGGGAAGAGAATTTCCATGAACGGGATGCTGGCTTTCCCATCATTATTTAAAAAACAATCATAAATTAAATAAAAAACAAGTTTTTTCAACTGCAAGTATGGAGTAACATTAAAACTTAAAACGAACAGAAATTATTACGTATATGAGGGGGTTCGTCCCCTCCTCAATAACTTACTGTTTGCGCTAAAGTGTTTTTAATAATTTCAAATGATCTATTTAAATTAATTAAACGGTCTTTGTGATTCAGGGCCTTTGTCTCTTATTGTTCATTTATGTGAATATCAACTTTTTTTTTTTTTTTCGGAACCTCTAAGGTTTATGAGAGAACATGGAATCCTTAAAGAATTGGAACAAAATTTGAACTTTAGCGTAAAGAGCGAAGTATTGACGAGGGAACGAACCCCACAAATTACCTATATGAGGAATTTCGCCCCCTCGTCAATACCTCGCTCTTTACGCTAAAGTTCGAAATTTGTTAAATAATGGTCGATATAAGTAATAATTTGTTTGTATCATTTTCTGGCCAATCTTAGCATTTAGCTGTACCTTAAGAATCTTCATGACTATGATTTTTATGTGATAATAAACCAAAGATATTATATTTCTTCCAACTGAAAGTAAGGAATAACATTAAAACTTTAAACGAACATAAATTATTACGTATATGTTTTAAAGGGTTTTTCTTTCCTTCATTTTAATGATTTGAGAACTGCTCAACTTGTGACTTTCATTTTAATAAAAATAGTTTCGACCTCTTTGGCCGTTTGGCCTCTATGCCTTACAAAATTAGTTCTGCAAATATCGCTAATTTAAGTTACGCGGGAGAATCTTTCCATGAAGATAATTTCTCGTGGGGGAAGGGAATTTTCCATCGAGGGGATCTGGATTTCCGTACATTATTTAAGAAACAATAAGTAATTAAATAAAAACAAGTTTTTTCAACTGAAAGTGAGAAGCAACATTAAAACTTAACAGGAACAGAAAATGTTACGTATATGAGAAGGGTTGCCTCTCCTCAATAGCTCGCTCTTACGCTAAAGTTTCTTTTTTAACTTTTAAAAGAGGTTATTATTCCAATTAAACAGCCTTTGTGATTCATAGTCATTCTTAAACAACTGGAACAAAAATCAAACTTAGGTTATTATAAGGCTATTATTAGTTAAAAAAAAGAGTAAAATTAATATGCAAATTTCTTTTTAATTATTCATGTGCTGTGAGCCAAATTCAAAACCTGCATTAATTCAAAAACGTTCAGAAATTAAATAAAAAATAATTTTTTTTAACTAAAAGTAAGGAGCGACATTAAAACTTAAAACGAACAGAAATTATTCCATATATGAAAGGGGCTGTTCCCTGCTCCACGCCCCGCTCTTTAACGTAAAGTTTTATATTTCTTTATAAAGCAGAGTTGTAAGAGTCAAACTTTAGCGTAAAGAGTAGGGCGTTGAGCAGGGAACAGCCCCTTTCATATGTGGAATAATTTCTGTTCGTTTTAAGTTTTAATGTCACTCCTTACTTTCAGTTAAAAACACTTGTTTTTTTTATTTAATAAGATTCCAGAGCAATGCAGGGACACCTTGAGGTTTTCCTTGAGGGACACTACACCTCGAGGTCGCCCTGCAGCGTCGTTTACAGTCACGGTTCCAGTTTAGGCAAATTCGAGAAAGGTCTACCCAGACGCCACTATGGGGTCAAACAAGCTTTTTTTTTATTTTCAGGGATAAGAACGGAGGAAGGAGCTTATGACAGAGCAGAGACCTCATACCACCTTCCGGTACCGGAGCAGCTCCAACCTTCTATACCCAGTTTATCCTCCAGAGGGCTTTCGTCAGCAGAAAAAATTCCCATATCTAGAATCGAACTCAGACCTACTGGATGAAAGGCAGCTATCCTAGCCACTAGACAATATGGAAGGAAGTAGACCGCATGAGAGGATGCTTAAATCCAATCAATTCAACTTTTTTAATAACTAATACTTAGTGCATCTCAGTAATATAGACTTCGCCGACGACTTTGCCGTCCAGGAATCATGCGAATAACGACTTGAAGAACTCTTAGACCAGTTGATAACGAGAGGAAGCTAAATCGGTCTGAAAATAAATTGCGAGAAAACAAATGCATGGCTACCATAGACTCACCCTTAAGCATCAAATATGGAGAGCAACAGAAAGAGCAAGTCATCCGTTTCAAACACCTTGGAGTTATTGATAAAACCGGATTGGTCCAAGATTCTCTCTACGGCTGAAGCTACGAATTTTAGTAGCTAAAGCTACCATCATGTGAAACAGGAACGAGAGAGAAGAATACTCGCTTTCAGAAATTCATGTCTAAAAAGAATCCTCAACATTCACTAATAATAAAAGATAACAAATCTATCCATCTGCCAGAAGATGGGCCAACCTCTTGTGATAGATGTCATAAGAAATCGTAGATGGAGATACCTTGCCCATGTACTACATATGGCCAATCTTTAACTAGCCAATACACCGCTTCACTGGCAACCAACAGGTTCATGCTACAGAGGCAGAGCCAGAAAGACCCTGCGGTGAACATAGCAGGCCAATCTGCATAACCTGGACACGGTTTCATTGTAACTGAACCCCGCACGACTGAACCCATGTAAGTGAGTCATCGTTCAACTGGATCATCGTTCAATTGAATCCGTGTATAACTCAATCTCTCGTTCAACTCATGCCCTGTTTAAGTGGACCCCCGCTTGATTGAACTCCTATTCAACTCATCCTCATTTTACTGAACCCTCATTCAACTCAACACCCGTGCAACTGAACCTTCATGCTACTCAATCCTCTGTTAACTGAACCCTCGTGCATCTCAAGCACCGTTTAACTGTACTGTCGTGCAGTTCAAGCCCTGTGTAACTCAACCCCCGTTTTTTTATGTTGCTTCAATGAGAAACTATTCCCTCTCTAAAAAGCAGCAATTTATCCCTCTGTCTTATATATTTGAAAATTAGCGAAACGTTTTGCCCAAGGCCTCAACACACTTGAATCTCGAGGTTGCAGAAATAGCTGCACCGTATTACAGAGAAAAGTATTACACCGTATTACAAAAACTGCACCAGATTACAGACCCATAATGGCCAAAACCTTGAATATACGTAAAAAAAACACTGTCTCGTAGGGAAAATTTGCTGTTTATGCTGATTCAGGAATGATACCTATTATTTCGATTCAAATTAATATTCGAAGTTTATTGCGGAAATAAGTTTATGGAAACTTTTAAAAAGAGCTGAAAACGCTGATAAGTCTCAACTTTATCTCTTGTATTTCTCCAGTACTAATAGTATGCTAAAGCGTCGTAGAGAGCTGATTAAGATCATTTGAAAGCTAATGCTCATATTTACGCGTTTTTATAATTTTGTCATGACCGTTATAAGATGCCTTACGGCTCAAAAATGCGATGTTAGGGTCATTTCTGGAGGTTTAACGGCCTGAAAGCATTAAAGCTCCACCACTGAAATTTCCATATTCGAAAGCCTTCAAACAACTGTTTTAAATCCCCCTCTTGAATTCTCCCTTTGAGTCCACTTTGCAAGTAGAAATAAAATTAGAAGAGTTTTGAAAAACCATCAAGTGAAAAAAAATTCATACAAAGCTGATTCGTTAATGATAGATGCTATTTATTTTTTCATTCCTTCACTGAAATTAATTACAAAACAGATTGGGAATTTTGGAATTTGGAAAAATCTCACATAAATCTCATTTGGATAAATCTCACATATTCTTTTTCAGGCAAAAAGACTGAGCCTCTTATAAAGTTAAACAACCATACCTTCCATAAAAACCTTAAATACTCCCTGGGCATAATTTACAACCCTTGCCCCTAATCTCTGGGGTTGTTTAATCTCAGAGGGCATTTACCCTCTGATCAGTTTTGACAAAAAAAGGCAATAGTCCTCTCAAATTCCGATCGAATGAGCCCTTTTTGAAGCTTCTACGACAAAGACCTTATATGCCCCAAGGGCATAACTTACGACCCTTGTCCTGAGGCTATGGGGGGAGAGTCGTCATCCTCGAAGACATATTTTCCAGATCTTTCAACAAAGATGAACAAAATGACCATATCAAAAGGTTGATCGAAGTGTTTGGGGAAATGATGGGAGTGTGGGGGGGGACGATTCTTCCTCGATTGCTTTTGACTATTAAAAAAAGCAATAGCCCTTTGAATTTCCAATCAAATGAGCCCTTTTTGAAGTTTTTGCGACAACGCTTTCTATACAAACCTTATATGCCCCCTGGGCATAACTTACAACCTTAGCCCTTAGGGTTGTGGGAGGGGGGTGTCATACTAAAAGACATAATTTCCTGAACCTTCAACTACGTTAAACAAATTGGCTATATAAAAATGTTGATCGGAAGTGATTACGGAAATGATGGGCGTGGGTGAAGGCATTCGCCCTCCGATCGCTTTGGAGTATTAAAAAGAGCACTAGCTCTTTCAATACTCAATTTAATGAACCCGTTTGAAGTTTCTGCGACAACGCTATCTATAAAAACCTTATATGTCCCCAAGGGCATAACTCACAACTCTTGCCCTGAGGGATGTGGGGGGTTTTTTCATCCTCAAAGACATAATTTCCAGAACTTTCAACTACGTTGAACAGAATGGCTATCTCAAAATTTCGATTGGATGCGTTTGGGAAATGGTGGGCGTGAGAGGGGTTTCGTTGCCCTACAATCACTAACGACTATTAAAAAGGGCACTAGTCCTTTCAATTTTTAATGGAATGAGCCCTTTTTGAAGTTTTTACGACAACACTTTCTATAAGAAACCTTATATGCCCCCAGGGCATAACTTACAACCCTTGCCCTGAGGTCTGTGGGGAGGTTGCCATCCTCAAAGACATAATATCCAGAAATTTCAACTACGTTGAAAAAAAATGACTATCTTCAAATTTTGATGGATGTGTTTGGGGAAATGATGGGCGTGAGAGGGGGTTAGTTGCCCTCCAGTTACTTTCTACTATTAAAAAGGGCACTAGCCTTTCAGTTTCCAATCGAATGTGCCCTTTTTGAAGTTTCTACGACAACACTTTCAATAAAACCTTGTATGCCCCCAGGGCATAACTTACAACTTTTACCCTGACGGCTGTGGGGGGGGGGAGGGGGGGGTTGTCCTCCTCAAAGAGCTAATTTCCAGAACTTTCAACTACGTTGAACAAAATGGCTATCTCAAATTTGATTTTGGATGTGTTTGGGGAAATGATGGGCGGGAGAGGTGGGCTAGTTGCCCTCCAATCATTTTTTATAATTAAAAAGGGCACTATCCCTTTGAGGGTGTTATCATCCTCAAAGACATAATTTCTAGAATTTTCAACTACGTTGAACAAAATGGCTATTTTGAAATTTTGATCGTATGTTTTGCGGAAATAGTGGGCGTGAGAGGGGGTTAGTTGCCCTACAATAACTTTCAACTCTGAAAAAAGGCACTAGCCCTTTCAATTTTCAATCGAGTCCTTTTTGAAGTTTCTACGATAAAACTTTCTATAGAAACCTTATATGCCCCCAGGGCATAACTAATAACCCTCGCCCTGAGGGTTGTGGGGGGTTGTCATCCTCAAAGACCTAATTTTAAAAACCTTAATCTGCGTTGAACAAAATAGCTATCTCAAAATTTTGATTTGATGTGTTTGGGGAAATGGTGGGCGTGTGAAGGGGGTTAGCTGCCCTTCAATCACTTTCGACTTTTAAGAAGGGCACTAGCCATTTCAATTTCCTATCTAATGAGCCCTTTTTGAAGTTTCTACAACAACGCTTTCTATTGAACAAAATGGTTGTATCAAAATTTTGATTGGATGTGTTTAGGGAAATGGTGCGTGTGAGAGCGGGGTTATTTGTCCTCCAATCACTGTCGACTATTAAAAAGGTCACTAGCCCTTTGAATTTCCAGTCGAACGAGCCCTTTTGAAGTTTCTACGATCATCCTTTCTATATATTGATTAAAAAAAACCTTTTCTACAAAATAAGTTTTTCAAAGAAAAGGAAAGAACTCCATTAAACCAAAAATGAGCAAAAATAAAATCAAATAATCTACCAAGCGTGAAACTACCACAAATAAGCATTGATAAATAAATGAAACCCAAAACGAACAGAAATTACAATAAATAACCGAGTCAAACTCAAAACGAGCAGAAATTAACATGAGTAGGGCTCAAAACCCCTATGCCTTCCCAAGGCCAGAACATAATTTGCACTTTACTGAAAAAATATAAATATTTTTACTTTTATCAAACAGTTGGTGGTTAACGAACTGTAAGTAAGGAGCGACCCGGCTCAATGGTAACCGAAACTCTAGAAAACGGGTTTTTGATACCAATAGATACATGAAAAGAACCAAATTTCAATGCTGATTTCAAATATATAACTTTCATCAAGTTTAGTGCTATCCATCAAAAGTTACGCGCCTGAGAAAATTTGGCTGATTTTCAAAAAAAGGGGAAAGGGAAAGGGAAGGGAAATTGTCATGAAGGGGGCGCCGGACTTGCCAGCATTATTTATTGGTTATTGGGAAGTATACAGACATTTTCAGGAAGGATTTTTTCTGGGGGGAGGGGGGGGCTAGAGGAGGGGGCTACTCTGGAGAATCTTTCCGTGGAGGATGTTTCTTTGGGGTAAGGGACATTTCTATGAAGGGGGCGCCGGATTTCCAAGCATTATTTAAAAACGATCAGAAATTAAATAAAAAAAACAAGTTTTTTTTCAACTGAAAGTAAGAAGAAACATTAGAACTTAAAACGAACAGAAATTATACCGTATGTGAGGGGTTTCTCCCCCAAGTCAATACCTCGCTCTTTACGCTACAGTTTTTTTTAGTGCTTTCAAAAGAGCTATCTATTCTAATTAGACGGCCTTTGTGATTCAGGGGTTTGTGAATAAATTTTTTTTTAACTTTTAACGTAAAGAGCGTGGTATTGACTAAGGGAGAACCCCCTCATATACGTAATAACATATACGCTAATAAAAAAAACAATAAAAAAAAAACAAGCGATACAGCTCAATAGTAATCGAAACTTTTAAAAACGGAATTTTGATGTCAATAAATGTATCAAAAGAATGTGTTTATAATGCTGATTCTAAATATATAAATTTTATTAAGTTTAGTATTACTCATCAAAGGTTACGAGCCTGAGAAAATTTACCCGATTTTTTAAAGAGGGGGGTAACCTCCCCTACAAAGTGAAAGAATTTAATGAAAATCACACCGTCAGATTCAGCGTATCAGAAAACCCTATTACATAGGTTTCAAGCTCATATTTGCAAAAATCTGCAACTTTGTATTTTTTGCCAGAAGAAAAATATACGAATATAGAAGTTAGTTACGTAAGTTAATTTGTAAATTACGTCATAACCAAATTTAGAGACATCCATTTATCAAAAGAAAAGTAAAATTTTTATGCAAATTTTGTTTACTTATTCAATGACGGTGGAGCCAAAATAAAAGCTGCGTTAACTAAAAAAACGATCAGAAATTAAATAAAAAAACAAGTTTTTTAAACAGAAAGTAAGGAGCGACATTAAAACTTAAAACGCACAGAAATTATTCCGTATATGAAAGTGGCTGTCCCCTCCTCAACGCCTCGCTCTTTACGCTAAAGTTTGACTCTGTCTCACAACTTTATTTTTTAAAACAATAAAAAACTTTAGCGTAAAGAGTGAAGCGTTGAGGAGGGAAGGCCCCTTTCATACGGAATAATTTCTGTTCGTTTTAAGTTTTAATGTCGCTCCTTACTTTCAGTTTAAAAAACTTGTTTTTTTTATTTAATAACTTTAATAAATCAAATGATATTAAGATTTTGACTACTAAATATCAGTGTATGTATATTAAAGTGACAATGCACATTCATATGTATTTTTTTCAGTAAAGTGCAAATTATATTCTGGCCTTGGAAAGGCATAGGGGTTTTGAGCCCTACTCATGTTAATTCTGCTCGTTTCGAGTTTGACTCGGTTATTATTCGAATTTCTGTTGGTTTGGGTTTCATTTTTTTATTGATGCTTATTTGTGGTAGTTTCAAGCTTGGTAGATTATTCAAATTGATTTTTGCTCATTCTTGGTTTAATAAAGTTCTTTAATTTTCTTGAAAAACTTATTTTGTAGAAAACAGTTTTTTTTTTTAATTAGTTTCTGTTCCTTTTGTATTGACATAGTATTTTCACTGAAAAGGAAAATAATTCTTTTAATCTTTTTGTTTTTTTAAGACTTTATAGTTTGACCTGCTTATTTGTATGCTTTAATGCGTTTGAGGAAATGATGGGCGTGAGAGGTGGGATAGTTGCCCTCCAATCTTTTTCGACTATTAAAAAGGGCACCAGCCTTTTTAATTTCCAATTGAATGAGCGCTTTTTGAAGTTTTTACGACAACGCTATCTATAAAAAAAACATATACGCCCAAGGGCATAACTTACAACCCTTGCCCTGAGGGCTCTGAGGGTGATCATGCTCAAAGACCTAATTTCCCGAACTTTCAACTACGTTGAACAAAATGGCTATCTTAACATTTTGATTGCATTTTTCGGGAAATAGTGGGTGTGAGAGGGGGTTAGTTCCCTCCAATCACTTTCAACTATTAAAAAGGGCACTAGCCCTTTCAATTTTCAGATGAATGAGCCCTTTTTGGAGTTTCTACGACGGCACTTTCTATAAAAACCTTATATGCCCCCAGGGCGTAACTTACAACTCTTGCCCTGAGGCTCTAGGGGGTTGTCATCCTCAAAGACCTAATTTCCACATCTTTTGACTCCTTTAAACAAATGTCTATCTCAAAATTTTCATTGGATGTGTTTAGGGAAATGGTGCGTGTGAGAGGGGGGTTACTTGTCCTCCAATCACTGTCGACTATTAAAAAGGTCACTAGCCCTTTGAATTTCCAATTGAACGAGCCCATTTTGAAGTTTCTACGATCATCATTTTTATATGTTGATTGAAAAAAAACTTTCTACAAAATAAGTTTTTCAAATAAAAATAAAGAACTCCATTAAACCAAAAATGAGCAAAAATAAAATCAAATAATCTACCAAGCGTGAAACTATCACAAATAAGCATCGATAAATAAATGAAACCCAAAACGAACAGAAATTACAATAATCATCCGAGTCAAACTCAAAACGTGCCGAAATTAACTTGAGTAGGGCTCAAAACCCCTATGCCTTCCCAAGACCAGAACATAATTTGCACTTTACTGAAAAAATATAAATAGTTTTACTTTTATAACTTTAATAAATCAAATGATATTAAGATTTTGATTACTAAATATCAGTGTATGTATATTAAACTGACAATCCACAATCATTTGTATTTTTTTCAGTAAAGTGCAAATTATATTCTGGCCTTGGGAAGGCATGGGGTTTTGAGCCCTACACATGTTAATTTCTTCTTGTTTTGAGTTTGACTCGGTTATTTATTCTAATTTCTGTCTTTTTTGAGTTTCATTTTTTTTTTATCGATGCTGATTTGTGGTAGTTTCAAGCTTCGTAGATTATTTGATTTTATTTTTGCTCATTTTTGGTTTAATGGAGTTCTTTACTTTTCTTTGAAAAACTTATTTTGTAGAAACAGTTTTTTTAATTTCTGTTCCTTTTATATTGACATGGTCTTTTCAGGAAAAAAGAAAATAATTCTTTTAATCTTTTCGTTCTTTTAAGACTTTATTGTTTGGCCTTCTATTTGTATGTTGGAGAAAAATTTTCAGTTATTTTAACAACATACCCTCTTTTAAGAATCTGGACACAAATAGTAGTGTTTAATTTAGTTTCATACCTCCTCTAGTTGACCTGAAATAGAATACTTGATACTATTCGCAAAAAAAAAAAAATCTGTTTACTTTCTTTTATAGCTCTGATACACTTACTCCATTTTGATTTGGTTAAATTTTAAGAGCAGAAGTAGCCCTGAAAGTTTGAAACATAATATCCTCAGTCGTTCTTGGGATACTGCTGAGATGCCTTATTGGGAATTAGCATTAACACAGTGCATTTTGATTTAATCTTAAGGCAACATGTAGTTTTTAAACATAATGGGCAAATGGGAGGGTGGGCGTGGGAGGGTGGGCGTGGGAGGGGGACAAGTTGCCGTCCAATCACTTTCGACTATTAAAAAGGGCATTAGCCCTTTCTGTTTTCAATCGAATGAGCCCTTTTTGAAGTTCCTAAGACAACTCCTTCGATACGAAGTGCCCTCGTCTAAAAAAAAAAAAAGAAAAAAATAATAATACATTGTACCCACATCGATCTTCACTATAAAAATGTCAAGCCATCCAATCACTTTCGACCATGAAATAGGGCAATAACCCCTTCAATTTCCAATCGAATGAGTCCTTTTTGAGTTTCTACGACAACGCTTTCTATAAACACCTTATATGCCCAAGGGCATAAATAAGAACCCTTTCCTGGGGCCCTGAGGGGGGGGGGTGTCATCCTCAAAGACCTAATTTCCAGAAATTTCAACTACGTGAAAACAAAATGGCTATCTCAAAATTTTGATTGGATGTGTTTGGGGAAATAGTGGGCGTGAGAGGAGCGTTAGTTGCTCTCCAATCACTTTCAACTATTAAAAAAAGGCACTACCCCTTTTAATTTCCAATTGGATGAGCCCTTTTGAAGTTTCTACGACAACGCTTTCAATAAAAACCTTATATGCCCCCAGGGCATAACTTACAACCCTTAGCCTGTTAATTAATTTTCTAGCATTATCATAGGCAGCGCTATTGCGCTGCCTATGATCAGTATCTATATACACAGTCCTAAAAATACATGAAAAAATACATGGAATTACACAAGAACCGGGACAAGAAAACCCACGCCTGAGGCACTACAGTATCACATGGACATTGCAAAAAAGCTGGCAAGGTATAAAGTGGCCAAGCATGTTTTGAAACTATAGTCAAGGCTGTATAAGACAACGCTTTTTGTTATTGATATGAATTGCACAAGAATGTGCAGCATAGCTTCACGTGGACATTTAAAAAAAAGCTGGCAAGCTATAAAGTGATTAAACACGTTTGAAACTAGATGCTATTTGCATGCCAAAAAATTGGATGCTACAATCAGAATTGTTTGATTGACAGTTGCAAAAAGGATAAGGGATTCGCGAATTGGACTGTACGAACGTTATTAATTGAATAATAGGAAAAGAAATAGAGCTAGATAACATTTACGAATTGGATCGTATTAAGATGGAGAAACAAAAAGGGATGGTTTTATGACTTGACCTTCCTTTACTTCTTCGATGTGTACTGTGTAATACACAAGTGGTGTTTGAACAGTGTTGTCAATTTAAAATAGAGTTTAACGAGAAATGGGTGAAAAGTGTTTTGGGGGAGATGGGTTGATTGGCAGAAGGATGTATTAGCATAGTTATAGTGGAGGGCGAGTTGCTAGCGAAAAACCCATGTGGATGAATTGAAATACTATTTCTTGACAAGAAATGGTTGAAAAGTGTTTTGGGGGAGATGGGTTGATTGGCAGATGGATGTATTAGCGTAGTTATAGTGGAGGGCGAGTTGCTAGCAAAAAACCCGTGTGGATGAGTTGAAATAAAATTTTAATGAGAAATAACTGAAAAGTGTTTTGGGGGAGATGGGCTGATTGGCAGAAGGATGTAATAGAGAAAATCGCCTAATTATCGAAAAATGGGGAAACACCCTCCAAAAGTCGACCGGAATGGAATTGTCTTGGGGGGAATTTTCCATGGAAAATGTGAAACTTAAGTCCATTTTGGATCGAAAAATAAAACTATTTCCGTAATATCTGAGCTAATAAGGATTTTTGACCGTAAACTCTAGTTTCTTGTAAGAAAATTATAGAAAATGCAATTCGTTGGCTCATAGGTGAAACTTTAGTCCAGTTTTGGATCGAAAAATAAATTATTTCCGTAAAATCTGAGCTAATAAGGGTTTTTGACCGTAAACTCTAGTTTTTTGTAAGAAAATTATGGAAAATACAATTCTCTGGTTCAAATGTGAAACAAGTCTATTTTTGGATCGAAAAATAAAACTATTTCCGTAAAATCTGAGCTAATGAGGGTTTTTGACCGTAAAATCTAGTTTCTTGTAAGAAAATTATAGAAAATGCAATTCTCTGGTTCAAATGTGAAACTTAGGTCCATTTTGGATCGAAAAATAAAACTATTTCCGTAAAATCTGAGCTAATAAGGGTTTTTGACCGTAAACTCTAGTTTTTTGTAAGAAAATTATGGAAAATACAATTCGTTGGCTCATAGGTGAAACTTAAGTCCAGTTATGGATCGAAAAATAAACTATTTCTGCAAAATCTGAGCTAATAAGGGTTTTTGAACGTAAACTCTAGTTCTTTGTAAGAAAATTATGGAAAATACAATTCTATGGTTCAAATTTGAAACTTAAGTCTATTTTTGGATCGAAAAATTAAACTATTTCCGTAAAATCGGAGCTAATAAGGGTTTTTGACCGTAAACTCTAGTTTTTTGTAAGAAAATTATGGAAAATACAATTCTCTGGTTCAAATGTGAAACTTAAGTCCTTTTTTGGATCGAAAAATAAAACTATTTCCGTAAAATCTGAGCTAATAAGGGTTTTTGACCGTAAACTCTAGTTTTTTTTGCAAGAAAATTATGGAAAATACAATTCTCTAGTTCAAATGTGAAACTTAAGTCCAGTTTTGATGCTCATAATGGTGAGGACTGATGGTTCTAATTCAATATTTTTTTCATAAAAACAAACTATTTTTTTAAAACTTCGAAATTATTCAACTTTATTTATTTTATTTTTTTTGTACGTATCTTAAAATGACAAAATATGCTTACGGCTCTTACAATTGTACTCTATGATTGCTCAGAGACACGATGTGGCTTCCCCACTGGTTTTCTATGTCCGCTTATCGACACTACCTAGTCTATTGCATGTATTAAATCAGTATTTTTTACGCAGTGGAACGATAAACACATAAGTCATATCTTGAAAAAAAGTGAAGATGGAGCATTTTAATAAAGTGTGTTCACATGACAATGTTATTGTAGCATTGAATGCCGACAAGGAGAAGTATTTAAACTATGAAACAAGTACAAGTGGTAGCACTATTGGAAATGTATGCATGCATTGTCATTACAGTAAGGAATTAAATTTCTTTGGAATACCGAAAAAATTCAACTCTTATGTTGGTGGTTATGCGAGATTGAGATCTCCAGAGATGATTGCACTCAAAGAGAATGCCAACATAAAAATAATCGTTGATGATAGAGGACAACTCCTTGCTACTGTTGCAGGTAACACATTACCTACTGATACATCCAATCGTCAGCTTTCGGGTATTAGCAGTCAACGGAAGGTCAAAAAAGAAAGGCCTACTCTTCTACTAATATCGTAAACCATATCTTGTCTACGTGCCGAAACTGTTACCTGTGTAAAAATAATGTGATAATAGACAGTGAAATAGCCAGAAAAATAAAAAGGGCATTGGCAGAAAATATCACTATGGAATATAAAGATGAATCGATGAAAAACAAAGCACCAGCAAACGTTAATGCCATTGATCAAACAGTCAATGAACCAAATAATACCAAAGACGAAAAGCATATTGAGCCTGTTGATGATACACCAGTAAAAATTGTGTATGACTCAGAATGGAATAGTGATTATTCTACTTATTACGAACTAAGAGAAGAAAATAGCTACAATATCAAGAGAGAACATGGTGAACTATTTTATGGAACAGATTCAAAATGTCCAAAGTTAATCATTGATATTAATAATGTATCATAATATATTTTTGTATTAATATTCTACATAGCATTATTTCATTAAAAATATATTATACATTACATTGTCATGTGTTCATTATTTTCAGAGTAAGCTAGCATATCAAACGTTTAGAATGTCTATTAAAACATCGGAGATGTAAGAAAAGGAATTTGCATACATCTATTGTCAGACACATGGGATAACATTGACAAAATCTAGGTATCAGAATGAATAAATTCTTTATCAACATCCGTTGTTGGATATGTCATTATGTCATTATGAAAAAATTGTAAGTAAGTAAGTAACAAACTCTTTCTTGAATTCACCTCTTGGATACACTATACAGAAATTTAATTCAGGAAATTATGAAAAAAAATTGAACAAATTCTTTACTAACATTCATTATCGATTGAAGTCGCTTCCTAGACAGACAATACAGCAATTTCACAAAATCTAAGTATAAGAGTGATTAAATTCTATATCAACATCCATTTCTCGGATACATAGGAAAAAGTTGACAAAATCTAAGTTTTAGAGTGAATAAATTTTATTTATCAACATCTTTTGTCAGATACATCGGATAAAATTGACAGAATCTAAGTGTCAGAGTGAATAAATTTTTTTTATCAACATCCTTTGTCAGATACACCAAATAAAATTGACAAAATCTAAATTTTAGAATGAATAAATGCTTTAACAACATCCTTTATCGGATATGTCGGATAAAATTGACAAAATCTAAGTATCAGAGTGATTAAATTCTACATCAACATCCTTTTCTTGGATACATAGGATAAAATATCGGATAAAATTGACAAAATCTAAATATCAGATTGATTAAATTCTATATAAACTTCCCTTTCTCAGGTACATGGGAATAAAATTGACAGAATCTAAGTATCAGATTGATTAAATTCTATATCAGCATCCCTTTGTCGGGTACATGGGATAAATTAACAAAATCTAAGTATGAGAGTGAATAATTTATTTTTTATCAACATCTTTTATCAGTTACAACAATTATAATTAACAAAATCTAAATATCAGAGTGAATAAATGCTTTTTCAGTATCCTTTGTCGGATATGTTGAATAAAATATGCAAAGTCGACATAGCTTTATTTCATTTTTAAGGTTAATTTAGACGAGGTTACGTGCGCGCACGTAACTTCGAAAAGGATGCTGATATAGAATTTAGTCACTCTGATACTTAGATTTTGTCAATTTTATCCGACATATCCGATACAGGATGTTGTTAAAAGCATTTATTCATTCTGAAATTTAGATTTTGTCAATTTTATTTGATGTATCTGACAAAGGATGTTGATAAAAAAAATTTATTCACTCTGACACTTAGATTCTGTCAATTTTATCTGATGTATCTGACAAAAGATGTTGATAAATAAAATTTATTCACTCTAACACTTAGATTTTGTCAACTTTTTCCTATGTATCCGAGAAATGGATGTTGATATAGAATTTAATCACTCTTATACTTAGATTTTGTGAAATTGCTGTATTGTCTGTCTAGGAAGCGACTTCAATCGATAATGAATGTTAGTAAAGAATTTTTTCATTTTTTTTCATAATTTCCTGAATTAAATTTCCGCATTGTGTATCCAAGAGGTGAATTCAAGAAAGAGTTTGTTACTTACTTACTTACAATTTTTTCATAATGACATAATGACATATCCAACAACGGATGTTGATAAAGAATTTATTCATTCTGATACCTAAATTTTGTCAATGTTATCCCATGTGTCTGACAATAGATGCATGCAAATTCCTTTTCTTACATCTCCGATGTTTTAATAGACATTCTAAACGTTTGATATGCTAGCTTACTCTGAAAATTATGAACACATAAGAATGTAATGCATAATATATTTTTAATGAAATAATTTTATATAGAATATTAATACAAAAAATATATTATGATACATTATTAATGTCAATGGTTAACTTTGAATATTTTGAATCTTTCCATAAAATAGTTCACCATGTTCTCTCTTGATATTGTAGCTATTGTCTTCTCTTAGTTCGTAATCAGTAGAATAATCATTATTCCATTTTGAGTCATACACAATTTTTACTGGTATATCATCAACAGGCTCAATATGCTTTTCGTCTTTGGTATTATTTGGTTCATTGACTGTTTGATCAATGGCAGTAACGTTTGCTGGCTGCTTTGTTTTTCTTCGATTCATCTTTATATTCCATAGTGATATTTTCTGCCAATGCCCTTTTATTTTTCTGGCAATTTCACTGTCTATTATCACATTATTTTTACACAGGTAACAGTTTCGGCACGTAGACAAGATATGGTTTTCGATATTAGTAGAAGAGTAGGCCTTTCTTTTTTTGACCTTCCGTTGAATGCTAATACCCGAAAGCTGACGATTGGATGTATCAGTAGGTAATGTGTTACCTGCAGCAGTAGCAAGGAGTTGTCCTCTATCATCAACGATTATTTTTATGTTGGCATTCTCTTTGAGTGCAATCATCTCTGGAGATCTCAATCTCGCATAACCACCAACATAAGAGTTGAATTTTTTCGGTATTCCAAAGATATTTAATTCCTTACTGTCATGACAATGCATGCATACATTTCCAATAGTGCTACCACTTGTACTTGTTTCATAGTTTAAATACTTCTCCTTGTCGGCATTCAATGCTACAATAACATTGTCATGTGAACACACTTTATTAAAATGCTCCATCTTCACTTTTTTTTAAAGATATGACTTATGTGTTTATCGTTCCACTGCGTAAAAAATACTGATTTAATACATGCAATAGACTAGGTAGTGTCGATAACCGGACATAGAATACCAGTGGGAAAGCACATTCGTGTCTCTGACCAATCATAGAGTACAATTGTTAGAGCCGTAAGCATATTTTGTCATTTTAAGATACGTACAAAAAAAATAAATAAAGTTGAATAATTTCGAAGTTTAAAAAAAATAGTTTGTTTTTATGAAAAAAATATTGAATTAGAACCATCAGTCCTCATCATTATGAGTATCTAAAACTGGACTTACAGTTTCACATTTGAACTAGAGAATTGTATTTTCCATAATTTTCTTACAAAAAAACTAGAGTTTACGGTCAAAAACCCTTATTAGCTCAGATTTTACGGAAAAAGTTTTATTTTTCGATCCAAAAATGGACTTAAGTTTCACATTTGAACCAGAGAATTGTATTTTCCATAATTTTTTTACAATAAACTAGAGTTTACGGTCAAAAAACCCTTATTAGTCCAGATTTTACGGAAATAGTTTTATTTTTCGATCAAAAATGGACTTAAGTTTCACATTTGAACCAGAGAATTGTATTTTCCATAATTTTCTTACAAAAAACTAGAGTTTACGGTCAAAAACCCTTATTAGCTCAGATTTTACAGAAATAGTTTATTTTTCGATCCAAAACTGGACTTAAGTTTCACCTATGAGCCAACGAATTGTATTTTCCATAATTTTCTTACAAAAGACTAGACTGTACGGTCAAAAACCCTTATTATCTCAGATTTTACGGAAATAGTTTTATTTTTCGATCCAAAAATAGACTTAAGTTTCACATTTGAACCAGAGAATTGTATTTTCCATAATTTTCTTACAAAAAACTAGAGTTTACGGTCAAAAACCCTTATTAGCTCAGATTTTAAAGAAATAGTTTATTTTTCGATCCAAAAATAGACTTAAGTTTCACATTTGAACCAGAGAATTGTATTTTCCATAATTATCTTACAAAAAACTAGAGTTTACGGTCAAAAACCCTTATTAGCTCAGATTTTACAGAAATAGTTTATTTTTCGATCCATAACTGGACTTAAGTTTCACCTTTGAGCCAACGAATTGTATTTTCCATTATTTTCTTACAAAAAACTAGAGTTTACGGTCAAAAACCCTTATTAGCTCGAATTTTACGGAAATAGTTTTATTTTTCGATCCAACATGGACCTAAGTTTCACATTTGAACCAGAGAATTGTATTTTCCATAATTATCTTACAAAAAACTAGAGTTTACGGTCAAAAACCCTTATTAGCTCAGATTTTACGGAAATAGTTTTATTTTTCGATCCATAACTGGGCTTAAGTTTCACCTATGAGCCAACGAATTTTATTTTCCATAATTTTCTTACAAAGAACTAGAGTTTACGGTCAAAATTCCTTATTAGCTCAGATTTTACGGAAAAAGTTTATTTTTCGATCCGAAAATAGACTTAAGTTCACATTTGAACCAGAGAATTGTATTTTCTATAATTTTCTTACAAAAAACTAGAGTTTACGGTCAAAACTCTTATTAGCTAAGATTTTACATACAGTTTATTTTTCGATCATAACTGGACTTAAGTTTCACCTATGAGCCAACGAATTGTATTTTCCATAATTTTCTTACAAAAACTAGAGTTTACGGTCAAAAACCCTTATTAGCTCAGATTTTACGGAAATAGTTTTATTTTTCGATCCGAAAATAGACTTAAGTTTCACATTTGAATCAGAGAATTGTATTTTCCATAATTTTCTTACAAAAAACCAGAGTTTACGGTCAAAAACCCTTATTAGCTCAGATTTTACAGAAATGTTTATTTTTCGATCCAAAACTGGACTTAAGTTTCACCTATGAGCCAACGAATTGTATTTTCCATAATTTTCTTACAAAAAACTATAGTTTACGGTCATAAACCCTTATTAGCTCAGACTTTAGGCTGGCAATTCTCCCCCACTATCACACTATAACTACGCTAAGACACCCCTCTGTCATCGACCCATCTCCCCCAAAACACTTTTCAGCCATTTCTAGTTAAAAATTTTATTTCAACTCATTCATTCGGGTTTTTTTCGCAAGCAATGCGGCCCACAGTACAGCACTATAAGTACTCTAAGACACCCCGCTGCCATCATCACCCCACCATTTGTGTATTATACAGAACACATCGAAGAAGTAAAGCTATCCGTTATTAAAATTCTTTTCTTGCCATCTACATCTCTCTTAGTATCAACTTTTTAGTATACTATAACGTTAAACTCTATTTTAAATTGACAACACTGTTCAAACGCCACTTGTGTATTATACAGAACACATCGAAGAAGTAAAGCTAGGTCAACTCATAAGACCATTTTATCATCGTTAACCATTTCCATAGTTGATATTGTTCCAAATTTATAATAAATAAGCTATGAGTTAACAACCCCGAGGGGTTACCTTAACTGATAAACACCAATTCGCAAATGCTATACCCTTTTTTTCTCCACCTTCATAAGATCCAATTCACAAATGCTATCTAGCTCTGTTTTTCCCTATTATTCAATTAATATCGTTCGTATAGTCCAATTCACAAATGCTATCTACCGACACATTCATAACAAACTATTCTTGACTAAAGGCAATTGTCCAAAAAAATCAGAAACCGCTCTTGATAGCACATACTTTAAAGAAATGGAACAGTGGATAATGCATGGGTGATAGACAGCTTTTCCTACAAAATCATCCAAATTTATAATAAATAAGGTATGAATTAACATGCTCTTCAGGGTTACCTTAACTGCTAATCACTTTAACCCTTTTTCTCCATCGTCATGCGATCCAATTCGCAAATGTTATCTAGCTCTGTTTTTTTGCCTATTATTCAAATAAGATCGTTCGTACAGTCCAATTCGCGAATCCCTTATCCCTTTTTTGCAAATGTCAATCAAACAATTCTGATTGTAGCATCCAATTTTTTAATTTGCAACGACGCATTAATAACAAACTACTCTCGAGTTAAGGCAATTGTCCAAAAAATCAGAAAAAACCAGTCTGATAGCACATACTTCAAAGAAATGGAACAGGTGTGGGTATAAAAGGTTTGCTCGCTTTTTACAATGTGCACGTTAAACTGTACTGTATATTCTTGTGCAAATCCATGTATAGTTGAAATATGTAACAATAACCAGTCTGCTTGTTTTATACAATCACAACCATAGTTCCAAAACATGTTTGTTCACTTTATAGGTAAAGGATTGCTCGCTGCACTCGTCACCCTTACTACTGTGCTTACACCCTTACTACTTATGTTGGACAAAATGGCTATCTAAAAATTTCGATCAGATAACTTTGGCGAAAAGGGGGCGTGGGAGGGGGCTAGCTGCCCTCCGATATTTTTCGGTGATTTCAATAGGGTACTAGAATTTTAAAACTTTCGTTAGAATGACTCCTTTCTCGATATTCTAGGACCATTCGTTCGGTACAATCATCCACGGGGAAAAAATAAACATGCATCCGTGTGATCTTTCTTCTGGCAAAAACACAAAATTCCATATTTTTATAGATTGTAGCTGGAAACCTCTACAGCAGGGTTCTTTGATATGCTGAGTCTGATGGTGTGATTCTCATTCAGATTATTTGACTTTTAGAGGGTGTTTCCTCTCCTTTTTTGAAAATCAAGTAAATTTTCTCCGGCTCATTGTCTTTGATGGCTAACACTAAACTTAATGAAACTTATATATTTAGATTCATCAGGATAAGCCGATTGTTTTGAAATATCTATTGGGATCAAAGTTCAGTTTTTTAGAGTTTCGGTTACTCGTGATTCGCGTCACTCATTGCTAACAGTTCGTTACCACAAACTGTTTGATAAAGATTGGGCTTAGCTATATTGACCTCTGAAAGTTTCTGTTATTGTGATTTGTTCTTTTGTCCAAGTATACGTCTCTATTCTTGTTTTTTTATTAAGAAAATAATGCAATTGTTTCCAAGTGGCAATCAGATTTTTTCCACTTATGGTTATCTGTCTGCCAAGAAATGGGTTATGTCAATATCGCAATATATTTTTCGATAAGGCTGGACAAAAGGAAAGAAAATATTAAACTTTATGTTTTTAGAATCATCCATTTTTAATATATACTATGACCTTGCACATCTGCTTCACAGACGGTTTTAGGGGGGGGGGCACTTGCCCCTCCTTGAAAAACTCAAAAAACTCATACAAAATTTATTTATATCCATTTTTGTTGCGTTTTTACGAGTCAAAAAACATTTCGGAAGGGGTTCAAACTCCCATAATTTTTTGAGTTTTTTTTTTTTAGTTTTAAAAATTAAGGGGAGCAAAATTTCAAACAAATAATGTAACAGTTAGAATCATTTTGTAATTTTTGTAATTTAACTAATAAAATAGAGGGTGCAGTTAATAAATAAAAATAATTAAATAATAGCAATTAAAAAATTAAATTAAAAGAATTAGTAATAATTAAATAATAACAATAATAAATTAAAAGGTAATTATTAATTAATTAATGAATTGAAAATAATTTTGTTAATAAATGAAAATTTTGTTAAAACTTGGGCTGAAAATTTTGTGGGAAATAGGGGGGGGGGCTAATCAAGATTTTGTTCCGGGCGCAAGAGAGGCTAGAACCACCACTCGTCTACTTAGACCTTGCCTAATTACCATTTAAAAACAAATGAATAGAGACAGAAATGGACAAGAAAAGAAATCAAGAGACAAAAAGAAGTCTCTGGTTGTGGCGGGACACCCATGATCCGAAAGTTGCCTGATTTTCGAAAAAGTGGGGAAATACCCCCCTCCCCAAAGTCAAGTGATTTTAATGAAATTCTCACCATCGAATTTATTATATCAGAGAACCCTACTGTAGAGGTTCCAAGCTCCTAACTAGAAAAATGTGGAGCTTTATATATTTTTCCAGAAGAAAGATTACGGATGCGTGTCTATTTGTTAGGTTTTTATTTTGTTTTTATTTTTCCAGGGGCGATCGTATCGAATCAATAATCCTAGAAGATTTTGAAAGGGTTCATTCGAGCGAAAATTAAAAGCTCTAGTGGCCTTTATAAATAACCAATTAGATTGTAGGGCAACTGTCCTCCCTCCTACGCTCTTTTTTCCCAAAAGACTTGCGATCAAAATTTTGAGATTACCATTTTGTTCGGTATAGTTGAAAGGTACAATGACTATGGAGGGGGGATGTTCCACTGGGGAGGATTTTTCGTGAGGATTACAGGGGAGGGGTGAAGGATTGCCTAGAATGACTTGAAAAATGGTCAAAAATTGCATAAAAAACAAGTTTTTTCAACTGAAAGTAATGATTAACACTAAAACTTAAACCAGACAGAAATTATTCTGTATATGAGGGGGGCTATGCCTTTTTCACCCCTCGCTCTTTACGCTAATGTTTGACTTTTTGTTCCAATTCTTTACGATCGGCTCCAGAAACACAAAGGATATTGAATTTGAATGAGAAGTATTTTTATAGAACTTAAGCACTTTAGCGTAAAGAGCGAGGGTTGGAGAAGGGGCAACCCTCCTCATATACGGAATAATCTCTATTCGTTTTAAGTTTTAATGTTGATCCTTAGTTTCAGTTGATAAAGAATTTTTCTTTATTTACTATTTACTCGAATCTGTTGCTTCACTATAGATGTTTCGAAAACAGTCTAAGCCATTCTTGTGACTTTAGAAGCCACATTCATGTGGCTTTAGAAGCCACATTCTCTGTGGCTTCTAAATGGAGGGCGAAGACCAAAAGACCAATAATACATTTTCCGAAAATATTCTATAAATTGAAAATTTTCCTGTCATGACTGCATGTGAAGAGTCCCAATAATTGCGATGCTCACTAATTAACTAATTAATGATTCTTATTTTATATTATTAACCATTTAGATTAATTACTATTAAGTAAGTATTAATCATAATAAATTTGATGAATTATTATTAATTGTAATTGCAATTTAAAATTAATTATATAAATCATGTATCTGTTTATTGTTTAATTCGTGGTTGGTTTATTCACTATTTAGTTATTTAATTCGCTATTAGCAGTGTAATAAACCCCACTGTCTTTAGCAGTTGAAAAATTTCAGCCCGTGATTGCAAGTGAAAAATTCCAATAATTATAATATCCGCTATCGAAATATTTAGTTGTTCTTATTAATTTGAATTAATTATTATCTAATTACTTTTAGTTTTAGTTTTATTTAATTCGTCATTTAATTATTTTTATTCGCTATTTAATTATTGAATCAGTGAAGCCCCAATTACTCAAGTGATGGAAAATTTTCAGTGTTTGTAAGTGAACAGTCCAGGTAATTGCGGTATCTGAGTCAGTTTCAAAATTGGCAAACAGTAAAGCTTCGCTAAACTACGAATTTTAAAATGCGCTATTGTTTTTGTTTTTTTGAATAAGGTGTGTTATGTTTATTCAAGATATGGCTCATAATTATATCTGATGGTTTGTATATATTGTCATTCCTAAATCGTTGCTTTTATCATGTAAGTTTTTTTTAGGTTTTATTTGTTTTAATTAGGAACTGAAGACGGACCATGTTTCTTGGTTCAACATTTCTGCTCTTCTTATTTCTAGATCGGCCTAATTGGCTTAGTTTCTTGGGATATTTTTCTTAGAACAGTTCTGAGGATTCACATTTTCTTAAAAACTTTGTCGATTTTTGCTATCAGTTTTACTGATTTAGTCAGTTTTTCATTTAATAAAAAAAAATAGATAAATAAAAAATGGGTTATGATGCATAAGGGAACACTTTATGCATATACATATTCTATTAAAAAGTTTATTGGTTGGTTGAATCCAAGGCCGTATCCAGGAGAAGGGGATAGGGGTTTAACCCCCTCCCGAAATTTTTGTCCAACTCGTATAAACGTGGCAAAAATGAACATAAAGTATTGTTGGTGCGTTTACAATTTTTTACCCTCCCTCCCCCGAACTAAAATCTTGGCTACAGCCCTGCTTGAATCACTTATATTTATTTAGTCAGGGTTTTTTCTGTTGAGTTACAAAAAGAAAAGGTGTTATAATGGGTTAGGAATCATAGTAACTGATTAAAACTTCCTCTGATTTCTTTAATGCACTCCATGGCTTCTTAGAAAGTTTTATCTGTTGCTTTTATTAGTTTTACGGAATGAACGTCAAAAATAAAAGGTGCTACAATATGAAAGGAATCATACTGGTTGATTAAGATTATCTAATATTTTTCCTTGAACACTTCATGCAGATCCTTAATTTCTTATAAAATTGGGGACAAAAGTCCCCAAAAAAGGCATTCCCGAAAACACTTTTTTTCTTGTTGGCTTGAAACTTGTTTCCCTAAATCTTTGGACCATGGGAACCTCAATGCAGAAGAATAACTTGAAAAATATTCTCTCTTCCGAAACTATGGCCCGATAAAAGTTAAAAAAAAATCAGTTTTTTTCAAATTTCTTGAAACGACGATTGTAAGCTCTTGAGCCAAAGGGAGTCATATAATAAAAAGATTATGTTGGGGCCACATGTCAACCAAAAATGGGCCAGAAAATAAACTGAAAACTTTTTTGGATTGTTTGAAGCTTGTATGTTAAATTCCAAGTGCTAAAGTGATCCCAATGCGCTAAAAGAAAGAAAAAATATATATGTTCTGGAAACGGGGCCAGGTAGTAAGACCCATGACCAAGGGGATCCTAATATTCAAAAGTTAGAAAAAAAATGTTGGCTGGCCTTAATATATGGGCTGAATAGGTGACAAAAAAAATTTTAATCTCGAACGGCTTGAAAGTTGCATCTGTTCTTCGGCAAAGGGATCCCCAATGCTGAAAACAAATTTTGTACGGTACGGAATTTAGCTCTATTAGTCCTTGGGACCTCAATGCACTTAAGAAAATTGAAAAAAAAATATAGATTTGCAAAAAAAAAGGACTAGAAAAAGGGCAAAAACAAACTTTTTTTTACCTAACGGTTTGGAAATCCTGGGTCAAGGCAACCCTAATGTACAAAAATTCACTCATATGCGCTGAATAGCCCCTCCCAAGTAGAAGAAAAACAATAATATCTAGGTAAGGCTACTTGAAAAGAAAAATCCTTAGAATAATTAAATTCTTCACTTTCAATTTAAATCTGCCGTTTTAAAATACTACTTTTTTTTAACCAAACATAGACAATTTTGAAGGATTTTTTTGTCGAATTAAATGCTTTAATTTTTTTGGTATCATTAAATGGTTCACCAGCTGTTTTCTATACATTCGAAAGGAATATAGTGATGACAATGTATTGCAAATGGTGCAAATTTAAATGGCGCAAATTTGCTGCAAATGGTGCTAAATGGTGAGAATTTACTGCAAATCTTACTTAGTTTCAGCATCGATGGGAGTCAGACGCTGAAATGTCCTGCCTGGTACCAATGGATCTTGGAATCACCTCTGATGACCTCCATCTTTGTGCTGCAGCTTTCCCGACGGCCTTCAGCCAGTCTCTGTCCCATCTCTGATCATGCTTCAGGAAACCCTCCCGTGTCAAACAAATCTGGGCATCCGCAGGGGGGGTGGTTTATGGTCATTCGGGTTTCCACCTCGTGCATGCTCCTGGCACAGCTTTGCTCTTATTCTCTTGATTTTTATTCTAACAGGATCAAGTTGACTCTTTCTTGAGACCAATTCACGAAAATGCAGTGGAATGAATAAATATTTTCTCGTCTTGTTAAATAAAGGTAACAATTGGGGGGGGGGGGGGGAATCGCCGCTGCAATCAGTACCCCTGCTCTAGTACAATCCTGATTGTAACTTGACTAAACTGGATATTCATTTTATATTCAATTTTATTTATAGAATAAAAAGGATACAGAGCTCTGGCTGGGTGTAACATCTCTAGGGCTGAATATTTATGAGAAAGACAACCAATTACAGCCAAAAATAAATTTCCCATGGTCTGAGGTTAGAAATGTTTCATGTGAAGATAAGAAATTTGTTATTCGACCCGTGGACAAGACTGCACCGAATTTTGTCATTATCACGGAAAACCCTAAAGTTAACAAAGTGGTGAGCCCTTTTTTATATTTTTGTAGAGTTTGTTTTATTAAAAAAAGAATAATTTTAAGAAAAATACATGAAAATATATGAAAATTGTAAAAATCTTGTAATTTCGGGAAAGTCACATCTCGTTGGAAATGTTTCATGTGAAGATTTAAAGTTTGTTATTCGACTTGTTGACAATAGTCAGCTTAATTTTATTATTATCACCGAAGACTCTAAAGTTAACAAAGCGGCGAGTTTCATATGTCCCAAATTTCTCTGGTGAGAGAGAAATTTGATCGAACTTGCTGAAGGATTTTGGACAATAAGTAAAAAAAAACTGTTTGGCCAAAATTATTGCCGAAGTAACAAAAAATTAGCGCCAGTAGTGTCTAGTAACAAAAGGTTGGTGAAATTTATCAGTAAAATTTACTCGATAAAATGTTACAAAATTTACGAAATAATTTTGGACAACTAATAACATATTGTTTTAGCCAAATTGCAACAAGAACTGATTCAGTGGCGTAGAAAGGGGGTGCCCCAGATGCCATCGCTGCAGGGGTGACAAAAAATTGATCTGAAAAGGTGGTTTTTCGTCTGTTTTTTAAGTCAAATTGTTATTTTTCACAAAATATTGCTTTCAAAATGGTTCTCATTACCATTGCCTATCCATTTTGGTCAGATCAGTAGTAGCTTCAATTAGCTATTTCTTTTTAACACACCCCGCTTGATAAGTGATTAATCACTTTGCCAAAATCAAATAAAATTTTCGCGACCAAAGAAGTTCGTCTGAAGATTTGAGAGAGACACATTTTTTCACTTTTGAGAACTACCTGTTTGTATCAAAACGGAAAAAATTCTGTGTCTAGTAGGACCTAAATGGAGACAGAGAATTGAGTTTCATTTTAAATAGTTCAACCGCATACAAGGTAAGGCGTTTTCCCGTTTTTGTATCAGGGTTACCGCCACGGTCAGTTCCTTAAAGTGCTACAATTCCCCAAATTTGCATGCTACACAGGGATTTTTGGTGATACAGTCAAAAAGTTTTTTTGCGTGTGTCCCGGCTTCCGCCGCGACACGTGCATGGTCCGTTTAAGTGTACTTAGATTAGTTTTGTAGGCCAATTTTTTATATCTTCTGCAATGTAGAGAAATAGAAATGTATCCTGATCTGATCAAAGCGCTGAATGGGAAAAAGTACGCGCACGCACATATCCGTATTTAAATGTATTTAGATTATTTTCATGCATTTAATGTGTCTATATTTTCAGTTTGGTCATATAAGAGAAAAAGTGCTAGATAAAATGTAGCACGCACTACAGTGTTACACGTGCTGAAAATAGTGCTAAAATAGCACTTTGGTGCTACGGGTGGCAACCCTGTTTTGTACGCCCAAATTTTGCACGCCCTTAATTGTGGTCGCCCAAAATTGTGTATGACCAAAGTACCTGCACATTGTTGGAGTAAGTTTCGAAAAGCTCCTGATCAGACTGAGAAGTTTAAAGGCGTTTTTGATTGACAATATAGATGGCATTATTGTAAAGGCGGTTAAATTTGCAAAAGATGTTTTTTACAAGATGGACATTCTTGTAGTCAAAAGAAGAAGAAACATCAACAGAAAGAAATTAATACCTAGAGAGAAAGCTGTCGACAAGCCACTAACGCTTGAAGAAGAGCTAAAAAGACAGATGTTATAGTGTATTGACACGTTTCAAAAAGAAATTGACCCTCGCTGCCAAGGCATTGAAAACATATCACTTCGGTTTGCTACCTTAGAGGCCTAGAACTTGCTAACGAGTTGAGAAGCCCAACTGCCAAAATTATTTGCCAGTTTAGATGACAATTAAGAAGAAATATCTTCTAAACATATGTTAAATCGAATCCCACGTCTGAGGAAGTTTTTATATTCGGCAAACGTCCCTGAAGAAGAGGCTTGTAATTGGAGTTCTTTGAGACTAGTGGGGGAAGTGGGGGCATGTAATTGGAACTCTTTGAGACAGTGGAGCTCTGCAGTTTTTAGTTGAACTAAGCTTTCAGACTCTATGCCCAATGTAACTTAAGGATTAAGGTTTTATCTAACGCAATATGTCTTCGTTATATCTTGTGGGAGGAGTTTTTCCAAACTCAAGCTCATTAAGAGTTTTCTCAGATCTACTATGAGCCAAGCTTGACTCTAGCTTAGCTATTTTGTCTATTGCGATGGATGTGGCCGAACAGATCAGTTTTATGAAACTATTTCTCGGTTAGTAAGAAGTGTCTTAGAAAGAAGTGTAAAAACTTAGAAGTGAAAGAAGTGTAGAAGTGAAAGAAACTTAGAAAGAAGTAGGAACTTAGTAAGAAGTGTCTTAGAAAGAAGTGTAAAAACTTAGAAGTGAAAGAAGTGTAGAAGTGAAAGAAACTTAGAAAGAAGTAAGAACTTAGTAAGAAGTGTCTTAGAAAGAAGTGTAAAAACTTAGAAGTGAAAGAAGTGTAGAAGTGAAAGAAACTTAGAAAGAAGTAAGAACTTAGTAAGAAGTGTCTTAGAAAGAAGTGTAAATTTAGAAGTGAAAGAAGTGTAAAAACTTAGAAGTGAAAGAAGTGTAGAAGTGAAAGAAACTTAGAAAGAAGTAAGAACTTAGTAAGAAGTGTCTTAGAAAGAAGTGTAAAAACTTAGAAGTGAAAGAAGTGTAGGAGTGAAAGAAACTTAGAAAGAAGTAAGAACTTAGTAAGAAGTGTCTTAGAAAGAAGTATAAAAACTTAGAAGTGAAAGAAACTTAGAAAGAAGTAAGAACTTAGTAAGAAGTGTCTTAGAAAGAAGTGTAAAAACTTAGAAGTGAAAGAAGTGTAGAAGTGTAAAAATTTAGAAGTGAAAGAAGTGTAGAAGTGAAAGAAACTTAGAAAGAAGTAAGAACTTAGTAAGAAGTGTCTTAGAAAGAAGTGTAAAAACTTAGAAGTGAAAGAAGTTTAGAAGTGAAAGAAACTTAGAAAGAAGTGTCTCCGTAAATGGATGGTTTGTAAAATGAGTACATGATCTGTTATATTGGAACATGGATGTAGTAATAATGTTAGTCGAACTACTGTCTTCTAAGATGTTGTATTTTGTTCATAATTTGCTACGCATTAATTGATTTACGTTGAAGTGTTTACGTAAAAATTCTTTAAATTTTTCTTTCGCTTTTTACTTTTCTTGCTTTTTACTTTATATAGTAAAAAGCTTTTACTTTATATAATTTTTATACTTTTGTAATTTTATACTTATTAAATTTTATAATTTATATAATTTTTACTTTATATAATTTACTTTTCTTTTGCTTATTTAATTCCATAGTATAAAAACTATAAAGTTTTTAACTTTAAACGAGTGTTGTTAACTGTCTGTTTAACGCCTGGGGGAAAAAAGTGGGGGTGGGGGACGCGTTGAAATCCCAACCCTTATGTCTAAGACCTTTCAACACCATCCTAATTTACTGATAGGAGCTAAGAATAATAAAATAGACAAAACAAATTTTCAACTTTAATCTAAAAGAACAAAAGAACATATAAATATTTTTACTTTTATAACTTTAATAAATCAAATATAACATTTTGATTAATAAATATCAGTATATGTATGTTAAACTAACAAGGCACATTCATTTGTATTTTTTCCAGTAAAGTTCAAATTATGTTCTGGCCTTGGGAAGGCATAGGGGTTTTGAGCCCTTTTCGTTAATTTCTGCTCGTTTTGAGTTTGACTCAGTTATTTACTGTAATTTCTGTTCGTTTTGGGTTTTCATTTATTTATCGATGCTGATTTGTGGTAGTTTTACGCTTTCTAGATTATGTGATTTTATTTTTGCTCATTTTTGGTTTAATGGAGTCCTTTACTTTTCTTTGAAAAACTTATTTTGTGGAAAAAGTTTTTTTTAATTAAATCTTGTTCGTTTTATATTGACATAGTATTTCCAGGAAAAAGAAAATAATAGTTTTAAATCTTTTCGTTTTTTAAGACTTTATAGTTTGGCCTACTGTTGGTATGCTGGAGAAAATTTTTCAGTAATTTTTCACAACATACACCCTTTTAAAAATCTGGATACAAATAGTAGTGTTTAATTTAGTTTTATACCTCCTCTAGTTGACCTCGAAATAGAAAACTTGATACCATTTGCAAAGAATCTGTTTACTTTCTTTGATAGCTTGGATAAACTTACGCTATTTTGATTGGCTTAAATTTTAAGAGCAGAAGAAGCCCCGAAAGTTTAAACATATTATCCTCAGTCGTTCTTGGGATACTACTGAGATGCCTTTTTGGGATTTAGCATTAACACAGTGCATTTAATTTTAAGGCAACATTTAGTTTTTAAACATAACCGGCAAATGGAAGGGTGGGTGTGGGAGGGGGGTGAGTTGCCCTCCAATCACTCTCAACTATTAGAAAGGGCACTAGCCTTTTCTATTTTCAATCGAATGAGCCCTTTTCGAAGTTTCGACGACAACTTCCTCGATACGAAGTACCCTGGTCTAAATAAAAAAAAAAAAATTATATTGTACCCACATCGCTCTTTACTATAAAAATGTCAAGCCTTCCAATCACTTTCGACTATTAAAAAGGACACTAGCCCTTTCAATTTCCAATCGAATGAGCCATTTTTGAAGTTTCTACGACAACGCTTTCTATAAAAAAAAACTTATATGCCCCCAGGGCATAACTTATAAGCCCTGCCCTGAGGGCTGTGAGGGGGTTGTCATCCTCAAAGACCTAATTTCCAACCTTACTCCAGAACTTTCAAATACGTTGAACAAAATGGCTATGTCAAAATATTGATTGGATGTGTTTGGGGAAATGGTGGGCGCGAGAGGGGGTTCAGTTGCCCTCCAATCACTTTCGACTATTAAAAAGAGCACTAGCACTTTCAATTTCCAACTGAATGAGCCCTTTTTGAAGTTTCTACGACAGCGCTTGCTATAAAAACCATATATACCCCCAGGGCATAACTTACAACCCTTGTCCTGAGGGCTGTGGGGGGATTGTCATCCTCAAAAACATGATTTCATGACTTTTTAACAACTTCGAACGAAAAGGCTATCTCAGAATTTTGATTGGATGTATTTGGGGAAAAGGTGGGCGTGAGAGGGGGGTTAGTTGTCTTCCAAACACTTTCGACTATTAAAAAGGGCACTAGCCCTTTGAATGAGCCCTTTTTGAAGTTTCTACGACACATCTTCCTATAAAAACCATATACGAGTATGCCCCCAAGGCATAACTTACAACCCTTGCCCTGAGGGCTGTTGGGAGAGTTTCCTCCTCAAAAACATAATATCTATCTGGAAATCAACTACGCTGAACAAATCGGCTATCCCAAAATTTTGATTGGATGTGTTTGCGGAAATGGTGGGCGTGGAAGGGGTGTTAGTTGTCTTTCAATCAATTTCGACTATTAAAAAGGGCCTAGCCATTTCAATTTCCAATCGAATGAGCCCTTGTTGAAGTTTCTACGACAACTCCTTCGATACGAAGTGCCCTGGTATGGGAAAAAAATTATTCGATACGAAGTCCCCCAAAAATGTTTGGGGGACTGGTGTGCGGGAGAGGGGGGTTCAGTTGCCTTCCAGTTACTTTCAACTATTAAAAATGGCTCTAGCCCTTTGAATTTCCAATCGAATGAGCCCTTTTTCAAGTTTTTACGACAACGCTTTCTATAAAAACCTTATATGCCCCCAGGGCATAACTAACAACCATTGCTCTGAAGACTTTGGGGGGAGTGTCCAGCTCATAGATATAATTTCCAAACCTTTCAACTGCGTTGAACAAAATGCCTCTCTCAGAATTTTGACTGGATGTGTTTGGGAAAAATTGTGGGCGTGGAAGGGGTGTTAGTTGCCCTCCAATCACTTTCGACTATTAAAAAGAGCACTAGCCATTTCAATTTCCAATCGAATGCGCCCTTTTTGAAGTTATTACGACAACGCTTTCTATAAAAACCTTATATGCCCCCAGGCATAACTTACAGTCCTTGCCCTGAGGACTGTGAGGGGGGGGGTATCATCCTCAAAGACCTAGTTTCCATAATTTTCAACTACGTGAACAAAATGGCTATCTGAAAATTTTGATTGGATGTGTTTGGGGAAAAGGTGGGTGCGAAAGGGGGGTTAGTTGCCATCCAATGACTTTCGACTCTTAAAAAGGTCACTAGCCCTTTGAATGAACCCTTTTCGAAGTTTCTACGACAACTCATTTGACAGAAAGTGCCCTGGTATGGACAAAAAATAATACATTGTGCCAACATCGTTCTTAACTTAGGCAGCGTGATTGCGCTGCCTGTGATTCTATTAATGCTCAGGTGTCTATTTCCTAGCAAACTAAATTAAATACAGTAACTTCAGTTACCCTGGTCTGCTCACTGAAGTAAATAATAGCATCTTTTCCCTACGTGGATTAGTTTGCGCCAATTGTTTTTTTTTTTTTTGTGGTGGTTTTATTGGTTTTTAGTTTTAGTTTGGTTTTTTATCTTGTTCTTCTTGTGTTTCTCTCGTGCTGAAGACGCCTTGTTTTGATACAGGCGAAATATCCGCGTTGTTTTACATTTTTCGTCTTTTCTCTTCACTGGCCGCAGTCTCGTTTGTTTTTTGTTTTTTTTACTGAGATTTTTCTCTCTGTTGGTTTTTTGTCATGGCTGGCCAGTTCGGCTTAAGATCTTTCTTTCCTGTTTCTTTTCAAATTACCAATTTTTTTAATGTTGAGCTCCCTAGAAAAAGTTCCATATCTAAATATTAGTTCTTTTTTCAGTTTATTGAACTTTAGTTTAGGTCTATTAAACGTTTAGTATGCCAGGCCGTTTTTCAGAAAACCTGTCCCGGAAATCAGGAAGACTGAATATTTTGTACATCTGCAGCTGATGAGCTGGGACCTTTCAAAGCCCTTCCGTTGGGGGTGGGGGGTATATATTCGTTTTTCCGTTACCGAAAATTTTCGCATCAAATTCCGATAATTCCACAGACCAATAATTTAATACTGTCAGACTACCCAAGAACCATAAACCTCGGGCATATTTGACAGTCTGCACTCAAAAGACGTGTCTAGAGCAAAATCTTGGGGGGGGGGGGTGCAAATGTGACAAGGGTGCCAATAATTGTCCAAATTGACAAACTTGTTTAAAAAAGAGTTGAGAAAAAAACGGAATCAGGACGCCATAAAAAATCCTGGGGGGGAGGATCCCCCGCCCTCTGGATCTGCCTCTTTCTGCACTAGTATGGTTACTCCAAAATAGTCAAGATTTACCTTAATTTTCCCCCCAGATCTCTGGGTGGAGGGATAAATTTTGACAGGTCGTAGAAATTGCAGTTAATGAGCCCTTTATCCGTTGGATTTAATATATATTCTAATAGAAGGCCTCCCCTTAGTATTTATTTATTGAAAACCCATCATTCACATAGCATGATGAGACGAAGTAGAAAAACAAAACAAAAAACATGAACAAGAAACCAATTACTGCACTAACTCTTACGACATTTAACGGTAAAATTACACTACAGAAAATAATAATAATCTGGATTTCATAGGTTGCAATAATTTAATGGGTTGCAGTGCAACTAGCTATTTCATTTAGAAAAGCCTCTGGTTTCGCCGTCTCAAAAGTATTCCCGAGCGATCATCTGTGATACCATCTCCAGCTCATTTGGGATTGTTTCTCCCCTTTATGCTATTAAAGAAATGCGTTCTACATCCGTACATATAACCGTTCTATATCCTTTTTTGTCACATGCATGATAGTTGGGCTAAACCACTTCATTTGTAAAGAGTAGAAATCAATAACTCAACACCAAAAGTATTCCTAAAATTTCTCTCCCTCACCCCCTCCCCCTCTTTCTCTCTTCTCTTCTAAAAAGACCTTAAATATACAAAGGGAGCCGAAAAATGTATAATTTCTGATTATTTTGGATAAAGAAATTGTTCATCCCCCTAGATAGAAGATTTTGTAGGCTTCTCCCTCCCCCGATGATCTACAGGTGCCCTCGTATCGTCTTGTTCTTTTTTAGTGCCCATACTTCTTAATTTTTATATATAGTTATAGGCTATTTACCATAAACTAAAAAAAAATGTATGATTACAAATGGTCTGCGTTGCGGAGGTAACCAATCTCCTGATTCTCTGCCTTCAGCCGGGAGTACGATGGCGTGGCTCGGGGGGGAGGGGGGCAAGTTATCCGACGTTTCCCGTGTTTTCCCCCAGATGTCCCCATTTAGAGCTGGGTCAACTCTGGTTGAGCTTACAGAGTCATACCATTGACCCCTGTTTCAAACGTTCCGTTCCAACAACCCTTTTCTCCAATTTTGAAATATGAATGTATTGACAATTTTCATGTGCTATTAGCTCTTAATAAGTAACCTTAAAATTGATACATTTTGCACCCATTTAGAACTGGTTCGACTCTGGCTGAGCTTACAGAGTCATACCATTGACCCCCGTTCCAAACCTAAAAACCAGCGGCACCAGGACTCGAACCCCTGTTCTCCGAATTTCAAGCCTGGAGCGCACACCTAATTGCCATAGATAGCTAATTATTTATCGATAAATTTGTTTACATGTCAGTTTTACCCAGATCTTCTAAACTTCTGGATATCATTAATTCTTTAAAAAGTAGGAGATATCTTGATTAACAACATCTTAAGCAAATAATTTTTGACGTCCATAGGACAAAGTTGCACTAAGAGCTTAGTTGTTTCTTAGAATTTCGGTCAAAATATACTTTTATTTGTAGACAAATTAAGTGTGAGTAAGTTGACGAGTCCATGGATATAATATGATAAATAAATATTTTTGCTTGTAGTGTATCCAAAATTGACTGAAAACAGTTTTGATTTTTAGCTCTTTCTGATGTTTTTATTTAATCAATTTGACTAGTAAATAGACAATAATATGAAGTGGTAGATAATAAATAATGATGTAAGTTGTCTAAACATTAAAACTGAATTTTGCGAAATTAAAAAAAAACTGAAATCACGAGACGTGTCTGTATTTTTTTTTTATCAATTTTGGATTTCTGAAAGGAACAGAAATAGCTATGATTGATTAAGTAGAACATAAACAAATAGAAATAATCAGTCTTAGTCTTAACTTAGAATAAACGTAAATTACCACAAATAAGAGCCCCCCCCCCCCCGTTAAGTTTGTCTAAAGACTAGAATGTAATTTGCACTTTCTGAAAATGTCTTTTTCTTCTTCTTTTTTTTTAGGATAATAACCATATGTTGATAGAAACTTGTAGGAACCGAATGTGTAGTTTGGAGTTCAAATAATAAGATAAATGAAAATTTGCTTGTACTCTAGCTAGAATAGGATGAAAGTATTTTGATTTTTAGCTATTAAGAAATTAAAAAATATTTGGGGAATTTATTTAAGTCTCGCTAATGAAAAAATAAAGAAGCTGAACGATTTAATGAACGTAAAACACAAAGAAAAGCACCAATCCTCACCCAGTGGGGACTGTTGTGCTACTTTCTATCCTGTTTTGCAATTAGCTTATCAATTTAACACATGGGGAGGATTATTCAGGGATAAATTTTATGGGGGTAAGTTTTCCACGGAGGGGGATTCTACAAAAATCACACACAGTTATTTTTATGCGTATCTCTGTCTCTTTGGCTGCAGAATTTCACATGTTGGAGAACTTCTTGAGAGGTTATTGTCTAGGGATTTTTTTTTTTTTTGGAAATTTTATGCGGGAGGGCAGGAGATATTCCGGAATGATTTGAGAAACAATCAGAAATTTAATAAAAAACAAAGCAAGGTAAGGAGAATTTCCCAGGAGGAATTATCAGGGGGAATTTTCAGCAAAGGGGGAATTGTCCGGGAATTTTTTTTTTGTTGGAAATTTTATGCGGGAGGGGAGGAGGATTTTCAGAATGATTTGAGAAACAATCAGATTTTAATGAAAAAAAAAATCAAAGCAAGGTAAGGATAATTTCCCAGGAGGAATTTTCACCGAAGGGGGAATTGTCCGCGGGAATTCAGCGGAAGGGGGAATTGTCCGCGGGAATTCAGCGAAGGGGGAATTGTCCGGGGAATTTTATTGTTGGAAATTTTCTGCGGGAGGGGAGGAGAATTTCTGGAATGATTTGAGAAACAATCAGAACTTTAATCATAGGCAGCGCAATAGCGCTGCCTAAGTAAAGAACGATGTTAGCACAATGTATTATTTATTTTTTATTTTTTTTGTCTATACCCGGGCACTACGTATCGAAGGGAGTTGTCGTAGAAACTTCGAAAAGGGCTAATTCGATTGGAAATTGGAGTGGCTAGTGCTCTTTTTAATAGTCAAAAGTGATTGGTGGGCAACTAGCCCCCCCCCCCCCCCCACGCCCATCATTCCCCCAAACACATCCAATCAAAATTTTGAGATAGCCATTTTGTTCAGCGTAGTTGATTTCCAGATAGAAAATATGTTTTTGAGGAGGACACTCCCCCACAACCCTCGGGACAAGGGTTTTAAGTTATGCCCTGAGGGCATATAAGAACAATGTTGGCACAATGTGTTATTTATTATTTTTTTTTTTTCCTTTAGAGCAGGGCACTTCGTATCGAAGAAGTTGTCGTAGAAACTTCGAAAAGGGCTCATTCAATTGGAAATTGGAGTGGCTTGTGCCCTTTTTAATAGTTGAAAGTGATTGGAAGGCAACTAACATCCCTTCTACGCCCACCATTTCCCGAAACACATCCAATCAAAATTTTGAGATAGCCATTTTGTTCAGCGTAGTTGATTTCCAGATAGAAATTATGTTTTTCAGGAGGAAACTCCCCCCACAGCCTTCAGGACAAGGGTTGTAGGTTATGCCCTTTGGGACATATAAGGTTTTTATAGAAGGCGTTGGCGTAGAAACTTCAAAAAAGGCTCGTTCGATTGGAAATTCAAAGGGCTAGTGCCCTTTTTAATTGTCGAAAGTGATTGGACGGCAACTAGCCCCCCCCCCCCACGCCTTATCAATTTCCCAAACGCATCCAATCAAAATTTTGAGATAGACATTTTGTTCAGTGTAGTTGATTTCCAAATAGAAAATATGTTTTTGAGGAGGACACTCCCCCACAACCCTCGGGACAAGGGTTTTAAGTTATGCCCTGAGGGCATATAAGAACGATGTTGGCACAACGTATTATTTATTGTTTTTTTCCTTTAAAGCAGGGCACTTCGTATCGAAGAAGTTGCCGTAGAAACTTTGAAAAGGGCTCATTCAATTGGAAATTGGGAGTGGCTTGTGCCCGTTTTAATAGTCGAAAGTGATTGGAAAGCAACTAAGACCCCTTCCACGCCCCCATTTCCCGAAACACATCCACTCAAAATTTTGAGATAGCCATTTCGCTCAGCGTTAGTTGATTTTCAGATAGAAATTATGTTTTTGAGGAGGACACTCCCCCACAACCTTCAGGACAAGGGTTGTAAGTTATGCCCTGCGGGCATATAAGGTTTTTATAGAAGGCGTTTTCGTAGAAACTTCAAAAAAGGCTCATTCGATTGGAAATTTAAAGGGCTAGTGCCCTTTTAATAGTCGAAAGTGATTGGAGGACAGCTAGCCCCCCTTACGCCCATCATTCCCTTAAAAACATCCAATCAAAATTTTGTGATAGCCTTTTTGTTCAGCGTAGTGGATTTCCAGATAGAAAATATGTTTTTGAGGTGGACACTCCCCCACAACCTTCGGGGCAAGGGTTTTAATTTATTCCCTGAGGGCATATAAGAATAATGTTGGCACAATGTATTATTTTATTTTTTTTTTTCATTTAGAGCAGGGATCATTAAATTGGAAATTGGAGTGGCTTGTGCCCTTTTTAATAGTCGAAAGTGATTGGAAGGCAACTGACTCCCCTTCCACGTCCACCATTTCCCGAAATACATCCAATCAAAATTTTGAGATAGCCATTTTGTTCAGCGTAGTTGATTTCCATATAGAAATTATGTTTTTGAGGAGGACACTCCCCACAGCCTTGAGGGCAAGGGTTAAGTTATGCCCTAGTGGCATATAAGGTTTTTTATAGAAGGTGTTGTCGTAGAAACTTCAAAAAAGGCTCATTCGATTAGAAATTAAAAGGCTAGTGCCCTTTTTAATAGTCGAAAGTAATTGGAGGGCAACTAACCCCCCTCTCACGCCCACCTTTTCCCCAAACACATCCAATTAAAATTTTTAGATTGCCATTTTATTCAACGTAGTTTTAAGTTCTGTAAATTAGGTTTTTGAGGTTGACAACCCCCTCACAGCCCTCAGGGCATGGGTTGTAAGTTATGCCCTGGGGGCATATCAGGTTTTATAGAATGCGTTGTCATAGAAACTTCAAGAAGGGCTCATTCGATTGGAAATGGAATTGCTAGTACAATTTTTAATTGTCGAAAGTAATTGGAATGCAACTAACACCACTTCCACGCCCACCATTTCCCCAAACACATCCAATCAAAATTTTGAGATAGCCATTTTGTTCCACGCAGTTTAAAGTTCAGGAAATTATACCTTTGAGCAGGGCACTCCCCCCACAATCTTCAGGGCAAGGGTTATAAGTTATGCCCTGGGGGCATATAAGTTTTTATTGAAATCATTGTCGTAGAAACTTCAAAAAGGGCTCAATCGATTGGAAATTGAAACGGCTAGTGCCCTTTTTAATAGTCGAAAGTGATTTGAGAGCAACTAACTCCCTCTTTCGCCCACCTTTTCCCCAAACACATCCAATCAAAATTTTGAGATAGCCATTTTGTTCCACGCAGTTTAAAGTTCAGGAAATTATACCTTTGAGCCGGACACTCCCCCCCATCCCCACAGTCGTCAGGGCAACGGTTATAAGTTATGCTCTGGGGGGAATAAGTTATGCCCTAGTTGAAAGTTTTGGAAATTAGGTCTTTAAGAATGACAACCCATACCCCCCCCCCACAACCCCTGGGCAAGGGTTGTAAGTTATGCCCTGGTAAGCTTGACTTTCGGGGTTACTTCTGCTCTTAAAATTTAAGCAAATCAAAATAGCCGGAAGTGAATGCAAGCTATCAAAGAAAATAAACAGATTGTTTTGCGAATGGTATCAAGTTTACTATTTCTGGTCAACTAGAAGATGTATGAAACTAAATTAAACACTACTATTTGTGTCCAGATTTTTAAAAGGGTGCATGATGGAAAAAATTACTGAAAAATTTTCTCCAGCATACAAATAGCAGGCCAGACAATAAAGTCTTAAAAAACGAAAAGATTTAAACTATTATTTTCTTTTTCCCTGAAAAGACTATGTCAATATAAAACGAACAGAAATTAATTTAAAAAAAAATTCCACAAAATAAGTTTTTCAAGAAAAGAAAAGAACTACATTAAACCAAAAATGAGCAAAAATAAAATCAAATAATCTACCAAGCATGAAACTACCACAAATCAGCATCGATAAATAAATGAAACCCAAAACGAACAGAAATTGCAATAAATAACCGAGTCAAAGTCAAAACGAGCAGAAATTAACATGAGTAGGGCTCAAAACCCCTATGCCTTCCCAGGGCCAGAACATAATTTGCACTTTACTGAAAATAATACGAATGGAATGTGCATTGTCAGTTTCATATACATATACTGATATTTGTCAATCAAAATGTTAATATTACTTGGTTTATTAAAGTTAGAAAAGTAAAAACATTTATTTTTTTTTCAGTAAATTTGTAACCTCAAATTTGTAGTTCAGATAGCAGAGGGACTATGCAAAACTCTCATCTCTGAAGTCCCCTTCGATTCCTGGTAGCCTTTTGCATAGTCCCTTTGCTATCTGAACTACAAATTTGAGGTTAGCTAAATAGGTAGACAAAACTTTGAGATAGCCATTTGGTTTGGGATAGTTGAAATATCCAATAACTATGTCTCTGGGGATGAAATTACCCCAATAGGCCTGGGGAAAGGATTGAAAACTATGCAATTGCGCATTGTTTACATCACAGTTTATAGAATTAGCAGTATGATCATTCTCTATCTCTCCCATTATAAAAACCCGGACAGGGGTGCGAGTGCTCCGGAGAACGGTTTTGCAGATAGAAACATAGGCGTTATCAGATCTTTTCGCGGGTAGACAAGTCAGATTTATCTTGGACACGAAACAAGTGGAAACCCGCTATTACGAATAATGCACTTGGTAACCATTTCTCAGTGATTGACGATAACAGACTAATCCGCTAAGGCAGGAAACAAGTGAGAGGAACTTTTTGTTCGCACCGAGACCGAAGACTAGAAATTACCTGCGATAAGCTTACTGTCTATAAACTGTGGTTTACATATTGTATTTGTGGATTGCTATCGGTGATGATCGCTGTATCGGTTGGATAACTTGTCTTGAAAAGTATTGATGCTTCTGATGCACAAATATTATCCTTTGTTTTAAACATGGTATGTTTCCAATTTGACCTTGGTAGCCTCGGATGGTTCTTATAAACAGGTTATGGCAACCAAGATATTGTAAATAAACATTTTTTAATTTCCCTTTCGACCAAGTGTTTAGGAGCAGAGGAATTGTCATAGTTGAGTACCTTAGAAATATAAAAAGAGAAATTGTATTTACAGCTAGAGATTTTACCGACTGGTGGGTCATTTTTACCGACTTTTTTTGTCAATAATTAGCATAATGTCTGTTTCGAATACAATATGTCGAATCACTGCACAAGTCGGTAAAACCGCGTATTTTCAATTGACATATTTTCGATTGGGCAGGAGGAAGGGGCACAAGCTTGAAAAAAATATTAAAAACAGGGTTTTGTTGAAAATAAAAAAAAAATATAGAGAAAATCACAACACTTTTGAAATGTTGAGATTACAGGGCCTTGAAGCCCTCTTTCCTTGCGAGCGTGTCTGTTTGAAAGTCATGAGATTTTAATTTCAGATCTTGGATCTGTGTAGCGGTAATCATGATTTATACATGAGGCGCAGGCGTCCTGATACAATGGAGGTCCAACAAATGAAGGCACAAGCTAAGGAAGAAAAATTAAGGTAATGCATTATATTAAGTAAGCAAGTTTTATTGCGCTAAAAGCCCTAGGTCCATGGCAATACAAAACAAAAAGTAAAATTCAATTTAAATAAATGTCATTACATAAACATTACATAACACAAACAAATACAAATCCCAAAAAATCTACTTCTGTGCTCAATTGCCAACCTGAGAAATCATCCTATACTAGGTGTATAAAGCCAAGTGGCTAGGGTTCTTATGAACGGAAAGTTCCACATAATAAAGCCAAACTTTAGCTGTATAAATAAATGTAAATTTATAAATAAATGTAATAAATGTATAAATAAATGTAAATTTAAACCTAATAATTTTATAGTAAATTAATAATATAATAAAATAATATTTAATAATATTCAATGATAAATGTAATAATATAATAAATGTAATAATAGATTTAACTATAAATATAAATTAAGTATTGAAAATTTAATTAAAATTCTGTATAATAAAGTCAAATATAAATAGATATTAAAATTAGTGATCATACGATGATTGATGTAATAGCTTTTACATGCTTTGAGTTACGGCGTAGAAGCTATCTGTGACCCTTTGAACTCAACGTTATTCCATTCATCTCTTTCCGTTAGGCTAAATTTTCTAAATTTCTGGGGATCAGAAATTTAGCCTAACTAAGTTCGGTCTGACAAAAATTGTTGAGTAAAAAAACACATATTTTCAAATTAAAATGAGACTTTTTTACAGTCTTGTAGGGGAGGGGGAGGGGGTTGGAAATTTAGAAAATTTAGCCTAACTAAGTTTGGTCTGACAAAAGCTGTTGAATCAAAAAATACATATTCTCAAACTAAAATGAGACCTTTTTTGTACAATCTTGCAGAGGAGGAGGGTGGATCGGAAATGTAGAAAATTTATTCCTAACTAAGTTCGGTCTGCCAAAAATTATTGAATCAAAAAATACATAATCTCAATCTAAACTGTGACTTTTTTGTACAGTTTTGCAGGGGATGGGGGGGGGTGAGGTTGGGTTCTTTAAAAAAAATTGGCCCAACTAAGTTCGGTCTAACAAAAATTCAGGGGGGGGAGGTCGGATCCCGGGTGGGTTTTAAATTTAGAAAACTGCTCTGTATATTGGATTCAGAATATATTGTGAGGAAAAAAAGGAAGATTTATTGCTATCACGAGTTATCTGTTGGGAGTTGGGCTCGTTTACGCTAAATGATGAAGGAAGTTCGTGTGTCAAGTGACTGCTTCCCGATGCAAGTTTTTGGTATGTTGTTTCTCTGAAGTGCTACGGTTTTTAATGTAATCAACGTAAGAAGATGACTTAGGATTCGTTCAATAGTTGAGATTCAGTTGTATTAGTTTATTGAATTATAGTTTTGACATTTGCTTTGTGTTTGTTTTGACTGCATAGACGGTCAAGAAACATATAAAAATGAGGAAGAAAAGCGCCGATATTTTAAAGCAAATTTGAATGAGTCTCTTCCTATTTCCTCTTTACCTCCTCCCAGAATTTCCAGTTTTTTTAATCTTTTCTTACAACCAGAGTCGGGGGGGTAGGTCGGGTACGACCTGACTTTTGTTTTGGTCCTAGATAAATGCGCAGAAAAAGACAATCCTTCATCCTTCATCATCCTTCTTCATCCTTCATCCTTCAATCCTTCATCCTTCATCTGCAAACCGTGTCCTCCACCTAAGTCAATATAGAAGAGAACCCTCAGAAAATGAGCAGTTTTCACTACCCATTTCACGTTTTTCACTGAGCTTACTGTTTGAAATAAGGTCAGTTAAATGGGTACCCAAAACTGTCCGTAGACAATTTAAAAGTAAAAGTTTTGATATAATATCTTAAAATTTTTAATTCGTTTCACTATAAAATAATATTGAAAACTCTTCGATCCTTTGAATGCTGAACAATCATCATAAATGTTATTAAGATTAAAGAGTATGGATAACTTACAAGATTGGGAACTGGCGCTAGTGTTGACAAAAGAAAGACCCACGACGGCATCTATTGGCGACACTTAGCATTTTTTTTTTTCACTGAAATAATAATATAATTAATTTAGTTTGTATAGTTGGTAAAATTAGTGCAGTAATAAGTATCTGATCTCAGGTCCTGACAAAAAAACGATTACAAAGATTGAAAAAAAATGCCTAGTGTCGTCAAAAATAAGTAAGCAAGTAAGTAGGTATGACGGCACAAGGCCTTTAAGGTCCAAACTGGTGATGCTTATCTTTGTTTCATGGCCCTTCATCCAGGAAGTGCAGTGGGGGGTTTGAGGTCAGTCATTCTGTGCACACCCTTCCTGCATACCTTCCCTAGATTTCTTCTGGTACCCATTTAGAGCTGGGTTGACTCTGGCTGAGCTTACAGAGTCACACCCCTAACCCCCGTCCCCAAAAAAATAACCGTCCACGCCAGGAATCAAACCCTTACCCCTCGGACAAAGAATTCCCTACTCAGCGCACCAACACCATGTAGCCAAATGCTAGATGGTGTTGATGTTTTTTTCTGACACCAGAACCAGTTTCGAGTCAAATAAGTAACCCATACTCTTTGATTAAAACTATGATGATCGTCTATTCCCAGCTCAGATTGAGAATTTGCTGACAGATTAGTTTGAAATGTAATCTGGTGTTACGCAAAGATGTTTTTGTATCCCGAGGTCTATGTGCCGTAATTAGTCACTAAATTTCGTTTGTAAAAATATATGCATGTGAAAAGTGTCTATTGTAGATTGGTTCTAAATGGACGTTTTCCTTAAAAAAACGGCTTCCTGTCAAAAAACCGTAAGTTTTTCTGGAAATTTTCACAGTACTAGAAATTTTCTGGTACTACCCATTTGTTTCGTAAAAAACATTGTAGCACCCTACGAGTGGCATATCTAAGATATTGTAAATTTTTGCTTCGATTACCACGATAGTACCGAAACTGTAAATTAGTGGATGACCCTATTGATATACCATCTCAAATAAAAAAGAAAAAAAAATCAAAAATGTTATTTTTTACTTGCCAGTTTTATCATTCGAGGGCAGTTTCAAAAGTTTTGGATTTTGTGCCAATCGTTGGTATTTGTGAGTTAATTCGTCTTTGGTTGTTATTAGATTTTTCTAATTTTGGCTGTTACTGAATTTATTCATTTTTAATTTTGGTTTTTATTGGTTTCTTTTTTTTACATCGGCTCTCTGTGGTTTTTTTTTCTTTGTCTTTTTTGGGATTTTCCTTAAATATTTTTTTGTTTGCGCTGAAGAAGAGACACGGTTGTCCTCTCGAAATATTCGCTTTGTTTTTTCGGTATTTTCGTCTGGCCTTAAAAAAAAACATCTCTGATAATATGGTTTATGCGTGAAAACTTTGAATTTTATTTCTAAATGGAAATGATGTATGGACGGATGGATGATAGACTTATTTATCAACAATTGAAACTACATCATTTTTATACAATCCCAAAAAGGGCTTACGCCAGATTTGCCTCTCACCCGAACTATCTGTATTGACTTTTTCTATATTTTTTTAAATATGTTTTTCTTGTTCGCGCTGAAGAAGAAACGCGGTTGTCCTTTCGAAATATTCACTTTGTTTTTTCGGTATTTTAGTTTGGCCTTAAAAATAAAACATTTCTGATCTTTTTTTTTCCTTTATGTTATTGCAAGCCAATGAGGTTTAAGAAATTATCTTTCCTGAAGTACTTTTTAAAGTTGAAGAATTGTCTTTACTTTATTGTGACAACTTTTAATTTTAATTTTGAATAGGAATGATATATGGACGCAAGGATGATAGACTTATCTATCAACAAGTGAAATGACCTCATTTTTATACAATGCCAAAAAAGGCTTATGCCATATTTGCCTCTCAGCCCGGACTATCTGTGTTCGGCAGTGGCGGATCCCGGGGGGGTGAGTGGGGGCTGCCCCCCTAGCGTAGCAAAAAGTAGTGTAATTTACTTAATTAACTCAAGTTTGCGTTAATTAAACTTGCTTCTAACGCAAGTTTATCGATTCAACCTATTTTGCACCCCCCCTAAAATTTTATTTTATTGGATCAATCTATTTTCCGCCCCCCTAAAAAAAATCCTGGATCCCCCCCCCCCCTGTGTGTTGGCTTTTTCTAGAATTAGCCATGGCTTGATGCCCGCTACTACTTGATTCTAATTCAAAATTAACGGACTCGGTCCGTTTTGCATTTTTCGTTCCTGAAGTTGGTTAATTAACTTGTTTTTTGCTTATGGTATTTGATGTTATTTTAATGTCGTTTTTTCTTTCTTTTCATTTATTTTTTGTCCTTGGACTCCTCATTTTCGTTTCCTCTTGTGTCGGTAATAAAATATACTACTAATGCTGCAGTAGTTAACTCAGTAGATAGTAACTTGCAGTTGTAATAAGACTGTAACTATTATCATGTCAAGTATAACGTAACATAGTACATAGTAACTATTGTATATCTCCATTCGTACGCAGTTGTATATAAGAGAGTTGAGAGGTTCCGTTTAAGTATAAAGGTAGTGAAGTCTGCGACGCTTTCTTGCATTAGTGATATAGTTCTGTTTTTCCTGTTTGTTTTGTATGTTTCTCATTTTGTTGTTTTTGCATGTACTTTGTTTTTTTCTGTTATATTTATTACCTTTATTTGTTTTTCTTTATGTTTTTTTACATTCGTCTTCTGAGCGATTAGTGCGCTGAACTGAAATCTGAGAACGTGCTGAAGTCCTGCGTACTGTTATATGGTTGAACAGGGGTCAATGTGTAAGCTCAGCCAGAGTCGACCCAGCTCTAAATGGGTACCTGAAGATATCTGGGGGGGGACGGAACGAGAAGCGTCGGATAACTTGCCCCCAACCACGCATTACACTCTTGGCCGAACGCCAGTGAATTAGGAGATCGTTACCTGCTGAGCGCCAACCATTGGTCAGCATGCGATTTTTTTTTTTTTTTTTTTTTTTTTTTTTTTTTTTTTTTTTTTTTTTTTTTTTTTTTAGCAGTGGTTCATAAACGATTTTGAGCCGTGTCCCACATAGGCATTTCTAAAATCCTGACGCCTCTCGTCGTTATCAATTACGCGTATTTACCTGAAGAAAGCCTAAATCGCCATTATCGTTTTTTCGAGTCGTCTGTCTAGGCATATATTATGCTAATGTTTTTTACATAATATACTAATTATCCTAACTTTGTTCTATATTCAACACTTTTTATACAGTACTGAGGTCATTCAATGCTATCATGTATCTTTTTACTCTTTAAGTGCATATGAGGAACAAATAATAGTTCCAAATAGGGATATTTTCTTTTATTAGACAGTGAAACGAATATATACAGAAGTCCTAGATCTTTCGATAACATAGTCATCATCATCAGTAGAGAAACTAACGTATTAAGTTAACAACTATAAAGACAGATAGATATTTATTGCAAAACCAAAGACTGAACAAAATAATAACCTCCGGTTCAGAGCTTGTTTCCGGTCCATTGACTTAAGTTGTTCAATGAACTGTCTTCACGACTTATTTGTTTTGCCATAGAAACAACAGTGTGGTCTTGGAAAAAATACCAACGTCCTATTAAGTGCATATGAATTTGACGTCATACACATGAAACTTTTTTTCAAAATTAAGGCTCTGAAGTATGGTCAGCCGAAGGGCGCACATCCTGCACATGGCCCACCAAAATATTGCCACTGCCCCCTGGTGGGACCTGTTACCCCCGTCGGGAATCACCTGTAAGCCCCGTTGGGAATCACCTGTTACCCCCGTTGGGAATCACGTTGGGAATCACCTGTTACCCTCGTTGGGATTCACGGCTCTAAAGCCGTTGTATCTTTAATTAGGACTAATACGATTGGTGACTGCAGAAAATTTTAGAAGAAGTAAAAGAAAAAAGATGTAAAGAAGAAGTAAAAGAAAGAGAAGTAAAAGAAAAAAGATGTAAAGAAGAAGTAAAAGAAAGAGAAGTTAAAGTAAAAGAATCCTAAATTAGAGAAAACGGTAACCCCCTTGCCTGATCAAGTCCAAACATAATTTGCACATCACTGAAAAAATACAAATGCATGTGCATTGTCGGTTTAATATACATATGCTGATGTTTATTGCTTATAATGTTATCAATATTTTATTTATTAATAAAAGTGAAAACATTTAAATTTTTTCAGTAAAGCGTAATTTATGTTCTGGCCTTGGGAAGGCATAGGGGTTTTGAGCCCAACTTATGTTAATTTCCGCTCGTTTTGAGTTTGACTCGGTTATTTATTGTATTTTCTGTTCGTTTTGGGTTTCATTCTGATATATGAATTCTGATTTGTGGTAGTTTTAGCCTACGCTTGGTAGATTATTTGATTTTATTTTTTCTCATTTCTGGTTTAATTGAGTTCTTTACTTTTTTGATAAACTTATTTCGTGGAAATTTTTTTTTTCAATTAGTTTCTGTTCGTTTTATATTGACATAGTCTTTTCGGATAAGAGAAAATAATAGTTCAAATCTTCCAGGTAATTCTTTAAGAATTCATAGTTTGGCCTGCTATTTGTATGCTGGAGAAAATTTTTCAACAATTTTTAAGAACATACACCCTTTTAAAAATCTGGACACAAATAGTAGCCTACTGTTTAATTTAGTTTTATGCAATAGTATAAAACTAGTTTTATAAAATTTTGAAGAAATTTATGTATGCTCTTTGACAGCTTGGATGCACTTACACTCTTTTGATTTAGATAAATTTTAAGAGTAGAAGTAGTAATAGAAGTAGCCCCGAAAGTTTGAATATAGTACCCTCAGTCGTTCTTTGGATACTGCGGAGATGCCTTATTGGCTATCAGCATACACGCGGTGCTTTTTATTTAATCTTAAGGCAACATTTAGTTTTTAAACATAATTGGTAAGTTGCATAAACTGTGTGGGGTTGACCTACGCAATAGGCCTAGAGATACAATTACAACTCCAGCTATGCTGAACAAAATGGCTATCTTAAATCTTGATCGGAAGTGTTTGGAAAATTATGAGCTAAAGAGGAGGGCTGATTGCCCTCCAATCAATTTTGACTCTTAAAAAGGGTGCTAGAACTTCGAATTTCCAATCAAATTAGCTCCTTTAAAATATCAATGATATTAATTGTTATGATAGAACAGCGCTGCCTATGATATCGCTTATATGCCCTTTTAATACTTGCATGGTTATAGTTTTTTCGTTTATTGAAACTCCCCCTAAACGTTTCAACTTAATGCCCTTAGTTACAGTAATCGTAGAAGTAGTATCAAAAGAATTCACATAGTGTCTTCTGGCTAGTCCAAAATCAGCCACAACTTGCCCTGACAGGTCTAACTTAATAATGTAAGCCGTTATTGTGATATTGCTTTGTCACCCTATTGACAATCTACATGATCTTAGTTCGTTTTGATTTAGTTTAGCATCCGCCGAAATATTCTTTGAAAGCTTCACCTTAATACCCTTAGCTTGTGTAGTAGCAATAGTTGTAGTAGCAGTAGTGGCATTAGTAGCAGTATGCACATAGCACCTTTTTGGAGTAGAAGTTGTAGGAGTAGAAGCATTAGTATTATGATCAAATATTGTCTTTTGGTTAGTTCAGCATCCCCCACAACAAGCGTTGTAAGTTTTAATTTCACACACGAAACTGTTCTAAGATAGTCCTGATATGCCCTTTTGACAACCTGCATACGGATGGCAGGTTGTCATCCGTACAGCAGAAATTTTCAGAAAAATTCTCGGAAAATTTCACTTTCATACCCATAGGTATAATTGTAATAGAAGTCACAGCAGTAGTATAACTACTCAACTTAATACAATTAGCCATTGCTATGATATTGTCAATTTGCTCTTTTGATAACCTGTATATTCATATAATTCTTGAAATTTTATCTTAATACTCTTAACCTTACAAGTAGTTGCGATAGAAGTAGTAATTGGAGCACTGTAATTATTCACTTTAAGTATAGCCTATACCCCTTTAAGTATTCTCTGAGAGTTCCAGCTTAATACACAAATCAATTCTTAAGATACGCTATTTTGACAATCTAAATGCACATAGTATCTTTTGTTTGTTCGAATTTGCCATCAATATTCTCTCAAACTTTACCTTCATACACTTAGCCTTAAAAGTACTATCATCACAGTAGTTTCGGTAGTAGTACAAGTAGTTGCAGTGTTAGTGTTGTATTAGTAGCAGTAGTAGCAGTAGTAGCAGAAGTATTAATAGCGGTAGTAGCATGTATATATTGCCTTTTGGTCAGTTGAACATCGCTTTCCTTATGCCCCGGAAGTTTCACCTTGACATGTTTAGTCATCCCTAAAATATGGTCGATGTGCGTTTTTGACCCCCTTATGACGCCCTTTTCATCTTAATACTCTAAGCCTTACAGGTTGTTGCAATCGAAGTAGTAGTTGGATTAGTTTAATAGCGCTAGTAGCATAAGAAAAAGTAGCATAAGGAAAAGTGTTAATGGAAACATGCATATATTACCTTTTTGTCAATTGATCTTCCCCTTTAAGTATTCTCCGAAAGTTTCAACCTAATACCCAAATCAATCCTTGAGATACGCCCTTTTGACAATCTGCATACACATAGTGTTTCGATTTTGTTCGAATTTCCCCTCAATATTCTGTCGAATTTTCTTAATTGTACTAGTATCATATTAGAAGCAGTAATAGTAGCAGTAACAGTAATAGTGTATAATTATTAGTAGTAACAGTAGTAGCAGCAGTATTATTAGTAGTAGTAACAGGTCTATTTTGTCTTTCGGTCAACTGACCATCTCACTCATAATGCCCCTGAAGTTTCCTCTTGATATGATAAGCCATTCCAAAAATATTGCTAATACGCCAATATCAGCAATCTGTATACACATAGTATGTTATGATTTAGTTGAACTTTCCCCTCAACGTTTTCGTAGACATTTTTTTCAATATCCTCAGCCTTAGTAGTACTCGCTACAGAAGTAATAGTTTTAGTGATAGTAGTGGTAGTAGTAATAGTACTTGTTGTAGCAGTAGAAGCAGCAGTAGTTGTAGTAGTAGTAGCCTGCAAATATTGCCTTTTGGTCAACCGATCATATCCCTTATTATTTCCTTAAAATTCCCAAATTAATATACTCAGTCATTCCTGAGTTACACTCTTTTGACGACCCATATACACATAATATTTCATGATTTAGTTCAACAGTCACCTCAACCTTCCCTATAAGACTCATCTTAATGCCCTTCATATTTTGGGAAAGTAGAAGTCAAAGATGCATACCTTTTCTCAACAACATATACTATATGTAAACAATGAACAAATTGCATAACTTGCAGCCCTTGCCCTGAGGCCTTGGGGGGAGGGGTTGACATCCCCAAATGCATAATTACTGAACCTTTAACACTGCTGAAAAAATTCATGTCTCAAAACTTTGTTTGGTTGTTTGTTTGGAAAAAGATGGGCATGGGTGGGGGAGGGGAGGAGTCTCATAAATCACTTTGATGCTTAAAAAGGGCACTGTAACTTTCAATTTAAAATCAAATGAGACCCATCGGAATTTAATACGACCACCCATTCCATAAAAACCTTATATGCACCCAGGGCATAACTTTAAGCCCTTGCCCCAAGGCCCTGGGGGATTGTACCAACCCTGGAGGCATCATTATATGTCCTTTGGACTATTTTAAACAAAATTGCCATCACACAATTTAAATTAGACACATTTGGTGAAAATAAGGGTAGTTGGGGGTGGGAGGCTGGTTGAGCTCCATCTCTATTGACTCTTAAAAGGGAACTAGAACTTCCAATTCCAACCAAATGAGCCACCTCTAAAGTTTATACAACCATCTCTTTTATAAGAACCTTAAATGCCCCATGAACCTACAACCCTCGCCCTCAATCTCTGGCGGTTTGTATCAACCTCAAAAGCCTTGTTATATGATGTTTGGACTATTTTGAATAAAAGGACTGTCTCAAAATATCTATTGGACGCATCTCGGGTTTGTGTGTGTTTGTGTCTGTTTGTGTGTGTGTGTGTGGGGGGGGGGGGGGGTACCTGCGCTCTGACCACTTTGACTCTTAAAAAGGGCTCTAGAACTTCTGATTACCATCCCATGAGTCCCTTTCAAAGCATATACGACCACCCTTTATATAAGAACCTTATATGCCCCCAGGGCATAACTTACAACTGTTTGCCCTGAGAGCTGTAGGGGGGGGGGGGTGTTTTCCTCACAGATGTAATTTCTGGACCCTTCAACTACGATGAAAAAACTTATTATTTCCAAAATTTGATTGGATGTGCTAAGGGAAATGATGAGCACGTAGGGGGGGGGGGGGGAGAGTGGTTGCTCTCAAATCACTTTGACTCTTAAAAGCCCCATCTGAAGCTGTGGGGGGGGGGAGCTGTTAACCTCAAAGACATAATTTCCAGACCTTTCAATTACGTTGAACAAAATTGTTATCTAAAAATTTTGATTGGATTTGTTTGGGGAAATGGTGGGTGTGGGAGGGGCTTTAGTTGCCCTCCAATCGCTTTCGACTATTAAAAAGGGCACTAGCCCTTTCAATTTCAATCGAACGAGCCCTTTTTGAAGTTTCTACGACAACTCGTTCGATACGAAGTGCCCTGGTCTAATAAAAACAAATAAATAGATAATATATTGTGCCAACATCGTTCTTTACTTAGGCAGCGCTATTGCGCTGCCTATGATTGTGCATTGACGCCATTTCACTTTTTTCAGAAACCTTGTAACGCTGCTAAGTCCATGTTAAAAAAATATTACAATATTTTTAATATTATATTTTAAATAAGTATTATATTATATAAATATAATTTATTCGAATAAAAATAACTAATTTTATGTTAATGAAACAGATATTTAATTAAGCAAGTTTTCCTTAATTTTTACTTTCAGAAAGTTAGACTATAGACATAGACATTTTTACTTTACCAAAAAATACATTCAACAAACATTAGAAATAACTAGACAACCAATTAAGATTTAAAAAAATCCTGTTGGTGGCTGTATCTTCTAACCGCCCTTTAATCAAAAATAAAACCTCTCTATAACCTTATGGAGACCTTATCGCTTCACAGTCGATTGACAAATCAATTTGTATGTTGTATATTAAAAATAAAATATAATATCCATAGATTTGTAATTATTGCTGCTGCATCAATTAGTAGAAGCATGTTTAATACCATGTCTATAGAATGTCATGCGATGCTTTTACTTGAAAATAAGACGTCCCCCCCCCCCTCCGCGTCCAAATATACACTTAAAACATCTATCATCTAGAATTTTGATCGGGGATTTTTACGCATGATAAAACTCAGAATAAGACGAAATAAAACATTAATAAAAAAAACGACATTAACATCAGAACACTAAACACCAAATACTGCTACAAATTTTAGTAATAATATAATGCAAAAACGTTGGCCTTACAAATCAGGAAAAGGACAATACAAAAATTTAGATACATCTTCTAAAATTACTTAAGTCATACATACGACTTCCGTTAATTTTGCTATCATTTGATAGCTGAAATTCAGGTTTGTCCATCTACCGAATTTCATTTTTGAAATCTGTTTTGAATTTTTGAGATTGAAAAATAGGTCAAGAAGACGTTGAAAACATGCGAAAGTATGAAAAATTTCCTATGTTTGAGGAAGTTTATCTCAGTTAGTAAGAAAAACTTTAATATAATAATTCGCACTCGGTAAAGAAATAGATCTTAAACGAATTAGCCAAATGATTAAATATCTTCTTTTGGCGCACGATACATTTGTCGACTTGGTATAAAGTGCCATGTTTCTGAGAGTATATGAGGTAATTTAAGCATTTAAGGTACTTTAAGGTATTTTAAAGTACCATTAAATAAATCATGCTTCATTTTCTCTGTCCTTGGTAATTTAAGTTACTTTATAAGTACTTTTAGGTGCTTTCAAGTATCAATCAAAACAATCACATCTGTTTTTCCCTGTCTTTGGTACTATAAGGTACTTCATAAGTATTTAAGGTACTTTCAAGTACCGTTCAAAACAATCATATTTCATTTTCACTGTCCTTGGTACTTTAAGTTACTTTACAAGTACTTTTAGGTGCTTTAAAGTATCAATCAAAACAATCACATCTGTTTTTCCCTGTCTTTGGTACTATAAGGTACTTCATAAGTATTTAAGGTACTTTCAAGTACCGTTCAAAACAATCATATTTCATTTTCACTGTCCTTGGTACTTTAAGTTACTTTACAAGTACTTTTAGGTGCTTTAAAGTATCAATCAAAACAATCACATTTGTTTTTCACTGTCCATGGCCCTATAAAAGTTTAAATATGGCGCAGGCCTAGGCGCTTTATCACTAGCTTCATTAATAATGTTCAGACTTCATAGTCTAAAGATATAAAATTTAAATTTAACCGTATTTTTTCACCAGATTTATCGCTTATGTTACTTTTAAAAAGGAAAAAAAAGTAGCCTCAGAAACAGCCCCTGGAAGCTTCTATATTGGTAGGAAAAGTATTGGCGTGTATTGGGAAATTTTAATGAAAAGATGTATGGAATTGGTGAACTTGCGTCATATTTTATTTAATTTTTTTTGGTAAAATGGGTAAAATAATAATGAGTGTCACTGTTTTGTATTTAAAGGCGCCAGATGGAACGGACGAAACTTCTGAAGGAGAAACAGTTAAGGGAAGCAGCAGAGCGGGAAAAAATGTCCTTGGAGCAACGGCTTTCTCAGTATCAAGAAGAAATGAGGCTGGCCAATGAAGCTCTCGTATGAAAACGGTTTCCTCCTCTCTTGTTTCTTTTCTATATTCGTTTCAGTTTTTTTTTTTTTTTTTTTTTTTTTTTTTTTTTTTTTTTTTTTTTTTTTTTTTTTTTTTTGACAGCCGAAAACAAAACGGTTCAGTTTAACATAGACAGTAAAAAGTTAGTTAATAAGATAAGATAGTTGAAGAGGGAAGTTGGTAAAATAAGAGGAAGTACATACGAAGGAAAAGAAGATGAAAATAAGATAGTTGGAAGAAAGTTGAAAAGAGAGAAAAAGCTAGGTGACATAGATAGGGAATTCTGAAAAACTCCCCGTCCATTTTCACAGATTGTTGATTTTAGAATTAAAAAATATCGCAAACTAGTGAGAATGTGCCCTATAAGTTTTTCTATTACTATGGCTGTTGACAAGACCGCGATAGGGGGGAGGGTTTCAGGGTTTGATCCCCTCCCCCCGCCAAAATAAAACTGTTTGACTCCTAAAAACGTAGCAAAAATACATATAAACTAATCGCTGGTACATGTTTTTTTTTGTTCCCCCAAAAAGACCCCCCCCCCCCCCAAGCGGAACAAAAATCATGGATTTGCCCCTGACTGTTGTTGTTAAAAATTGCAATATCTTGAATCTTTCACGATGTGTTGTAAAAAGAGTAATTAATGCTAGATCCCTCACTTTGGGTTGTAGTTTTCCAAGATAAGTAATTCGGATGGACCTATTTTGAGGAGTATATAAATTTCCTTGTAAAAGCTGATACAAATTATCAAAACTAAAGTTAGTTTGTTTGTATGAAGAAAAATTATTTTGGATAGAATCAACAACTGCTGAAATATTTCAGTAAACCCTCAATTCAGGACTTAGTTCGTGATGCTATTGAAAAAATACTAAATTAAATCCATATTGGGATATTGGTGTGTTTAAATATGTAAAAAGACTCATTTATATAAAAAGAAAAATAGTATTTTTAGATTAGCTTAAAAACTGCTGAAATATTTAAATAAAAACACAAAACAGGACTTGGTTCAAGATGGCATTCAAAAGCAATGAATTCAAGCTATGTTGTGATAATGATATGTTAAAAATATGAAACTTGGGTTTTGGTTATTTTAATATAAAATTTTGAAGTTATTTCAATTCAATTTGATTTTAATTATATTAGTTTTAATATTTAATTATATATGAATTTTATTATTATATAATTTTAGTAATTTTATTATATTCTTATTATGATAAAAAAGTCCGCTTACTTAGCTTCAATAAGTTGGTGCTGGGCTGTAGCATTTGTGCTTCGCCATCAATAAAAAAAATTATATTTTTATTTTATATCATCCAAATGAATTCTGTTCTTTATCAGAAAACAGTTGTGAAGCAGTTAGAGAAAAAACAACTAATTCTCTCTCAAGTCTTAGTGGTAAAGCAGTTGGCTGACTCTTAACTCTGTATTGACTCAAGGGTATACCCTAAAATTGACGATTAGAGGTAAAACGCATAGAGTGTGTATAGACCCTGAACTGTGGTAGTTTACTTCAGTTGACTCGACTAAAGTCTAGTCCATCGTTTTTCTAGCTGTAGTTCCAACCAGATTGATTCTTTCTGGAGGTTTAGTTGTAAAGCACTTGGCCGACTCTTAACTCTATATTGTCTCAAGGGTATACCCTAAAATTGACGATTAGAGGTAAAATGCCTAGAGTGCGTTCAGACCCTGAACTGTGATAGTTTACTACAGTTGACTTGACTAAAGTCTAGTCTACCGTATTGCTGGTTGTAGTTCCGACAAGATTGATCCTTTCTGAAGGTTTAGTGGTAAGGCACGCGACTGACTCTTAACACATATTGTCTGAAGAATATCCAAAAATTAATGATTACGTCCAATATACGTTGGCTGTACTTGAACCCTTAACTACGGTAATTAACTACAATCAACTCGACTACTGTCATGTCAACCATATTCCTGACAAATCTAAGAGAACAAAGTTTCTTCCTTGACAGTATGGCAATTAGTTTGAATAACAAAAACACTGTCATTTTCCAAGAACTGTGAATGCAAAATCTAAAAATAGGTTCATTGGCAGTCAAGGCAACTAATTTCATGGCTCTGTGACCACTCCACTGCTGCAGTCATTGCTTTATGATTTATTACAATAAAACCAGAAATCATCTTCAAGAGATTTGCCCTCATTATCCCTAGTTATATACCTATAATTCTATAATTCTATTATTCTATTGCCTTGTAATTCTATAATTCTGTTGCCTTATAATTCCATAATTCTATTGCTTTATAATTCTATAATTTTATTATTCTACTGCCTTAGCCTAAACCTCTATAAATCTATTGCCTTATAACTCTATAATTCTATTGCCTTATAATCCCATAATTCTATAATTTTATTATTCTACTGCCTTAGCCTAAACTTCTATAAATCTATTGCCTTATATCTCTCTAATTATATTGCCTTGTAATTCTATAATTCTATTGCTTTATAATTCCATTATTCTATTGCCTTATAATTCAGTAAATCAATTGCACTAAAATTCTGTAGTTCTATTGCCTTATAATACTATAATTCTATTATTCTACTGCCTTAGCCTAAACGTCTATAAATCTATTGCCTTATAACTCTATAATTCTATTGCCTTATAATTCCATAATTTTATAATTTTATTATTCTCCTGCCTTAGCCTAAACTTCTATAAATCTATTGCCTTATAACTCTCCAATTACATTGCCTTGTAATTCTATAATTATATTGCTTTATAATTCCATTATTCTATTGCCTTATAATTCAGTAAATCAATTGCACTAAAATTCTATAGTTCTATTGCCTTATAATACTATAATTCTTTTATTCTACAGCCTTAGCCTACACCTCTATAAATGTGTTGCATTATAACTCTATAATTATATTGCCTTATAATTCCATAATTATATTGCTTTATTCTACTGCCTTATTATTCTGTAAATTTTTGCCATATAATTCTATAATTCTATTGCCTTATAGTTCCATAATTCTATTGATTTATAATTCTATAATTTTATTATTCTACTGCCTTACCCTACACTTCCATAAATCTATTGCCATATAATTCTATTATTCTATTGCCTTATAATTCCATAATTCTATTGCTTTATAATTTTAGAATTTTATTATTCTACTGCCTTAGCCTACACTTCTGTAAATCCATTGCCTTATAACACTATAATTCTATTGCCTTATAATACCATAATTCTATTGCTTTATAATTCCATTATTCTATTGCCTTATAGTAATGTATTAATCTATTGCCTGATAATTCTATAATTTTAATATTCTACTGCCTTAACTTACACTTCTATAAATCCATTGCCTTATAACTCTATAATTCTATTGCCTTATAATTCCGTAATTTTATTGCTTTATAATTCCATTATTCTATTGCCTTATGTAAATCTATTAATCTATTGCCTTATGTAAATCTGTAAATCTATTGCCTTATAATTCTATAATTCTATTGCCTTATAATTCCATAATTTTATTCCTTATAATTCCATTATTCTATTGCCTTATAATTCTGTAAATCTGTTGCCATATAATTTTATATTTCTATTGCTTTATAATTTCATAATTCTATTGCTTTATAATTCTAGAATTTTATTATTCTACTGCCTTAGCCTACACTTCTGTAAATCCATTGTCTTATAACCCTAATTCTATTGCCTTATAACTCCATAATTCTATTACTTTATAATTCCATTATTCTATTGTCTTATAATTCTCAAAATCTATTGCCCTATAATTCTATAATTCTACTGCCTTATAATTCCATAATTCTATAGCTTTATAATTCTATAGTTCTATTATTCTATTGCCTTATAATTCTATAAATCTATTGCCTTATATTATAATTCTGCAATTCTATTGCCTTATGATTCTGTACCTTTTGCCCCAAAAACTGTCAAAAGAGTCTAAATTGAGTCATTTTCAAATATTATAAGGATCACATGTGGAATTCTCAAGATTCTTAAGCGACTATTCACTGACGTTAGAAGCCCGTTGACTTTTGAATTAAAGTAATGCTGATTGGGTTCATCTATCCATCCATCCATCCTAGGACAGAACTAAGGTAGATAGCCATGATATAAAGCTAATTCAAATAGTCCATGAGTTTCTATGAGCCATTTGAAGACAATTGGAGAACCCAAATAAAAGGTTTTCAAAGATTTATAATTGACAATGTCCACAATGACGTTTATGACTGACCATTAGCCCTCCACCTAATCGTGCTATTCTATTACTGTAAGAAAAAAAAAAAGCAAGATTGCTAAGCGACTATGCACCAACGTTAGAAAAATGTCAAATAGATTCAACCCGAATAAAACAAACTGTATTAACTAATTCTTTTGCCGGTTGTTTCCAAAATGCCTATGATGATGCGAGAATTAAAGACCCCAAAAGCAGCAATTCTCACTAAATGATGTATGCGCCAAAGTTTCTCCCACTGTGCCACTTCTCGAGCAAGGCTTGTCTGAAACTGAAAGGTGGTCTAAATAAGACAGAAAATGTTTTTTGTTTTGTTATATTTTTGGTTCTTAAAATAATCATTCCATGTTCTTTTTCGGCCTATATCTTTTTTTCTACTCTTTTCTTGCTTTCTGCTATTTTTCTTAGCATTTGAAATACTCTTGAGCCTACCTGGCACTAAAATGAAGTTATGAATATTTTTAACCGTTCTGTCTTATTGGGCCACCTTGTAGGGCCACCTTGGGCTACCGTTTCGCTGCTAAATCTTGCTCCTAAGTCTTGTTAAAATAGAGCTCACCACTTAAAAATACATTTTTAAAACATCAAGAGCTAAGTATAGCTTCAAGTTAAACTTTTAAAGAAAATTAAGAGTTTTATTTTTGATTACTGCGCCATATTCACTTCTTCATCCTCATTTTGTCATTTTGAAATTTTGAAAATCGCAGTTTCTCTTTCTCGTGTATTGGCAATAGCGACAATATTTCAGATTTCACAAGCCTACACAAAAAGCTTTCTGCAGATGCATTTTGTAATATTGGCCCTGACCACGGTCTTTTACAGTTCTTTTCTTAGTTTAATTTAATTGCTAGTGTTTGTTGAGTTCTTTTTTGTTTTTCTTTTTTATTACTATGTTTATACTCCACTTGTACTACTTGTTGTCTTGTAGTTGTGGGTAATAAATGATTGATTGATTGATTGATTGATTTATATTCAGGCATCACATAGATATCAAGTATATTAGATCGTGCTACTACCGTTTTTCAAATGTCTCCTTTGGCTCTCACCCCAGACCAAAACCCGTTTGTGTCCAATCGTTATAATATAATCGATCCATGTACTGTCGTTCCAGCAATTATTGTGAATTTAATTATAAACTGTCACTGGAATGGAGCTATATCTTGCAGCAGTAAGATTAGAAAGTACATGTTTGTGTTTATACTCGGTGTCATAGAAGTCTTTTATTCTGTTTTTCTATTATTTTGTTTTCTTTTATGAATATTGTTAACCCTTTAGTCCTCTTTTGATTGAGTACCACATGGGCCACCTTTTAGAACCATGGTCGATGGTAAATCTTTTTCTCAAGTCTTGTTAAAATAAAGCCCACCTTGATTTAAAACACATTTTCAAAACATCAAAAGCTAAGTATAGTTTCAAGTGAAATTCTTGAAAATATGTTTGTTTTACTTTGACATAGTTTTTAGTTTCCAGTATTCTTTTTTTTAATACCTCTGTGCTATATTCGCTTCTTCAACCTCGATTTTTCATTTTAACATATTGAAAGTTGCGGTTTCTTTTTCAGAGATTGACAGTCGTGATAATGTTTTCATGTGGGCATAGTCCATTATTCTACGTATTGAATAAGTCAAGCATATATGATGTTTTTCTGTTGTTTACGATTTTTTTTTCTTTTACCAATTACAAACAACAAAAGCACGAAGAACAGTGGAGACAGTGGAGTGGAGATTTAAGACAGTGGAGATTTACAAAAAAGATTTCCATGTTGTTCTTCGTGCTTTTGTTGTTTGTTATGGAAAGGCAGTGTGGTCTTCGTGGCTATTTTCTTTTACCAATTGTCTTGTTTTGCATGAGTCTTTATCAAAATATTTAAACATTTATGTTATTTATTATTTCAGCGACGTTCAGAAGAGACTGCCGATCTTTTGAATGCCAAAGTTCGTGTAACAGAAGAAGAGGCAGCACTCCTTCAACAGAAAGCCATTGAAGCTGAGGATGAATTAAACCGCCTTCGTATTCAAGCAATGAAGGTAATTTTGTATTTATTATCACCTTTGTTGTCAAATACTGTTTTTCACCGTACTGCTTTTTTCCTCAGTGGTGGGCTGTAAAACATACAATCAGCACATATCAGAACAATTAGAACGTCAGAACAAACAGTGCAGAACATAAAGTGAAATATGCGGTGGGCTATAAACATAAAGCGAACATAAAGCGGCGGGCTATAAAATATGCAATCAGAATATAAAGTGAAATATGCGGTGGGTTATAAACATAAAGCGAATATAAAGCGACTGAGCTATAAAACATACAATCAGAACAATTAGAACATCAGAACATACAGTGCAGAACATAAAGTGAAATATGCGGTGGTCTATAAACATAAAGCGAACATAAAGCGGTGGGCTATAAAACATGCAATCAGAATATAAAGTGAAATATGCGGTGGGCTATAAACATAAAGCGAATATAAAGCGGTGAGCTATAAAAAATGCAATCAGAACATACAGTGCAGAACATAAACTGAAATATGTGGTGGGCTATAAACATAAAGCGAACATAAAGCGGTGGGCTATAAAACATGCAATCAGAATATAAAGTGAAATATGCGGTGGGTTATAAACATAAAGCGAATATGAAGCGGTGGGCTATAAAACGTTCAATCAGAACATACAGCTCAGAACATAAAGCGAAATATGCGTTGGGCTATAAACATAAAGTGAGAATAAAGCGGTGGGCTATAAAACATGCAATCAGAATATAAAGTGAAATATGCGGTGGGCTATAAACATAAAGCGAATATAAAGTGATGGGCTATAAAACATACAATCAGCAACATATCAGAATAATCAGAACATACAGTGCAGAACATAAAGCGAAATTATAAACAAGTGAATAGACTGAGCAGAATTATTTGAACTCTGCCAATAATATCTTAAGTCATATTATGATGAAAAAACTATTTATTTCGCTTAGATAAAATTACTAAGAAAGCTTGAATTACTTAACTCAGGATTACTTAACTTAGAATTACTTAACATAGAAAAACTAAGAATTACTTAACACATATTAAGTCTAAGCAGATTCAATTTTGAAAACGAAAATGATTCTAGCTTATCCGTTTGTAGCCGAATTGTGGGATGGCTGGGAGAAAGTGCATCTCTATACCACGATTTTTTTTTTGATTCTTTGGGGGGATGAATCTATATAAGAATAAGAAACCTATAAAAAAGAACTAGCAAGGTATTTTTGGTGGATGGAGATTGAGTGACAATTTTTATTAGCAAACGAAGTTTATGAAATTACTAAGGTTTAGGAGGAATTCAACCGCCTCATTTTTATAACACGCTATCTTTTGCTGAAAAAAAGTTTGGTTGCGCATGATGTCGGGTGTGGGTGGGTATGCGCACTACCTACCCTAACTTAAGTTTCTAATTTTAGTTGTTGGTAGGAGTAGAGTGACATTGCAATTTATGTTGTTTTTTTTTTGTTTTTTTTTTTATACTATGACCTTATTCAAATGGAGGCCAACACAGCTACACACGCTCCTCCTCCATCCCAATCTTTTCAATGCCTCACTCTTTACACCCTCCCAGGAAGTTCCCATTTCCTTTAAATCTTTCTTTATGACATCTTCCTACCCTACACGAGGACGACCTGCTTTCCGTTTACCCCTAGGCCGTTGGTCGAAAAGGACAATCTTCGGCAATCTGTCATCCTTCGTCCGTAGAACGAGTCATATCCATCTCAACCTTTCTTTCATTATAGCCCTAGAAAGTGGGATTGAACCACATTTTTCGTACAGCCTACTGTCTGAAATACGGTCAGTCGGCCCAGAACAATCCGTAGGCAATTTCTCTGGAAAAAATCTAGCAAATCCTCATCCGCTTCTCGGAGTGCCCATGCTTCAGAGCCATTTTTGACCACTCACAAAATAAATCTTCCTTCACATCCAAAGTATCACAAACTTTTTATGTTCCTCTATATCTTTTCCTGCAACTCTATCTTGGTTTAGCATATTCTCAGAATGTTCTGCCCATCTCTCTTTAACTCTTTCCTTGTCACTAATTGATAGAAGAGCATCGCCAAGTGCTGAAAACCATGTTGTGACCAAGATGGGTCCAGGATTGCTCAAAGCCTCCATTCAACTGGTGGTCCCAGGGACTTCTTGCTGTCTGGTTCTAAACCGGCTTAAGCAGTTCGGTGTAGACTTGAGAAGATACGTAATCCCCGTCCTGCACTGATATCCGGGATCACTGCTTTTCCTGAGGTCAAAATAATTTCAGTGATTTAAATAACATGAAAATTGGAACTTGGAATGTTACGACGTTAAAAAATGACTATCGTATCGACATTTTAACTGACGAATTCAGACGATTCGAACTGGACTTATTAGGAGTTTCAGAAACTAATATCCCAGGGATAGAAAGCATGAAATTAGGTGATATAAAATTTGTTTACTCATGCAGGGAGGATGGGCTGCATAGACAGGGAGTAGGGCTCATGATGAATAAGGAAGCTGCTAAGTTTTCTTTAAGCTGGAAGGTATTAATAATAGAATACTAATTGCTCATTTTATGACGAAAAAGTTCACGGTATCAGTTATAGTAGTATATGCCCCTGTAGAACCGACTGAAGGAGATACTAGTGACTCAGATAAATTTTACTTACAGTTACAGGAGCAAATAGACAGGATCTCAGGTAGAAATATGATACTTTTACTAGGAGACTTTAACGCCCAGGTTGGTAGAAATAAGGATAGATGGTATCCTAGTCTTGGAAAATTTGGTGTAGGAAAAGAAAACAGTAATGGCTACAGACTTTTACAATTTTGTAGGTATAACAATCTAGTTGTATCCAATACGGTTTTTGGTCATAAAATGGCCCATAAGTTAACATTGTATTCATGTCATGGAAAGACAGCAAACCTCATTGATTATGTTATAGTAAACCGAAAACTGGCAGGATCAATACAAGATACTAGGGTATATAGGAGTGCTGTTATTGATGTTAAAAGTAAAGATCACCATCTAGTAGATTCTAAAATTAATTTAAAGCTGAAATCTCAGAAGGGTAGCTACCTCCCTGGAAGTTATGATGTTGGCAGAGTCTAGGATGAGAATTTGAGAGAAACTTTCCAGGAACAGTTGAATACTAAACTTCAGAGTTTAAAATTTGACAATGTGAAAGATGGTTGGAATAATTTTAGAAAAACAATTTGTGAAATTGATGACGGTGTCTTAGGGAATAAAGTTAAGACTGCAGATAGGAGAATATTAGTGAAAAATCTTTATGTTTAATACAGAAGAGAAGGGGCTTGTACAAGAATTATCAGAGTGATAGATCGCATGAAAACAAAAGGAGTGTAAAGAAAGTGGGGGAAGAATTAAAATATGAACTAAGGAGGTGTGAAATAGAGGCCATGGGCATAATTACCGAGGATCTTGAAGATGCAGCTAGACGACATTATAGTAAAATATTGTACTGGCATGTTAATAAATTGAGAAGGAGTAGTCAATCCGGACGTGTCCCAGTTAAGGATAGAAACAGGGCTCTTCTATCAACAGGAGTCGAAATCCTGCACAGACAGTCTCAAGCCTAATACCTCCTGCTCATTATATATTCATGCCTACAAACATCATGCTACTACGAGGAGGCAGCCCATAGTAGATAAATTAGCTAGGAAGAGGTTTTTCAGCCAGAAAACGCAGGGCAAAACAGACCAAGCCCAGAAGAATTATCCATTAATCAGAATCCCGTGTGAATGCTTTGTCGTTTACTAGGCTATAGTTTACTCGAGGGGCGCCACTCCTCAAGTGGGAATAGGGTTGACCGCAAGGTCCCCAGTCTTGCATATACCCCGAAAGGGCAATATATATATATATATATATATACATATATATATATATAATATATATATATATATATATATATATATATATATATATATATATATATATATATATATATATATATATATATATATATACTATAATATATATATATATATATATATATATATGGTACCGGTAGCCCGGCACGCGGCAGGCTTCTATTTATACATTCTCGCTGTCGCTTGTCTTCTAAAAACTGACAATTTAAGCCTTTTCTTGATGTCATAACGTCCAAATGGACCTTAAATTAGAAGTGATGCCTTTGTAAAATTATATCTTTTTTATTGAACCTTTAACTTTTGCCTCGACTTGTATTTTGTCATTATGGAAGACATATCGCCAGACGTTTGTTTCTTTTAATTGTTCAGGTGGTGGGACAAAAACTTCTTTTTCTTCCGACGATTTATCTAGTCCATATTTTTGATTTTCAAAAGTATGGTAGGTATTGATGACCTTATCTATGTCAAAATCCAAAACCCAATCATCATCGCTATCATTTTCAATTTGTTTGGTTCATTACAGACCTATCTTTCATCATTATGAAATACATATTTAATCCAACATTAGTTACCTTAATCCATGTGTATTCTTCAGTAAAAACCAATTAGCCATCTTCTTACTCAGGGCCGTTCAAAGATGGCAAGCTTCCCTGGGCACCGTGGTTAAGAAGGGGTAGCTGTAGCTGGGAGGTTGCCCACTTTGATTAAGTTTTTCACTTTGATTTGGTTTTTTTCGCTTTTATTTGAGTCTGAAGGGGGGGGGGGGGAGGGGGGCTGTACTTCATTTTGCCTCAGGCACCACCTACCCTAGGAATGACTCGGTTCACTCTATTTGTTGCTGTGCACTAGAGTCGAGCTGTTTTATCAGAGCTCTTAATTCGTTCTTTGAATTCTTTTAATTCCACGCATTCGAATATCAAACTTTTCAAGTTCAAATTTTTAAAGTGAGCAAGGTCGTTTCCAGGGGTGGGGGTATATTTGTCCGTTGGTCTCCCCCCCCCCCCGTAGTGTTTCTCCGGCTCGTAAATACGTAACAAAAATGAATATATACCAAATTTTGATGCGTTTTTTTAAAGTTTTTTTGTAACCCCCCCCCCCCCGAAAGAATTCCTGGATACATCCCTGAATGTGAGATTTCATTTTTTTTTTTTTTCTTGCGATGTTTCAGCAATTTCTCTCTATAGTTTGAAGGTCTATTGGGAAGAAGTGAGATACTGCTGTTTGCGAATTAGTTTGGATGAGCGATTCAATTTCCTCGCCTCGATGAATAACCTGACAAAATTACATTCATTGTTGGATCAGGACTGCATTTAAACATTTATCCTTTAAATATACATACGGTACTTTGAAATAATATTGAAAGCTGTTAACCAGTGATGATAATGATAAAGTTGGGAGTCTAATAAGACCTGAGGGCCACATTGAATTGGAATATGGTCAAATTGATACCAATTAAGCGGGTAATTTTCTTAATGAAAACAATAAATCACCATTGAGTCTTGCTTGCTTAATTTACATAATGATAGTCCTAAGTAAGGTCGGTAAAAAAATAGGTTTAACTTTTAATAAAGATTGCTTGACGTACACATACTAAAATTCAGGAGTCCCATTGCCATTGCCCCGATTGCCAGTACCCACACTGGTGATTTGAAAATTTTTATTTCTATGCATTGTAGTTTATACTCATCCCAAAGTAGAGGTCATCGACGTGCCAAACAATGGCAAAAAAACTACCAAAGAACCATAGAAATATTCCAAAATTGACAAAGCGAAATAAAATTAGGTCCTTGCGAAATAGCGCCATCTATTACTTAATTATTAGTTTTATCATAGATGCCCTTTCGGAAATGCTGAACTTCATTTGAATCGTTTTAATAGAAAATAAGCGCTTGCCAGTGGTACGTAGAAAACTGATCAGATATTCCCCAGGGAATTGGAACCCTTCCAGAAAAGGGTCCATTACCTTCAACCCGATTATGAACTTTGAAAGGGTGTTTGGGTCTCGCCGTTTTGGGAGACTTGTGTTTTTACATATTATACCTCTTTGATTAAAGTTTTTTTTACCTGTAAACTTGGTCGTGACGGAATGTGTGGCACTGGTGGGTCCGTGGCGTAAAAAATGGTACTGGAATGGGCATAGTTAACCTCTGATCACCTTTGGCTGCACAAAAACTACGGATTTTCACTCAAATGCTCTTATAAGATACTGCAACCCCTAAGTCAATATGAACGTCTCAACTAAAAATGGCATTATCGAAATTGGGAATTATCGAAAAAGAATTATTGTTTTTGTTAACTAAAAACTTAAAAATAACTCAACAATGCTATTGAAATGTTTTACTTTGATGCAAAACTTTGGAATTGATTTGAAAGAAAATTGTATTTCATGCTGATTTGACACTCAGTTTTTTTTTCCTATGTTTATCTATGTATTTTTTTTATCTGTGTGTTTTTTTTTTCTATGTTAATCAATTTTTTTCTATGTATATGCTGGAAACCTATCCCCTCAAATTTGATTCGATTTCGTTACTTCTTTTCTCTGTTAACTATGAATGTAGATTGCCAAACTTAGGCTGTGTTCCGAAGTTCATTTATCCTCAATTAATAATAATTTTTTTTGCAAACATACGATAACTGTTTCTTTAATTATTAAGATAATCAATTGTTTTTTACTGTTTTAGATAATTAATTATATTCAACTAGGCCTATTGGGGAAAATTTCAGATGATCATAAAATAGAATGCAATGAATTGCAAAGGGCTATGAAGAAGTTGGGAGATATTGAATGTCGGGTTGGATTGGAAAAGTTCGGGAAGGAATTTGAGATTATTCCTATCAACCCAAAGGAGGTATCTCTCAGGTTACGACTGGTGGGCCAGCTTTTATCCCTTTACCGAGGCCTTGCCTTTCCAGTCTTCAGTCTCATCTTCAATTGAAATCGCTGTTTATTTTTCTTTTGATTATCCCGTGGGATGGGACTCATAATGAACAAATTAATGATTTGTTTGAACTTTTAGCTATTTTCCTTGTACGTTTATCGTTTTCACTGGCCTTTCTATTTTCGGCCATGGATTATTTCAAATTATGCCCAGGGGCAACTCGTTTTTAATTGAGATATGGTGTTGCTTTCACTGTTGGAAATTAAGCGGCCAGTTCAGCCAATTTTTCTTGAGGGCTGGCATCATCGAATGTGCCAGAACCTGATTCTACGCTTCTCACAAACGTAAATTTGTGAGAGCGAGAAAATTTAATTGAATCATGCTTAGCACTATTTGATTCCACTATGTAGTGATTTGGGGTGGTTGGAGTTCACTCTGGTTTGGCCAAAAGATTGCTTGACTAGATGGGAACGATTATTTGCTACTAATCTTGTTGAATTCAGTTTTTCAAAGCTCATGCGAATGCTCATACGATCTAGCCCCTGGTTGTTCTGCAGTGGAGACGTTTGGGGGGTGACAGATCCGGAGCCAAGCTGTTGAAGCAGCAGCACAGACGCTGGTGGAAGAAAGAAGGCAAATGGATATTGTAGAGTTGAAGTTCAGTGTTTATGTTTGTAAGGGTGGACCAACGTGGCACGTGGGTGGTCATTTATCTTACGAGGAGAGGTGTTGGGCTCCCTGCCTTTTCCTTTCTTTTTTTCAGATAAATGCCCTGTTTTTCTTTTCTTTTTGCTTAGGTTAGGTTTGCCTATAATATAATTTTCAATTACAAGTTACAGTCTCGTTGCCAAGCCAGTGATTTTACAATAAGTTAATTTTTGGGATAAAATCTATTCTGTCTGTCTGGACGTGGCCATTGATAGTTAATGGTATTAAAAAAATGTTTGATTCTGAAGCTTTTATTTATAGGAATGGCCAGGGTCGATCTAGGATCCACTCCTACACCAAGTTCTTTGTACAAAAGTAGGGATTTCGTTTGTTTTCAGGGTTTGTAGATGCATGTTTTGTTGGACTTGACCTTTGGGAGATTAAAAGTGAGCTATTTTCTCCAACCATGTAAGATTATTTTTCCCAACCATGTAAGATTATTTTCCCCGGATCCAGGCAGGGTAGGAAAAGAATTCGTGAGAAATTTTACCCTCCAAAGAGATAGCTAGAGATATTAGTGGTGACACAGGCTGTGGCGCCCTTAGCCCATAGTTTGGCACTTATAACAGTTAGATTATGTTACCATACTCTAACAAAACCGCCAGCGGTACTGGTATGGCGATAGAGATCAAAGAGATGTAGCTTATAGGATACAATGTCAAATAGCTGGTAGCCCCAAGGTATCCAGCACGAACAATAACTGATAGTCAGACCAACATAAAGATTTATTTTTTTTCCGTCTTTTTCAAATTTTTTCCATTATCTCAATTGGATGATATCCCCCTCCCCCCATTTTCCCAATCCCATCTATTTATCCAATCTCAATTTTATAAAAAAAAAAAAAAATATTGGATATTCTGCATCATGTATTCTACCTATAGAGGTCCTACCTATAGGTAGACCTACCTATGCCAAATTCCATTATCTCCATATTCCCTTCTTTTTTTATTCTTTTTATTTGCCTTACTTTTTCTTTTGTTGTTTAAATTAACACGTAGGAGGAATTGGCTGAATTGTCATTCTCTTGGGGGGGGGGGATTCTTTGCGGAGGATTATATTCGGGGGAAGAATGTAACTGTCCGCGGAGGGATCAGCTGGGCACCATCATTCACTTACCTGATGTGCTGTAGAGATGTACCGTTCTATCAAAAATGTTTCAGAGTCAGTGGTATATCAAAGTTGGAAACCATAGAATTCTTGTTTTTGTTTTCTCTTGTTAATTGTTTTGGAACTTTGGACCCATTTGTGTTTTCTTTTTCAATTTTTTGTGTTTCCTTTTTCACTTTTTTGTGTTTTCCATTTTCAATTTTTCAAAGTTCAGAGTTAGATTTAACAGCTACTCCGATTTAATCATATTGTTTTTATATTTATTAACTTTGTTTTACAGTCTGAAGAAGAAAAGCTGCTTTACGAGAGGCGAATGAGAGAAGCAGAACTACTGGCTGCACAAATGTTAGAGGAGGCAGAGAGGCGAGTAACGAAGCAGAATACTTGAAAGTTCAGTTATCTCAAGCCAAAATGGCCGAAAGGCAAGCAAAAGAACGGCTAGTCCAGTATTGCCAAGTACCTGCTCTTGCGTCGCAACCTACAGTCCCTGTGCTGGTAAATTATTATTCTTCTGCTTATCTATGCTATGAAGTGCTTTGTTTGTTTGTCTAGTGAGCATTCCAAAAAATGGACAATTTGGGCTGAAAATTGGCACATATGAATTTTCGGCAAGAAAAGGCCGAGAGGGAATGAGGAGGAGGTAGAATTTGATCATCCTACACGTGAATCATAATTTATATAAAATCCGTTTTCATGATTCGATACTGTAGCGTTTAGTATCTCTCTGGCTCGATCTCCGATGGAATTTATTATTCAGAGTTTGTTAATTTCTTGCTTTTAAATGAGATTATATTTTAGACACGATATTTATTCCGAAAAATTATTATAACAAATTAAGGGCCGAATCTCAATTTGAGGGTCAATAACAGGATAAAACACCCCAGCAATTTTTTTATTTTCTGTTGTGCAAACGCCAAAGTTTTGTATTCCTGAGGGGAATGACACTTTTTTTTCTACTACTACTACTAATAACTCACCGCAGCACAAAGCTGCCTAAGGCCAGCACAGCTACGCACGCTCTTCCTCCATCCAATCTATTCAAAGCCTCCCTTTTTACACCCTCCCAGGAAGTTCTCATTTTCTTTAAATCTTTTTTTATGACGTCCTCCCACCCCAGACGAGGACGACCTGCTTTCCATTTAGCCCTAGACGGTTGACACTTTTTCGAATTCCAAAATTTGAAAGTTCGTACTTGTGGATCCTGTAAAGCGTTTTATGCGTGAACCAAGGCCCCTAATATTGTTTCAGGATCGCTATAGGCCTCGAAGTGCCATGAAGTTAGCGTCTATACATTTGTATTGGCTAACTAGCCACTTTAAGTTGTTTTCTGTTTTGAATGTTTGTTTTTATGATCAATGATGTATTATCATTAATGTATGACACCGAGACAGTGAACCTTATTTGCACTTTTACTTAAAATCCCCGTAGATTGGGAGGAATATTCGAAAATTGAAGTATCCTAAGGTGTAAGAGGTCAGAGGTAAGACAAAAATGGAGCGGTCTCAAAGTTGATAACTACTTGGTTTTTCATCACAGCTTGTATTTCGGTGGGTAATTCCTCCTTTGATTAAAAAGTACTCTATGCTCATAGCCATGCTCACAATCGCTCTTTTCCCTCTATCGTTGCTTATGGTGATTTTTGTTTTAGTTTTTTATAAGATTTTTAGCCGTTATACTCAGTATCCCGTGCACACAGTGTAGATTGTGAATCACCTCATGGTGATTTTGTTTTTATTTCTTCCTGTTTTTTAGCTGTTATACTCACAATCACGTGCATCCAGTGTAGATTGTGAGTCACCTCATGGTGATTTTGTTTTCATTTGTTCCTGTTTTTTTAGCTGTTATACTCACAATCACGTGCATCCAGTGTAGATTGTGAGTTACCTCATGGTGATTTTGTTTTCATTTGTTCCTGTTTTTCTAGCTCTTATACTCACAATCCCGTGCATCCAGTGTAGATTGTGAATCACCTCCCAATCACGTGACTCCAGTGTAGATTATGAATCACCTCATGGTTATTTTTTCTTTCATTTGTTCCTTTTTTTTAGCCGTTATTTCACAATCACATGCACCCTGTGTAGATTGGGAACCACTTCATTGGTAATTTTGTTTTAATTTTTTTACTGTTTTTTAGCCGTTATACTCACAATCACGTGCACCCAGTGTAAATTGGGAATCACCTCTTGATTGTTTTTGTTTTCATTTTGTCGGTTTTTTGGCGTTATACTCACAATCACGTTCACCCAGTGTAGACTTTGAATGATCTCATCGTGATTTTGTTTTCTTTTTTTCTGTTTTTGTAGTCGTTATGCTGGTAATCACATGCGTCCAGTGTAGATTGAAAATCACATCATGGTGATTTTTGTTTTCATTTTTTCTTATTTTCTTAGCCGTTATACTCACAATCACGTGCAGCCAGTGTTGACGTTGCTTCAGATATTCAAGGCCTCCGTCTAAACGACCGATCTCCTGATCTACTCTCAACCTATCAAATTGATAATAGTGAAGTAGACACACGGCCATACAAATGAGAAAGAAAGGTATGTTGTCCATCTACTCGGGTAAATAATTGCGTTTTCGTCAATAATCTCTTTAATATTGAGCCTAACTCAGGTGGAAGCACAAAGACAAAGATTGGACAAACATTATGATATTCCTCAGTACCTTAGCCCCAAGTATAGCATAATATCAATAACTTGAAACAGTGTTAATAATAATGTTTGATAAATAATTCCATACCTTCTTCGGACTGAATTGTCAAAAATCATACCAATGTCTTAAATTCAATCGTATCTTCGCGGCCGCAAGACAAATTTTATCCGAACTGTTCAGAATGCGAGAGCTCTGAGATGCGATTATTCATCTTCTATATTTGGTTTATTCTTTAAGGAGTAAAAACAGAGTTCTTTTTTAATAGTAGAATTTGAAAAAAAAATTCTGGTTTTATAATGTGTTTGAATCGTAATAATGACAAGAAAAAGGAAGCAAAAGAAAAAATAATAAAAAAGTGGAGGACAGTTCAGTTTCATTAACCGAATTAAAAGTAATAACATTTCTTTAAGTAACGTTCAGTAGAATCGTAAAAATGCAATATACACTTAAAGATTAAGTCTCATCTCAATTGGCACCATTCACCCTGCCAGTAGCGGGGCTGGCTTTGACCGGATAGCCAATCATAGTCACCTTTCAAAAATGATCTGCTTGCAAAAAATGCCGGTGGCAGGATAATAGCAGGTGGCTGGTGACAGGCGGCAGTCAATGTGGCAGTCAAGACTAAGTCTGACTGGGTCACTTCAGAAGACCAAGGAACGTTCAGGTTCTTTGATCAGGTATTATATACAGAACCTGCTTTTCTGCGGAACTAATGGGGTCACAAATGTCGAATTTTCTAAAAATGTAGGAATTGTGGGTCCAAAGAAGGAAATGAAGAATATATTTTTAAATTAATTAAAGGATATATTTTGAAGAATATATTTATGAGTTTTGTTGCATTGACAGTCGCTTTCAGCCTCTTTTAAGCCAATTAAGTTTGAATTAATGAATTACTAATTAATCAAATTAATTAATTATATAAATCAATATAATGTAGATCAATAAATTTATAATTACTTATAATAATAATAAATAAATTAATATCAAATTGAATATAAATTATAATAGTAATTTTATATCAATCTGGCTATATTATTCTTCGACAGAGCTCAGTTTTTTTTAGTGTTTATATTTAAATCAGCAGTAATTCTTATTGCTAATTTATACTGCAGCATTGTCTAAAGAAGGTCATTTTTTTACTCTGGCCTTAATAACTACCCTTTTTAATTGTCAAACCTCCAAAAAATATCTGATAACCATTCTTCAAATATAAACTTTTGCTCTTTTTCCTGTGGTATACCACTACTGCTAATAATTT
>CM051275.1:46190059-46250059 GCA_027921565.1 Artemia sinica
GTGGCAACTGGAGACAGATATTCCTGAAGTTGTCAAGGATCGGCTGCACCTTCCAAAGTCTATTTTTGGTTTTTTCTTCGTCTGAGATTATTGAATCAACAACGAACTTCAGATTCGACCGGTTTGTAAAAGATCTGTCTCGACTTATGTTTTTCTATATGGCTTCCACCCTGAACTTCCCAGACCAGTACATGTGGATCCGAGGAAACTTGAGGTTCCCTATCAGGATGACAATGACAACAAAAATTTTCAGCTCGTCTGGAGTTACATTCAAGCTTTCGTGGTGGGCCAACTGATAGTTGTAGTTCATGCAGAAAGCTGTACGTTTGAAGAAGCTCTCCGCGTAACATTGCAAAAATAATTGTTCTGGACTCCAGTCGTCGTGGTCCTGGAAGTGAGCGGGGCCCACGTCGGGGCCACGATGATGATCGAACCGTCGAGACGTCCTCCGGGACAAGTTTGCTGCTACTTTGTCAGCCTCCAAGCGTTTGTCACGGGTTTCTAAGGGTACATCACCATCAGGTTCTTCACTTTCAGCATCTGGAAGAACAGCATAACTGCTTGATGACGGAATGGCTGCAACAGCTGGCTCACCATCAGAGTCTGAAGACGACAAAGAATGGTTTTCGATCCATTCCTCATCATCATCTAAATCAAAGAGGTCCAGGTTGCTCTCATCGAGCATTCCGAGGGCGTCATCAAGGGAAACTGCAATTAAAGAACAGGTTCAGTAAGCTTAAAAATAATAGATTTTTGCCAATTTAGCAAATAAAACAATCACTGGCCTCTGCTATCCCCATTAGAATCGAGATTTGAACTACGAAAAATCAACCCTAGGATTTTACTCGATTGGAACCGCATGTCCACAGTCGTGGACATGGATGATTTTCAAGTTCCAAAAGATGGTACTTATCAAACTAACTGCTTTTAAAATTATCTAAGCACTGTTTAAAGTCAAGAGAGCACACCTGATTTTTCTCACAACTCGTTCTCACCATTTTCTTTTTTTTCTTTTTTGTTTTCATTTTTTTTTTTTCATTTTCTTCTTTTTCTTTTTTTTTCTTTTCATCTCCTTTTTTTAGCCTTTTCCAGTTTGTAAAAACACCACTAAAAGTCGCAGAAACTTTCTAAAAAAAAATCACAGATTACATTTCAGGTCCAAAAATCACGTTGAAACAACGAAACCTTTGCTAGATGGCAAGGCCTCAGCACAAAAAATATTTTAAGGGAGTTGTCCCCACAGACGGGGACAACAGGTCTCAGGAGGATATATATATGTATATATATATATATATATATATATATATATATATATATATATATATATACATATATATATATATATATATATATATATATATATTATATATATATATATATATATATATATATATATATGTATATATATATATATATATATATATATATATATATATATATATATATATATATATATATATATATATACTATATATATATATATATATATATATATATATATATATATATATATCTATATATATATATATATATATATATATATATATATATATATATATATATATTATATATATATATATATATATATATATATATATATATATATATATATATATATGTATCATCCCACTCGTAAAAACGTAACAAAAATACAAAAAAAAAAATTGCATGTTTTTTTTAAGTTTTTTTAACCTAGGGATATATGGAGGTGAAAGCTAATGCTGCTTAACGACGATGATTGATAAAGTAGATAGCTTCACCTACATGGGCACAACGCACAACGTAATATATATGTATCATCCCACTCGTAAAAACGTAACAAAAATACAAAAAAAAAATGATATGTTTTTTTTAAGTTTTTTTAACCCCCTCCCCCCCTCCCCCCCCCTCCCAAGAAAAATTCCTCCCTCCTCCCGAGCAAAACTCCTGGATACGGCCAAGATATTACGGCTTGCATACTAAGGAAGTTCAGATTCCGTCTTCCTTAAGCTAAAAGATTATGCTAGAGATTTAGTGAAGATCTTATCCTTGCATGGTATACCAGAAAGATACGTTAAAGTGGTTAGTCTTATGTAATAGGGCAATAATTGTGCGTTTAAGGTAGAAAGTGAGAATATTATCTGGTTTGGTGTTGAATCTCGAGTTAAGGAGGATTATTTCCTATCCGCATTTATATGGATCATTTTGATGGACTTTATCCTAAGGAGAACAGCAAAGGCAATGGGAGAACACGAAATCGAATGGGGAAGTAAAACTCTCCTAGACTTAGATTATTCTAATGGTTTAAGCATACTAGATGAATGTATGAGTAAAATGAATGAAGTTTTAGAGGTTTTGCGAGTTCATGATGCAAGAATAGATTTGAAAATTAATACTAAGAATACTAAGTTGCTAAGGCTAGGACTAAGTGAAGATGAAAAGTGCCGTTGGGTAACGAAGAGATCGATCGAGTGGACAGCTTCACTTACCTAGGTAGTATCATTAGTAAAAGACGGAGAGTGCAGGGAAGAGGTTAGAAAGGAGGTTAGAGGATGGTTAAAGGGGGTTATGAGGTTAGTTAACCTAAGAGACTTAGGTTATGAAGATGATTCGAGTCTCCTAGATAAAAATGTTAGCAAAATGAATGGATTTTGAAGATTTCAGAGTGTAAAAATAGGCTTGAAAAATAATGTTGAGAAGACTACGTTGCCTAGACTAGAGATATATGGAGGTGAAAGCTAATGCTGCTTAACGACGATGATTGATAAAGTAGATAGCTTCACCTACATGGGCAGCATCGTTAGTGAATATGGTGGCTGAACTGAAGATGTAAAAAGTAGAATAGCCAGGTCCATGGTGCTTTTCTTTTTGGTCGAAAAATGTTTGGAAAAACATTTACGGTTTATGGTGGGAACGGTTTACGGTTGAAAACTGTTTGAATAATGTTTGCACAGAACTCTGTGAACCAAAATTAGAATTTTGGAAGCTATGGTAATAGAAGAGGTTAAATATGGGTCTGAAACTTAAGCATTTCGATAGGCAGAGGAAGATTTGTTAAGTATTTCTCAGTGGAAATGTCAACGGGTAATTTTGTGTATCCGTTTCACTGACTGCATTTCAAGGAACGAGCTAAAATAAAAGACATCTCTATTGTATTCTCTTAGGCTCTAATGAGGGCAAAATGAAAAGCAGTATAATGAAGGGGAAAACCCCCAATTGGGTTGGAAGAGTTCATAAGGAAGAATTTCAAGCAAATTGCAACTTCATGGGAGGGGGCAAAAAGAAAAGCTTTAAATACATCGATGTGGATGAGCAGCGTACACTGTTGTGTTAGCCTCAGACGCATTGGCACTCTAGTCAGGTCTTATTAGTAGTAGTAGTAGTAATAGTATCCAGGTAGTCCCTTTAGCGCCTTACTGATTAGGCCTAGTGGGTAATTGTAAAATCCCTTATGCAAAAAAAAACTGATGTAAATGTGTCATCGTAAATTTGATCAAAAAAAAAAAAACTTGATCCTTATACAATCCTTATCCTTATACGTAAATTTGATCCTTATACAAAAAAAAACTGATGTAAATGTGTCATCGTAAATTTGTCATCGTGTAATGGGATTTTTAATCACGTCTTAATGTAACCTTCCTAGCCGAGAGGTTAGTGCACTGGCCATGAAATCTTGAGAACAGGTGTTTGATTCCTGGTGTTGCTGGTTATTTGGTTTCGGTGTTGCTGGTTATGGTGTTGCTGGTTATTGGTTATTGGTTTCGGTGTAGAGGTTATGGTGTTGCTGGTTATTTGGTTTCGGTGTTGCTGGTTATGGTGTTGCTGGTTATTGGTTATTGGTTATTGGTTTCGGTGTAGAGGTTATGGTGTTGCTGGTTATTTGGTTTCGGTGTTGCTGGTTATGGTGTTGCTGGTTATTGGTTATTGGTTTCGGTGTAGAGGTTATGGTGTTGCTGGTTATTTGGTTTCGAAAGGTTATTTGGTTATTTGGTTTCGAATGTTATTTTGTAAGCTCAGCCAGAGTCGACCCAGTCCTAAATAAATACCTGGAGAAATCCGGGGGGAAACTCGGGAAGTGTTGGATAGTTTGTCCGCAACCGTGCATTGCGCTCCCGACTGAAGGCAGAAAATCAGGAAATCGGTACCTGCGCTACGTATACCAATGGTCAGCATGCCAAAAAGTTTAAAGTTTTTTAATGTGATATCTTGGTGTTGAGTACATCGAAACTGCATGAGCTTCTTCATGAGTGGCTCAAAGAGCTTGCGTACCTTTAACAAGAAACGTCGTTTTTGCTGGCCCTAGCTAAGCCTTTAGAGTAATTGTAAACACATGTTGTGTAGATCACTGATGTGAGTGTGTCTTGAGAAATGTTACCACCAACACGTTTTGATTGTTACTTCTTGCTTAACGTTTAATTGCATAGACACGAATAAAAATTTACATAAACCGTTGGAACAGCTCTGGAGGAAATTTGGATGTAATTTCTAACTTCTTTTTATTTATCCTGGTTAGGCCAACTCAGTCCTCTAGTCTCTCTATATCCTTACCCTAAATATTCCCTATATCCTTATCCCTTTTTCGCAGAATTAAAAAACAATGTTTGAGTTATGCATTATTCCTGTTTTTATTTGACATACTTTATCCAGTTATGGTTAGGTTGTTGAAGTGTTTTGGTGACACCTCTGATGTAAACAGACTGAATTAAATGTGTCTTCAGACATTTTATTTCCAATATGTTCTAATTTTGATTCCTAATGTTTGAACACATAGAAACAAGTAAACATCTTCATAAGCGGTTGGAACGGCCCTGGTGGTATCCTATTTTGATGTAATTTCTACCTTCTTTTAAAATCGCCCTGGTTAGGCCTGACAAGTGTGGCTAGATACCTCCGATGTGAAAACAGAAACTAATTTAAATGTTTTCTCATGGATTTCATTACCGACATGTTTTAATCACGTTTCTTTAGGGTTGACTGCATTTAAAACAGTAAAGATTTCTGTAAGCAGTTGGAACTTTTCTGGTATGTTCTCTTTAATTGCCCGGGTTAGTCCTACCGAGCGTTAGTAGATACCCCCAATAAAAAAGACTGATTTAAATGTGCCCTCATAAATTTTATTGCCAACATGTTTGAATTGTGGTTCTAAGGGTTGAATGAACTGAAAAGAGTGAACATCCATATAAGCAGCTGGAAGATCTCTAGAATTTTAGCTTGATTGTATTTATGGCTTCTTTTTAATTGCTCAGGGTAGGCCTACTGGTGGATAAATTCCAATCTGGCAAGACTGGTGGAAATGTGTTTCTTACGTTTTAATGTGATTTTTTAGGGTTGAATACCTTGAGAAAAGTAAACATCTTCATGAGCAGTTGAGAGAGCTCCGGTCGGAAATAGACATCCTCAAGGTTGAAGACAAACAATCCATCTTAGATCAGCTCCATCAAGAGCATAAAAAAGGAGGCGAAGATAAATACTCTACGCTCCGAAAGGTTCGACATTCCTATTTGGAATCTTTTTTAACCTACTTATTCTTTTTCTAGCTTTACAGAAGAACGTAATTTTTACGTCTTTGTTGGGTTTTTTATATGAATTTGCTAATTTTTTTTATTTTTTTTTGTTTGGTGATGTCTATTTCCGACAGGAAATAGACATCCTCAAGGTCGAACACAAAATAATCTATATTAAATCTGATCCATCGGATCGGAGTTCTTATTTGGAGATCGGACTTCTTTTATGGAATCTTTTTTCAACCTTTTTTCAATCTTTTTTCAAGCTATGGAATCTTTTTTCATTCTTTTATGGAATTTTTTCTAGTTTTACAAAGAATGCATTTTCTGTGCTTTTTGTCGGATTTTCTTTATGTTGGCTAATTTATTACGATTCTTTTTAAGTTATACGTAACCCTTTTCAAATTTTACTTAAGTTTTTGGGATGTCTCCAGAATTCTGGAATTTATTTAGGGTGTTTTTTATGTTTTTATACGTGTTATAAATTTGGATATGGCCTAAATATTTTTAAATAGTATAGGATATAATCTGTCTTAAAATCATGATATGGCTTTTTATTTTTGGCACTTTAGGTCTAACAGATGGCCCAGTCTTGTTTCCTTTTTATAGTATGAATATGGATATAGACAAAACATTTTTGTTTGAAAATCGTGACCTGGAAATCTATTGTTGGCGATTTAGGGCCTAAAGATGGCCCTGTCTATTTTTATATTTTTTATAATTTGAATGTGGATATAGCTGAGACAATATTTTCGGCCCTACACCTTGAAATTCATTTTCGGCCCTCTGTTAGGGCTAACAGAGGGTCCTACCTTTTTTTTGCTTTTATAGTGTGAATGTGGATATAGCCGAAACAATATTTTTAAAATGAGATTTAATTTATTATTTTCCATATATAATATGACCGTATCATGACTTGGAAATTCATTTTTGGCATTTAAGGGCCAATAACCAGCCCTACTTTAATTTTATTTTGATAGTATGAATAGTAATATAGCCCAAACACTAGTTGTAAAATGAGCGGTTATTTAGAAGAATTTTTTTTTTAATTCTAATTTGTATGCTTCAACGGTAATTTACGTTAAATAGCCTGATCACAATTTGGATATTCGTTTTTGGCATATCAGAGTTAACAGCGGGCCCTAATGTTTTCTTTTTTTTGTCCGAAGACTCTTTACAAAATGAGAGATAATTGAGGGATTTTCTTAAAAGCTAATTTTCAAAAATTAATTCGCTTAATTTTTAATCAATTTTGTCATTCAATTAGTAAATGAATGGAGAATATGGAATGGAGAATGACAAGTTTCAGGAAATGGTGCGATTTGACTTAAAATTACGCCTCAATTACGCCTCATTTTAGACCTAATTTACGACCAATTTGACCTAAACTACGCCTCATTTTAGAGAGAATGTTCAGGCAATATTGGCGTCGAACTTTTCATACTTTTACTTGTACAGAAGTGAAGTGTGAGGAGCATCCCCTAAGAATAAGACCTTGTGAAAAATATACTCTTAAAATTTATAAAAATCATGACCGGAAATTTCATTCGGGCATTACTTATTTTTTATTGTATATGTGTATATAGGTGACAGTACCGGGAGCCCGGCGACTTTGCCACTGAGCCCTGGCACTAGGCGTGTGGCAGGGTTCTATATATGGATTCTCATTGTCGCTTGTCTTCTAACCGCAGATATGAGCCTCTTCTTGATGTCATGACGTCATCACAGGCTCGTTACAACCACCCTGGGAAAAATACGAATTGTTCCTTGAAGTCCTGACGACCTATTTAGATCGTTTTTTTGTGGCTAGTCATACTCGCTTTCTCGCTATCGCTTGTCATTCTCGCTGCCACTTATCTTCTAACCGTGTATTTTTTTGTTCTCGCTGTGGCATATGTTTTAGCCGCATGTTTCTTCGTTCCATACTTTCATTTCTAATTTGTTCTACTCCTTGTTGTCGCATGTATTTGTAAGCGCATATTCCTTTGATTTCCACTTTTGTTTTGACTTGTTTTAATTCTTGCTGCCGATTATCTTCAGACCGTATATTTCTTTGTTCTTCACTTTTGTTTATCATTATTTAATACTTTTTTCCAATACCCTTTACCTTAGCCTCTCGGATTGGTCAGATCGGATAGTTCTTGTCACGTTTGATGGTGTAGGTTCTTCATTTTTCGTCTAGGCATTATAATTATTCTGTTTACTTACTCTACTTACTCTAGCATTATGAAACTACTTAAAACGCCTTTTGTAAATAGATTATATAGATTATATGTAAATTTCACTTGGTATTTTATACTTAGCTATGTTTCTTTTGTAATATCGTATGCTTCATAGATTTAAAAATGATTTCTTCACTCTTGGGGGGGGGGGTATAATTTATTCTCTTGAAATGTACTCATAATTATGACGTCAATCATATGATTTTTCATGGCAATCATTTGTTTCTTGAGTAATTTTGCCTGCATCATAGACACTGAAAACGATACAATCTCTACAGAGGCAAATACGACGTATGTATGCTTTTCGACATTTACATGATTTTGTTTTCTTTCAAAATTGAGGCTTTTAATGAATTTTCTCAAACCTTTGACCTATATGAATCGTTTTTTTAGGCAAGAAAATTCCAGGATACCAATATTCCCGGAAAAAACATGGAGCCATTTTTGAGATAAAATAAATATAAAAAAATACACAATTATTGCTCGTTTATGAATATAGTATAGATGATTTATAGATGATATAAATAACATAGGTATGTTTAGATGAAATAAGTAATACAGAAGAGTGAGCTTCTTTAATTCTTTAGGTCTAGTTTTTTTCGTTAAAGTTCTAATTCTTTGCTCTAATCAAAAAAATATAACATGAAAGCACGATTTAAACCCGAATTAAACACGATTTAAACAGGAATTAAATACGATTAAAATCGTAAAGTACAAAGGACAGTGAAAGTGAAACCTGTTTTAAAAAATTAACTGGAAAGTTACACAACCACAAATTTATTTAAAAATTAGAAGAAATTGGAAATTAGATTTTGGTGAGAGGCTTGACGCGTACCTGGTATGTAGCTTTGCAGTGTTGCTGTGTTTGTAGTGTTGCTGGTGGTATGCAGTGTTGCTGGAATTCAACACTCGCCAGGTTTCCAGGTATACATCTTTTGGTGCTAACGGGTGCCAATAAATAAGAAATATGGTTTTGAGAATCAGCCGAAAAGAGCTAAAAATGTGGCATCGAAATCTTAAGAAGGTGTACTTTCCTTTGAAGGTGTAGTTGTTTTTTGGAAACAAACGAGTATTTATTTTGAATTTTTACGGACGAAAAGCGGTGTCAAGTTTAACTAATTTGTTCTTTTTATTTGTTTTCCCGGTTCAACGTGGCGAAACTGACGTAAATGTGGGATTCCCTAAGAAACGCGATAATTTTGAAACAACCAAAAAAATCTAAAAAAACTACAATAATTTGAAAAATCTCACAGATAATTACATTTAAAATAGCTAGAAATTATATAATATGTAAATAGATATTTAAATAATCACGGGTGTTTAAAATTACATAAAAACTTAAAAAATTGTCCGGTATGAATATACTTAAGATGGGTGCAGTCAATGCAGTGGGTGAATGTTTTTTAATTTTGACTTCCTCTGTACTGTAAATTTTTATTTTGTTTTCAAATTTAATAAGGGAAATAATTAACCTATAGTTACTTCAACCATTCCTAGTACATGAAATTCTTTATTATTAAAATACGTTTTTCATTGAAGTATATTATCATTTTGAAATATATACCAATTATATAATACTTTATAATTATATAATTATATAATAATGCTATATAATTATATAATACCAATTATATAGTATTATATAGATACTATAATACTCCCTGCTTCACGCATACGCGGAACAAGCTGCTTTCACACTATACATAATAGTAATTTTAGCAGGAAGGGTGTGTGAAAGCACAGGATGGCTGGCCCCCAGCCCCCAATTGCACTTCCTGGCTGAAGAGCCACGAAACGGAGATCAGCACCGCCAATTTGGACCTTAAAGGTCTAGTACCGTCATACTTACTTCTTACTTTACTTACTTATACATAATAATGATTATTTAATTTAATACGCAAAATTATAATTATAAATTAACCATTAGTATTATTGTGATTCCCGTTTTATTTACTTCAGTAATAATTATTTATTATTAATAAAAGTTGATTTTGTACCTGAGGTCACGATTTGAACCATTATTTTCCCTATCGTTTTCGAAATTAAATCTAAAACGAAATATAAGTTTCATCAAATATTTACCGCCATCTATGCAGTCAGAAACCCCTGATGAGAGGACTTTTGTTGGGAAATCATGTAGAGACTAGAGGTGGATAGGGGTGAATATTTATTCATGGAGAACAAATAGAGGCGTGTAAGAAATGAACCCAAGCTGCGTCACCCCCTTTGTAGACATAATAAAGAATTATGTCTGAGTTGTAGAATTTTGATATCTGTACATATATATCAGCAAATTTTATAAAGGCTTCTCAAAGGCTATCAACGCTATTTTATCAGATCGGAAACCATTGATACGAGGTATCTCCTAAAGAAACCACAGAAAGACTAGAGGTCAATCGCCTAGTACTACTACTACTGACAACTCACCGCAGCACCAAGCCGCTTGAGGCCAACACAGCTACGCACGCTCCTCCTCCATCTCAATCTATTCAAAGCCTCCCTTTTTACACCCTCCCACGAAATTCCCGTTTCCTGTAAATCTTTATTTATGACGTACTCCCACCCCAGGCGAGAACGACCTGCTTTCCGTTTAGCCCTAGACGGCTGGCCGAAAAGAACAATCTTCGGCAATCTGTTATCCTTCATCCGCACAACGTGCCCTAGCCATATAAACCTTTCTTTCATTATAGCCCTAGTGAGCGATATTGAACCACATTTTTCGTACAACCTATTGTTTGAAATTTGGTCAGTCAGTTAGGTACCCAGAACAATCCTTAAGCAATTTCTGTGGAAAACATCTAGCAAATTTTCATCCGCTTTTCGGAGCAACCATGCTTGAGAGCCATATTTGACCACTGTCATCACTGTAGCTTCTAATATTCTAACCCTGGTTTTGCAGACTTATCTTCCTATTCTTCCAAACTTTTTTTAATTGTGAAAAACACCCTGAGCCTTGGCTATTCTACTTTTAACATTTTCACTGCTCCCACCATCTTTACTAATAAAACTACCAAGGTAATTGAAGCTGACCACTTGATCAATCTTTTCATCACCCAATGTCACCTTTTCATCTTCACTTATTCCTGGCCTTAGGCACTTAGTCTTCTTAAAATTAATTTTCAAGCCTATTCTAGCACCCTGAACTCGCAAAACCTCTAAAAGCTCATTCATTTTGCTCACAGTTTCCTCTAGGATGCTTAAATCATTAGCAAAATCTAAGTCCAGGAGACTTTTTCCTCCCCATTTGATTCCGTGGTCTCCCATTGCCTTTCCTGTGCTCCTTAATACAAAGTCAAGCAGCGCTATTGCGCTGCCTAAGTAAAGAACGATATTGTCACAATATATTTTTTTTTTTATTTAGACCAAGGCACTTCGTATCGAAGGAGTAGTGGTACAAACTTTTTGGGTTTCATTTATTTATTAATACGGATTTGTGGTAGTTGTATGCTGGGTAGATTATTTGATTCTAGTTTTGTTCATTTTTGGTTGAATGGAGGTCTTTACTTTTTTTTGAAAAACTTTTTTTGAAAAACTTTTATTTTTCTATAAAACTTTTATTGTGCACTCAGATTTTTTTTGTACTCCACTTCACGCCTCCTTAGTTCATATTTTAATGCTTTCTCCGCTTTCTTTACATTTCTTTTGTTTTCATACGATCTATCACTAAGGTAATTCTTGTACGAGTCCTTCCTCCTTTCTATTAAATATAAAGCTTTTTCACTAATATTCTTAGCTGCAGTCCTAGCTTTCTTCCCTACAACACCTTCAGCAACTTCACAAATTATTTTTCTAAAATTATTCCAACCATCTTTCACATTATCAAATTTTAAACTCTCAACTTTAGTATTCAACTGTTCCTGGAAAGTTTCTCTCAAATTCTCATCCTGGAGTTTACCAACATCATAACTTCCCGAGAAGTAGTTACCCTTCCGAAATTTGATCTTTAAATTAACCCTTGACCACTACCAAATGGTGATCTTTACTTTTAACATCAATAACAGCACTCCTATATACCCTAGTATGCTGTATTGATCCTGCCGGTCTTAGGTTTACTATAACATAATCAATAAGGTTTGATGTCTTACCATCACGTGACTACCATGTTAACTTATGCGCCATTTTATGACTAAACACCGTGTTGGTTATAACTAGATTTTTATACCTACAAAATTGCAAAAGTCTGTATCCATTACTGTTTTTTTTTTTTTCTTCTTACACCAAATTTACCTAGGATGCCATCTATCCCTATTTCTACCGACCTGGGTATTAAAATCTCCTAGTAAAAACATCATATTTCTGCCTGGGACCCTGTCTATTTGCTCCTGTAACTGTAAGTAAAATTCATCTGAGTCACTAGTAGTTCCGTCAGTCGGTTCTACAGGGGCATATACTATAATTCATACCCTGAACTTTTTAGTCGTAAAATGAGGAATTAGTATTCTTTTATTAATACCTTCCCAGGGAAACTATTTATATCTGAATATTCAAGAGAAAACGGTAGAGGTGTGCGATATCTATATTGGCATCGATAAATCGGCGTACAGATACGGATGTCAAAAAAACTGTTATCTCGTATATCCTTGTATCTCAAGGCTGTATCTAGGGGGATGTGTAGGAGGTGAGATTTGAACCCCACGCCCCGAAATGTTTGTCAGACTCGTAAAAACGTAACAAAAATGAATACAAACAAATACTTGATGCATTTTTAAAGTTTTTTTTGTACCCCCCTCCCCCCCCCCCCGAAAAATATCCGTTTGTACCCCCTCCCCCCTATGAAAACAATCCTGGATACCACGCTGTTGCATCATAATAAAATTTGTGCTTGTTACACCACAGATCCTACATTGAAAATTTTAGATCTTCAAAATTTCAAAAAATTGGATCATTTTCAGATCACGTTTCATTTCAGAATTTTTCTGAAAATTCTTTTCTGAGAATTTCAAATTTTCAGAAAATTTCAGAATTTCAGATCACGTTTCATTTAAATGACTAGCCAAAGAATCTAAAGAAATGATTTTTTATATAATAAAATTAATGATTTTTTTTACAAAAATTATTTTTCTTAAGAGGTTAAATATAGAGTGCTTGTTGATTATCCAGAACACACTAAAGAATTTTGATCTGAGTAGATCTGTCAGATCTGAGAAAAACTTGTTTAGATGGCTGTATTTGGAGACAATTAGATTAGACTCAGTGGAAAAACTACGTTGTAGGTATATTTTAATTAAGTGTTTAATGTATAGAGCTGGTATTTTGGTTAGGCTAGGTAGGTAAGGTTAGATATTTAATGTAATGGGTTCTGGGCGGCCTGATTTCTATAATTGGCTGTCAAAGTTTCCATAATTTTTGTTAATGAAGTATTATATTTTAATCATATTTTGGTATATTTCATTAGGATTAATCTTACTTCACTTCTTGGGTGTTTTCTGTATAATAAACAAGTACCAAATATAGGTTTTCAAAATTTGATTTTTGACAGTATTATATAAAAATGGGGGGTTATCATGTTTTGAATTGTTTTCAAGAAAAATACCAAAAAAAGGAATTTTGAAATGAAAATACCCGAAAACTTACTTTTCAAAATTCAAGGGTGAGCAAAAAAATTTAGGGGATAATCAATCTCTTTAGATTCGTATTTAATGATAACACTCGATAAAGATTCTATTTTTCTGTAACTAGATTCGTTAAAATTGAGTTGGAATCCATAATGACAAAAGTTGAAAAGGAACCTATTTTGATTTATTGAAGATGAAACAGTTCGTGGTAACGAACTGTAAGTAAGGAGTGGCGCGATTCAATAGTAACCAAAACTAAAAAATGGGGAATTTTGATATCAATCTATATTTCAAAAGAATCAACTAATTATGCTGATTCCAAATATATAAGATTCATTAAGCTTAGTGTTACTCATTAAAGGCAACGAGCCTTAGAAAATTAGCGTGATTTTTGAAAAGAGGGTAAACACCCCCTAAAAGTCAAGGAATCTTAATGAAACCTCGCTCTTCACGCTATGCTCTACGCTTTTTTTTCAAACTAAGAACTACCGATCCGTCAGTATTGCCTATTATAGAACTCCTAGTGATACCTATATCGCTAAAGCCTATAAAAATACTCCTCCTAGTGATACCTATGCCGCTAAAGCCTATAAAAAATACTCCTCCTAGTGATACCTATGTCGCTAAAGCCTATAAAAAATACTCCTTCTAGTGATACCTATGCCGCTAAAGCCTATAAAAAAATACTACTACTACTACTACTAACAAACTCATCGCAGCACCAAGCCGCCTGAGGCCAACACAGCTACGCACGCTCCTCCTCCACCCCAATCTATTCAAAGCCTCCCTTTTTACACCCGCCCACGAAGTTCCCATTTCCTTTAAATCTTTCTTTATGACGTCCTCCCAACCCAGACGGGGACGACCTGCTTTCCGTTTTAGCCCTAGATGGTTGGCCGAAAAGAACAATCTTCGGCAATCTGTCATCCTTCATCCGAACAACATGCCCTAACCACCTCAACCTTTCTTTCATTATAGACCTAGAAAGTGGTATTGAACCACATTTTTCGTATAGCCTATTGTTTGAAATACGGTCAGTCAGCCGGGTACCCAGAACAATCCTTAAGCAATTTCTCTGGAAAACATCTAGCAAATCTTCATCCGCTTTTCGGAGCGTCCATGCTTCAGAGCCATATTTGACCACTGTCATCACTGTAGCTTCTAAGATTCTAATCTTGGTTTGCAGACTTATCTTCCTATTCTTCCAGACTTTTTTTAACTGTGAAAAAACACCCTGAGCCTTGGCTATTCTATTTTTAACATCTTCACTGCTCCCACCATCTTTACTAATAATACTACCAAGGTAAGTGAAACTGCCACCTGATCAATCTTTTCATTACCCAACGTTCACCTTTTCATCTTCACTTATTCCTAGCCTTAGTGACTTGGTCTTCCTAACATTAATTTTTCAAACCAATACTAGCACCCTGAACTCGCAAAACCTCTAAAACTTCATTCATTTTGCTCACACTTTCATCTAGGATGCTTAAATCATCAGCATAATCCAAGTCCAGGAGACTTTTTCCTCCCCATTTGATTCCGTGGTCTCCCATTGCCTTTCCTGTGCTCCTTAAAACAAAGTCCATCAAAATAATCCATATAAAGGGGGATAGAAACACAACCCTGCTTAACTCCTGATTTAATACAAAACCAGCTGCTAACCTCATTTCCTACCTTAACCGCAGCAGTGTTATTCTCGTACATAGCACTAATCACTTTAATGTATTTGTCTGGTATACCATACAAGGATAAAACCTTTACTAAAGCTCCTCTATCAACAGAATCGAACGCTTGCTCATAATCTATAAAACTAAGGACCAAAGGTGTTTGAAAACTTAGGCACTTCTCAATTATTAACCTAAGAGTGAAAATTTGGTCAACACATCCTCTACCTTTTCTAAAACCGCACTGCTCTTCTCTTAAAACTTTGTCTACGGCATCTCTCAGTCTAAAAAGTATCATTACTAAGCAATTTGCTACCTACAGAGACCAGACTAATGCCTCGATAATTACCACACTCACTTTTATCACCTTTCTTATAAAGTGGCTTAATTAAGGTTTTCCTAAAATCATTAGGTACTTCCCCTTTTTCAAAAATCATATTCATAATCTCCAATAACTTATTTCTAACCTCAGAGCCACCATATTTAAGAAACTCATTTACTACCCTATCAGCACCTGGAGCCTTATTATTCTTTAATCCTTTTAGTACTGTTTCTAATTCCTCCTCACAAAACAAATCTTCCTTCACATCCAAGGTATCACAAACTTTTTCATTTTCCTCTATATTTTTTCCTGCAACTCTATCTCGGTTAAGCAAATTCTCAAAATGTTCGGCCCATCTCGCTTTAGCTTTTGTCTTATCGCTAATTGCCACCCCATTCCTATCTTTAACTGGGACAAGTCCGGATTGACTACTACCTCTCAATTTGTTAACGTGCCAGTACAATATTTTACTATTATGCCGTCTAGCTGCATCTTCTAAATCCTCGGCAATTTTATCCATGGCCTCCACTTCACACCTCCTTAGTTCATATTTCAATGCTTTCTCCACTTTCTTTACATTTCTTTTGTTTTCATGTGATCTATCACTCAGATAATTCTTGTACAAGTCCTTTCTCCTTTCTATTAAACTTAAAGCTTTTTCACTAATATTCTTAGCTGCAATTCTAGCTTTCTTCCCTAATACACCTTCAGCAACTTCACAAATTATTTTTCTAAAATTATTCCAACCATCTTCCACATTATCAAATTTTAAGCTCTCGAGTTTAGTATTCAACTGTTCCTGGAAAGTTTCTCTCAAATTCTCATCCTGGAGTCTACTAACATCATAACTTCCCGGGAGGTAATTACCCTTCCGATATTTCAGCTTTAAATTAACCCTTGACACTACTAGATGGTGATCTTTACTTTTAACATCAATAACAGCACTCCTATCCTCCTAGTGATACCTATGTCGCTAAAGCCTATAAAAAATACTCCTCCTAGTAATACCTATGTCGCTAAAGCCAGTTAAAATACTCCTTCTAGTGATACCTATGTCGCCAAAGCCTATAAAAAATACTCCTCCTAGTGATACCTATGTCGCTAAAGCCTATAAAAAAATACTCCTTCTAGTGATACCTATGTCGCTAAAGCCTAGAAAAATACTCCTCCTAGTAATAACTATTTCGCTAAAGCCAGTTAAAATACTCCTTCTAGTGATACCTATGTCGCCAAAGCCTATAAAAAAATACTCTTCCTAGTGAGACCTATGTCGCTAAAGCCAGTTAAAATACTCCTAGTGATACCTATGTCGCCAAAGCCTATAAAAAAATACTCCTTCTAGTTTTACCTATGTCGCTAAAGCCTATAAAAAATACTCCTTCTAGTGATACCTATGTCGCTAAAGCCTAGAAAAATACTCCTCCTAGTAATAACTATTTCGCTAAAGCCAGTTAAAATACTCCTTCTAGTGATACCTATGTCGCCAAAGCCTATAAAAAAATACTCCTCCTAGTGATACCTATGTCGCTAAAGCCTATAAAAAATACTCCTCCTAGTAATAACTATGTCCCTAAAGCCAGTTAAAATACTCCTTCTAGTGATACCTATGTCGCCAAAGCCTATAAAAAAATACTCCTTCTAGTGATACCTATGTCGCTAAAGCCTAGAAAAATACTCCTCCTAGTAATAACTATTTCGCTAAAGCCAGTTAAAATACTCCATCTAGTGATTTCTATGTCGCCAAAGCCTATAAAAAAATACTCCTCCTAGTGATACTTATGTCGCTAAAGCCTATAAAAAATACTCCTCCTAGTAATAACTATGTCGCTAAAGCCAGTTAAAATACTCCTCCTAATGATACCTATGTCGCTAAAGCCTATAAAAAATACTCCTTCTAGTGATACCTATGTCACTAAAGCCTAGAAAAATACTCCTCCTAGTAATAACTATTTCGCTAAAGCCAGTTAAAATACTCCTTCTAGTGATACCTATGTCGCCAAAGCCTATAAAAAAATACTCCTCCTAGTGATACCTATGTCGCTAAAGCCTATAAAAAATACTCCTCCAAGTAATAAGTATGTCGCTAAAGCCAGTTAAAATTGTATTATTATGATTAATATAATACTCTATTATAGATATAGATCTTTTTTATGTCCAAGAAATATAATTTTCATGTATTTTATCAAAAAGTCTTTTTCTTTTTCAGACGCAGTCTGGTTCGACACATACCCGAGTTGCCTTCTTCGAAGAGTTGTGATATACCCCATGTGCCACTTTTTTGCCATTTTTTTTTTATCTCAGATTGCTTTGACTGCTAATGTGTTTTTTTCATTATGTAAAACTAATAAATATGTCATTTTTAATATATAAATGCAAGATATAACACTCTAGTTGTCAAATTTGAGGCTTGGGTAGGTTATCGTTCTTCTGATTAAAAGGACATTTTGAGACCCCTCGGGGGTTTCAGACTCTTTTCTGACCTAGACTTCGTTGATGACGTGGTACTACTGGAAAACACATATGTTGAAGGTTTGGTGTTGGTCGAGGAACATATTTACTGTAATTTAGTAAATATGTTTTACGAGGAACATATTTACTTTAATTACTATAATTTAATTTACTATAATTTAGCTATAATTTCATTAACCACACTGACTGTTCCACGAAAGAGGCATTGTATTTCTGCAATCAAAATAACAAACACAGGAAAAGTAATTTTGGGGGCAGGGGCATTCTCAAAGAATTTGCAGCTAACGAGCAGTTCAAATGCGTTTTGCACCTTTGCAACAATATGTGCAAGCAGGAGGGAACGTTTTGATTTAAAATTGCGATCGATTGAAAAGCCGAGATATTTCTCCCTTTTTCGCTACTTCTGGACCGTAGGACTAATCGCAAGTAAAATTTTGCATATCTAAATTACAAAGACCGGATGCTCTTTATATCAGTGTGCATAAAGATGTTTCAGATATGCTCTTTCCGATATGATCTGATTGATCTCATCCATCAATGCTCTGATTGATGCGGAAAGTGTTGTCGACAACTTGGAAGGGCACAAGGTTCGTAGGTCATTCGATTCATCAGATTCATCAGGTTCGTAGGTCATTCGGAATTTACATCAGATCAACAGCAGCAACATTTTAAAAAATTTAAAATAAATTTCTTGTGAATTATTATATCGATTTATCAGTAGTTGTACCAAACCAATCATGCTCAAAATCCTCCTCAGGGCCATACTGTGGTGTTTCTTTTGTGGATGGTGAAGTTTTCCCCACAGTAGAGTGCAGACGGTCTGTTATCATTGTAATATCCTTTCTTGTTTTAGTTTAAAGCTTTTTCCAATAGGCAATGCATAGAACTCCTCCAAAAAAAAGTCCCCCCCAGATCCAACCCCAAATACCAGTGAAATTGATACCCATCTTGGCTGGTCAAGCTCATTATCACAAATTTCACATGATAGCTCCAATTCTGAGAATAGGACAATGATCAGTGTAGGGGCTAATGTCACTATAAATAATGATAATGGGTTTCAAGAGGTCCTTTCTAGAAGCTCTAAAAAAAGGAAAAAAATCTCCCCAATCAAAAGCATTTCCCCTCTCCCCGCCCAAGATCCTCCCTCCCAAAACTTAGGAATTTACCTTAAAATTTCTCCTAATGCCCCCTTTGAAATAAAAAAAATTACTGCAATAAGAGTTGCAATTTTCAAATTGCTAAAATCAATGTTCTCTCTTAATATTCACCGTGATGGATCTCTGCTAATAGCTGTCCAAGATCAGAAATCAGCAGACACAATAATTAATCTAAAATCCCTTCTGAATACCCCAATTAATGCATCTAAATGGAACCCAAAACAATCCCCAACAAAAATAGTTGTTTATAATGTTCCTCCAGAAATACCCATTCAGGAGTTAAAAGAAGGGCTCTCAGATAGGGCTGGCAACACAATCCCAGTTGAAGATGTTACCCAGCTTGGTAAACCTAACTCCAATGGCCTAAAAACAAGTAGATCCTTCTTATTTACACTGAAGGAAAAAAATAATATCCCAGAAAAGTTATTCCTATTTGGGCAAATCAAACCGCACAAGGAATACAAGCCAAAGCCTATCCAGTGTCAGAAGTGTCTGAAACTGGGACACACAACAAATAAATGCAGTGAAATTCTCCTAGCTTGTAGTAATTGTAAAGGATCCCATCCTAAAGAGTTAACAACTTGCAACAACACACAGCCTATATGTATCAATTGTAAAGGCCCACATGAATCCACCAATAAATACTCTTCTGTCTTTCGGGGTTTCAGGTTTCAGAACCATGTAAGTCCATAATCATCACTATAGCTTTGAATCTTGGTTCGCAAACTAATTTTATCAACAGTGAAAAAAAACCTGAGCCTAACGTCTTCTCAAATCATATAATTCATAATCAAATCATAGGTTGATACATCAATAAATTTAAATTCCTTATATTTGCTGAATAGATTTCTCAATCTAAAATGTGCCAAGAAAAAGTGGGTTTCTCATATTTTTATTTTTATTTCTATTTCTTTTTTCATTTTTATTCTTCATGTGTCCAATGAAAAGTCTAACCATCTCAATTTTAATCACACAATACAATTACTTAGGTTTCCACCTTCTTTGTCAACAAAAGGAGTAAAAAAAACTCCTTTTTTAGTTTATTTATATACCTTAAACCTGACGTGTAGGCAAAAATTTTAATTTTATAAAGAAGGTTTAGCACTTGTTACCAGTCTAAGTGATTTAGTCTTCTTAATGAATCTTCATGCCAATTCTTATGTCCTCTCAAATCTCAAAACCTCAAAAAAAAAAATCATTTTGCTAACATTTTCATCTAGGATGCTTAAATTATCAGCAAAATCTAATTCTAGGAAAGTTTTACTCCCTCAATTGATTCTGTGTTCTCCAAATGCCTATGCTGTACTTCTTAGGATAAGGTCCATAAAAATTATCAGAATGAATTCGGATTGAGTGCGACCCTGGTTAACGATTTTGCGTATTCAAAGAAAGCCATTTTTTACTCTTCAAATAATCTCTTTTTGTATGTGGCAATGGTTTATGCTCTGTACCAAAATTAACTCCTCCGTCCCTTATTTTAGTTGTTGTGTATGCTCACAATAAGCATGCGTCATTTTTTTTCTTTATCTTTGTCACTTTTATTTTCCCTTTTGTTGGTACTTATTTATGTTAAATTTCTTTTCTGACCTTTAATTTTAAACCTTTTTTCCTTTAATTGTATTCCTTTCTTTAATTGTAAATATTTCTTTTGACAACTAATTTGGCTTGATTTTAAGTGTTTTTTTTTTTTTTTTTTTTTTTTTTTTTTTTTTTTATGTATTTGACCTTGAACACGATTTCGGCGATTTTTTCTTCTTGACTGTGATTTTCTTTTATCCCCCACCCCTTCTTCTTCTATTTTTCTGTTTCTATTCTAGCCATTTGTTAAATTCTTATCGAACATTTTTATGCTTGATTAGTGTTTCTTTTCTTGCTGTATTATTTGTTTCGTTTTGCTTTGTCTATTTCTTTTTGACATATGAAGCGAATTCGGCTCTATTAGAGCTTGTGATAGCCTTTGGAAAATAAATATTATCTTATCTTATCTTATTCCCATTGGAAACGAAAATTCCGATAGCCTATAAATAAAGCACTAATTAAGCTTTCTTTGAAGTTATCCGATTTCAAAATTTACAGCCATGAAATCAATTTTCTCTTTGAACCATGAAATAACAATTTCTATCTGCCTGAGACAAAAAACTTATTTCCGTTAATTATTGATCACTAGACTGGAACGATTTTGGAATTTATTTCTTCTTTTTCTCAACTTTTTTTCAGGTAAGAAGCAAGTCTAACTGATTTGAACAGAAGGAAACACATCTTTTATACAGAGTATTCTAAACATCAGGTTTAGAAGGAGGAGTTAGTATCCTTAAGATGATCCCAATATCCCATGAAAATAGGGAAAAACAATTACAGCATAATAAATTATATAATAATAAATTATATAATAAGATTATAAATTGTATAATAATAATGACATAATAAATTATATAATAATAACATAAATAAATTCAGAAACTGATCTTCTACAATTCAGATTTTCAGAAAGACCAGTTTCAGAATGGTAGACACGTGAATTCCAAGGCCTTTTTGAATATTTGAGGCATGTACTAGCGCTTTAGGATGCAAAGTGATAGCGGTTTAATTAGAGAGAAATAGAGAGTTTACTTGTAAAAAATGCTATAACTAAAAAGCTTTTCATTCTTTTTACTGGCTTATTATTTTTTGCAAAAGAACCAATCAGGTTTAAAAAAGCGGAGTCATTTTCAAAAAAAAACTAAATAAAATAACGCATCAAAAAATGTTTATATGCATTTTTATTACGTTTTTATGAGTCGGACGAAGATTTTAGGAGAGGGGGGGGGGTCAAACCCCCTATCTCCCCTTGGATACGGCCTCGAGTGGCTCTAAAATGTTTAGAACTTTTTTTAAAACTAATTTATGTTTGTTTTCCAATTGTATAGTTTTATTATAAGGTAATCGCAGGAATGGTTGTCATTTCTCAAGTAATTGCATTTCCTTTTCAGATTACGTTTGTCGCTGACGATTATTTCAATCTTTTTTAAATTGTAAGAATAGGAAAATAAGTCTGCCAACCGAGGTTAGAACATTGGAAGAGGTCAAAAGTGGTTTTGAAATGTGGGAAAATGTGGGTGCTTCGAAAGGCAAAGGAAGATTTATTTGATGTTTACCAGAGGAATTGCCTAAGGATTGTTTTAGACACCCACTGGACTGACAACACGCTTTACGAAAAACGCGATTCTATCCATTTTCTTAGTACCACTAGAAAAGGAAGGTTGAGGCGGTTAGGGTTCGTTCTACAGATGAAAGGTGACAAACTACTTTTTGGCCATGCATCCAGGGCAAACGAAAGGTAGGTCATCTGCGAATGGGGCGGGGAGGAAAAGAGAAGCATATTGCCCCCGAATGGGATGGGGAGAGGTCATAAGGACAGATCTAAAGGAAACTGGAACTTCTTGAGAGGGGTTGAACAGTGGACCTTGGATAGATTGGGGTGGAGAAGCATACATAACTGTGTTGACCTCAGCCGGCTTGTTGCTGCAGTAGGTTGTGGTAGTAGTAGGTGTTTCAAAGGTTTCCTCCTTATTCATCTTAGGGGATTGGAGTACCTCTATGTGTAGATTGACAGTCAGGAATTTGACACTTTGAAGCAAGAAGCACTTCATTGGATCTTTAAAAAGCTGAAGATACAAATTACACCGAAACAAAGAGCAATATATATATATATATATATATATATAATATATATATATATATATATATATATATATATATATATATATATGGGGTGCTAAAAGTAACTAAAATGAAGCGGCCAACTATGGATTTATTATCTAGTGAATTATAGAATTAGGAGTGTGCTACAGGAGGGTTTTATTGCTGAATCAGGGCAAGAATTTTAGTTCTTGCCGGCACTTTGGCAGCACTTTTTCTATGAATGTGCCCTGCAGTGTTACATTTTATGGAAATGAAAGAAATGAAATGCAAGTAGAATTAAAAGAGTTTTAAGAATATGATATATTCAATATTAATGATATCGAATCTATTTATTGAGTCAAAGATGTTTGGCCTCCATTTCAGCATACTTGAATACAAAAAAAGCTGAATTTTACATAAAATTGGTATAATTGAAATACTTTGCCAGGGGGTAATCACTCAATAAAATCCTTCTTCATTCCCGCTCTGCAGCAACAAATCTGCTGCACAGGACTAAGTACAATTAGGGCCGTGTGGGGCGAGGGGGACACCCCCCAATGTTTTCGGTCACTCAGTTTGTTCGCTTCATAAAGACCACGAAAATACTGAGATCTCATATACAGAAATTTCGAACTTGGTCGATAAACGCAGCAGTTTTACTGACTCCTGTCGTGAATTTACAGATGGTGCCACATTTTTTCATTTGGTTAAATAAACAGCATTAAACTCGTGACATGATATGCACCGAAATCTGAATCTCGGTTGGTAAATGCAGCAGTTTTACCGACTCGTGCAGTGATTTTACGCATTGTATTCGAAACGGACATTATGCTAATTTTTGACAAAAAAAACAGACGGTAAAAATGACCAGCCAGTCGATAAAATCTCTTGCTCCCCCCCCCCCTCGAACTTTTTGGCTAGTAAAGACCCTGTGTAGAATCTGATGCACAAGACTAAGTACAGTGTAATGCACAATAAATCTGATAGCTATATAATTGTCAAAGGGCCAAAAGTGACTAGGTACATCCCCAACTTTCAAGGCAGAAGTAATTCTAATGTACCATCCTTACCACTGTTTGGGGAATTCCCCTATTTCAACATCTATTGGTAGCTGCGGTTAGTTACTAACAGACGATAATCCATATGACTTTTTTTGGGTGAGGGGGGGGGGGGGTATACGCAATATTTACTAGAAGATGCATGAGGTGCAACAGGAAAACTAATATCTTTTTATATCCTCGTAATATTATCGTAAATTTAACTCCTTAATTCAAAGACTAATGTTTCGAGTAACTAACCTTTGTTTTAAGCTTGGTATTCAAGTCCTGCAATATATCTAAAACGCTCTGAGAAGGGAAAAGTAGCAATAGTATTTACAGAATTTCTTCATTTATTCTTATTAAGTGTTCATCTTGCTCTTTACTGACATTCTCCCTCGTATATGTATTCTTACGTATAGAAGAAACGACAAACAGGTTTTCTAGGATCATAAATAAAAGTAAAATAAATATATAAATAACTGGTAAAAGTTACAACTAAGACAACAGAAAAAAATACAGCCTAAAAATATAAAAATAGCCCTCAGGGATGAAACCGAATATGAAAATATACCTTCAGGGATAAAAGAATATGTGCCTTTTTAGGGACTGCGGTGTCAATCTATGTCCATGCCCTATTTGAAGAAAAGTAATTTCTTAGACATTCTTAGAAAACTTTTAGTAGAAAGTTGATATGTTCTGTCTATCAGAGAGGAAGAGAAGCCACGAACAGGAAAAGAGAAGTAGAGAAGAGAAGAAGTAGAGAAGAAGAGAAGCCACGAACAGGAAAAGAGAAGTAGAGAAGAGAAGAAGCAGAGAGGAAGAGAAGCCACGAACAGGAAAAGAGAAGTTGAGCCCATAGTGGTCACTTATCACAGTCATTTCAAACGCAGTACGAACTTTTTTTCGCTTAACGAAGCAATCGGAGCTTATGATTAGGCGTTCAAAGAACCCAATGAAGATAGTAAGTTTCTTCGTTGCATAATCAAGCCGACAATCGCTATTTTCTTATGACATTTTTTTTTAAATATTTTAACTACAGAAGAAATATCCTTTCTCTGATGAGGGAGAAAAGGCGCAATGGCAGTTCCAGGCCAGCGAAGGGGAGAGGGCAGCTGACCCCCTGTTATTCTGACTTATGAATTTTTTTTTTTTTTTTTATTATCGTCACTTTTGTGAATGAATGAATGAACGATAATTTATTTACAAGCGAACTTTCACAAAATTAAACTGCAGAATTTGTCATTTTTTTACGTACATTATAAAACATATAACGATGGCCCCGACTGGCCTTTCATTTAAAAACGCTACGAATAAACTGAAACATTTTAAGGCAATAGTACAATTTTCATTTATTTAAAAGTTGGGAAGAATAGGAAGATAAGACTGCAAACCAAGATTAGAATATTGAAAGCTACTGTGATGACAGTGGTCAAATATGGCTCTGAAGCATGGGCGCTCCGAAAAGCGGATGAAGATTTGCTAGATGTTTTCCAGAGAAATATGCCTACGGATTGATCTGGGTACCCGGCTGGCTGACCGTATTTCAAACAGTAGGCTGCACGAAAAATGTGGTTCAACCCCGCTTTCTAGGGGTATAATGACAGAAAGGCTGAGATAGCTAGGACACGTTCTGCGGATGAAGGATGGCAGATTGCCGAAGATTGCCCTTTTCGGCCAACCGTCTAGGGCTAAATGGAAAGCAGGTCGTCCTCGTCTGGGGTGGGAGGATGTCATAAAGAAAGATTTAAAGAAGTAGGAACTTCCTGGAAGGGTGTAAAGAGGAATCCTTTGAATATACTGGGATGGAGGAGGAGCCTGCGTAGTAGTGTTGGCCTCAGAGGGATTGGTGCTGCGGTGAGTTGTTAGTATTAGTAGTTGTTTCTTTTATTTATGATTTCAGCAAACGCTGGCAGAAAGCTCTTTCTAGAACGCTCAGTTCTTTCATTTATTGGATTTAGAACCGGATTTTTTTTGTGCGTTTGATCGACGTAAACGGAACTTTCGTGGGCTGGGAGTAGATATTGAAAACGAGGGTTAAGACGCACGTTGTTTACGAAACTAGTGCAAAGAGTAATACGTCGGGCTGCCAAGGTTGGAGGCGGAGTTCCTTGAGGAGGGGAATGTAAGGGACTTTGCCCCGACTGTAAATAATTCTCAGGACTCTCTTTAGGATAATTTCAAGCCTATCAGACTGACTCGTCGTAAGACCAAAATGCCATACTGGGCCAGCTAACTCAAGCAGTGGACGAATAAAAGGTATATAAAGGCGGAGGGTGTATGCTTTTGAGCATAAAAATTTAGCATACAGCTTATGCTATGCTATGGGAAAATTTAGCATATAGCTTAAGCAGAGACAGAGATATACTATTCTGTTGAATAATAGAACAAACGTGAGCCTCCCATTTAAAATCGCTCGCCAATGTAACCCCCAAAAATTTAGTTTTTATTGTAAATATTTCATTCGGTATTGAAGTTGTAAACTATGGCTTCGAAGAAAACTGAGGGTCATAAAGTTAGATTTTTGAGAATTCACTTTCATTTTAGTCTGGGCTGCTGCACTTGCTAGGTCTTCGAGATTTTCCATTGCACTGCTCTTAATATTTCTTCTGCACCTTTCGAGCAATGACATGTCATCCACAGACTTCCCTCGATCGACTGATTCATTAGCAAGATTATTGATCATTACCAAAGATAGTAAAGGACCTAAAAGTGTACACCCTGCGGAACTCCGCAGAAAATAGGGAGCGAATAAGAATAAATATTTTTATGCTTAGCAACTTGACTTCTATTTGACATAAAAGATACATCAATATTGACTAGAAAATGAGATAGTTTAAATCCATTCAGCAATTTTTTAACTAAAACATTATGACTAAACAGATCAAAAGCCTTTTGGAGGTCAATTAACAGGAGATTGAGCCAGGCATCCGGCTCGTCACGTAGTTTATATACAGTATCGGGGAGACTGACAAGGTAGTGTGTTGTTGATACGACATACGACAGATTTCTCTATACTACAATTTTTAAATATGCTAACCACAGAAGAAATATTCTTTCTCTGATGAGGGAGAAAAGGCCAAGGGGCAGTTCTAAGCCTGGACAGGGGGAGGGGGCAGCTGCCGCCCCCCTCCGAGTTTTTCCAACTTATGACAATAAATTTATTTTATATTTTTACACTCCTGTGGGTTACCCTGCCCCCACCCCAGATTATGAGGCCTAAAAGCGCTTCTGAAGAGGTTTAGACAAAATGTCCCCAAACCTCCGGAAAATTGGTATCTTTAACTATTACCTTCTTGAAATTCTTCACAGTTGACCCCTGTCCCTTTTTAATTAATGTCCTAGGTACAACTCTGATGTTCAAGGTTCTAATTTTTAAGGTATTCTCCTTATCAATCTTGGACGAATTCCTTAACTTCCATAACTCAATTGGTAGGTGTGATCAGTCGTCCAGAGAACTAAATTATTTTTGACGGTGATATCTGGGTCCTCAGGCCTTAATTCTTCGGCTGGCAGAATCACAAAGTTAGATGGCGGTATTGGGGCGTATGGGTGGTGACACTTCTATAGACTACTTCTACCATTTGGCTTCTTTTTGCATTAACTGATTTTGCTGTCTCAAAAAAAAAAAAAAAATGGCTTGTAGTATTTAACTGTATGTATACTTGTCTTGTTTTTGCGTTACTAATAAAAAAAAAAAAAAAAAAAAAAAAAAAAAAAAAAAAATAAAAAAAAAAAAAAAAAAAAAAAAAACACTTAAAGATACGAAGGTATACCTAGTGGACGCGTCCTCGTTCGCAAGGGGCGGATTAACGGTCTCGAGCTAACGTAATGTTGCTCGAGGATGTTAGACAAAGTCCACGGGAAAAAAATCGGGTAACCCCCCCCCCCCCCGAACAAAAATCCTTGATACGGCCCTGGGTGACAGGCTCCCCCATGATGTTTGGCGTTGAGTCCCCCCGGCAATAGAACACGTAGACGGCCAAAAGGGTCGCTTGGAGGGGACGAACACTAGCAGGTACATCTTTGCTTCACCTGTAGCCGCAAGATCTTCAGAGGTCGCCGTAGAAAGGCGCCGTTGTCGCCTTATGCACCTGCTGGTGAGGGAGGAGCTAAGTCTAAGTAAGTACATTTTTTATAAATTAATTTATTCTAAATAAAGCTTATCCAACTATTTTTAATGTACAATTTTGACATAAATTTCATCATAATTTACAATAACAATAACAACAATAACATAATTATTGTAAATTTATAATTATTACAATTTACATCATAATAAATTGTTGTTATTGTTATTGTTTTTTTAACAATAACAACACTTTCTAAATAAAATTCTATAAAGGTACAAACGGGCAGTAGTTACTGCAACAATTATACACACAGCATTACTAAAATGTGCCAATATGTTTTGCTAAAATACACAAAATTATGTAGACAAATTACCGGGACTCGAAATAACGGCAAATCTCAAAACAGGAGACTAGAGATTCACCTATAATTCTCACAGAAGGAGATGGCAACTAATCAAATACAAAAACACAATATAATATCTTGTTTTATAAATGTTATAACGTAACTAAAAAAAATCAATATGGGTGACTATAATAATTAAAGGGAACTAGAGAAAAAAATGTAAAGCCTACGTGCAAGACCGCATGCAGGGGTTGTGGGGGGGGGGGGGAGGTCAGGGTTTTCAACTCCCCTCTCTAAAACCTTTGTATGGTTAGTAAAAACCCAACAAAAATCCATATAAACAATTTCAATACGTTTTTTTTAACTTTTTTGCTCCCCCCCCCCCTCCGAAAAAATCTCCCTCGAGCAAAAAGAACACTTTTCTTCTTTTATTTACATTGTCTTTTTAACCTTGTAATCTAACTAGCTTCAAGGAGGTTCCGAAAACGCAAATCTCAGGAGACTAGAGAATCACCTATATCTCTTACATAAAGAGATAGCAGTTATTCTGGTACAAAAAGACAGTAAAAAATATGGCTTTATATGTTATAATGTAACTAAAAAATAAAAAAAAGGCGAGTAGTGTGATAAAAAAGCAAAGAAAAGAAAAAAGTCTAGGACAAAATTCCTGGCTCTCACCTTTTTACCCTTGGATTATATGTCTCACAGGAAATCCTGCCGAAACCTATCATATTTATTCCAACTTTTTAGCATTGAATTTCAAATGTTAGGTAAAAACCATCATTAGTTCATACAGAATCTTTTGTCAAACCCGAGATTTCCAAAACCTCTGCCGCGGGATTGCACGAATCTGTAGAGCATGCTCATGTCATGTATATACTACCGTGAGACTCCATATCAACCAATAATTTAGACATGCGTAAAGCCCGAAGAGTAAGGGTAACTTATAAGAGTGGGAACTGGCGCTAGTCTCAACAACTGTCAACACCATCTAGGGTTTGGCGACACTTGACATTATTTCCAGTGTAATAATAAGAATAATTTATCTAGTTGGTGAAATTGGTAAATTTAGGGTAGAAATAAGTGTCTGATCTCAAATCAGAACGATTCAACGTTAGATGGCACTGATAGTTTTGTTCGACACTAGCGCCAATTTCCAATATTATAAGTTACCCATACTGATAAATAAAAGTTCAAATAGGGATAAAATCCTTTTAATCGACATTGTTTCACAAACAGTGACAGAAATTCACAAAAATACCAGATATTTCGATCACATATGAAGTGACCGGCATCAGTAGTCTACTGTTTTACTGCTAAATGTTTAACTACTGATGACGGTCACTGCATATGTGATCGAAATATCTGGTACTTTTGTGAATTTCTATCACTGTTTGTGAAACACTGTCGATTAAAAGGATTTTATCCCTATTTGAACTTTTATTTATCAGTATGGAAAGGCAGTGTGGTCTCCGAAATTATTTACCCATACTTTTTGGTCAAAGCCGAAAGACATGATCAAAATACGAAATAAAGAAATAATTACAGCCATTACAGTTCAAAATGATTACAAAGATTGAGAAATTTGAAGTGTCACCAAACGGTAGATGTTTTTTTTTTTGTTAGTTTTTAGTTTTTTTTTTTGTCAAAACTATCACCAGTTTCCAATCTTATAAGTCATCCATACTCTTTGGTCGAAGTCAAAGACATGATCAAAATATGAAATAAAGATATGAAATGAAGAAAATGAAGTGGAATCAGCACAGATGATCGTAGTTTGTATTAATATAAACTAACATTTAACGAAGATAAACAACTTATTTTGACAATAAAATGAACCAGAAACTCAGCCCTTAACGTCCATATGAAGAGCAGTCTCGAAGGCAAAGGAGAAGGCTTAGATGGCGTCTTTCCATTTGGAGAAAAGAAAAAAAAGGAGAAAAAAATTGAAAGACAAGAAATTCAGTTTTCAATCAACACAGTTTAAAGCCACAATATACGCCAAATATTTAAAAATTGCAAAAAAAACAACAGAAAACCATTTTTTTCAAATAACATTTCGTGGTTGTTAACGCATTCCCCTTATAAAACGTTCCTAATTAGAATTCCACTCATCTCTACATTAGGGTCATTGTTTAACCATTGGGAAGCAGACGGACTGCATATAAAAATATTGTAATTAAAAAGAAGTTGCTTTAATCTTATTGGTTTAAAATTCCCAAAAGGAAAACCAATCAGAAACCAATAGTTTTCAAAAACTGTAATTATTCAGTTGCTAACAGTTGAAAACTAGGGCAGTTTTCGCTACAGTTAAATGGTTGCTAAATTAAATCATTTTTCTAAGATTTCTGGGAAAGTAGCTTTAAGTTTTCTCTCGTTTATTCGGATCTCTTATTAAAACTATACAAGTTGTGGCAAGTCCGCCCATTCAATTCTAAATAGTGTGACCATACAAGCTAAAAAAGTTTGTAATAGACGAGATAGGGCGATCCTTTGAGATATCTAGTCCCCTTACTATGGAAACTGTTATAATTTTCCTATTTTTTGTAAAGTCTTACAATACATTTCTTAGGCATTTAAGACAGCGTTTCTGCTATACCAGAATTATTTTGGGTTTCCTCAAATTTCCTAGAAATAAAATTGGACTCTCTGAAATATACAAAGCAATTATCTTTAGCGAAAATTAGTGAATTGCATTTCGTGTATGTATGAACTGCATTTTTGGGTCGATTTCTGAGGACCCAAATTCCTTCCGGGGGAATTCGGGATAATTAAAAAGATCAAGACAGTTTCGACTAGAATCATCAACTCAGCTGGCTAGAAGTCGAGTAGATCATCACATTTAATGAATTTTGAATGTGAGCTGATGAGGCTGAATTTCACAAAGTTGAGTTGACTGAGGTAGGTTTGGGTGGGATTGATTTAAAGGAAGTTGAGCTACATATGGTTGAACTGAACGGGGATGATAGTGAATAGGTGTTTAGTCGAATGTGGGCTAAAATAAGAGGAGTTGACTTGAATTAGGCTGGGTTTCATGGGACTGAGTTAAAGTGGGTTGAGTTGAATGGAGGTGGATGGAATGGGTTGGCTTAAACGGGGTTGAGTTAAATATTAACCATTTATAACCGGAGTTGTCTAAAGAAAAACAGTGATTAAAACCTGACAAAATTTACTTTAGCGATGATTCAATGTACGAGTTTCGATGTTTCGATGATTATGTACTTTACGTAATTCGATACAATATACTTTACGAGTTTCGATGATACTATACGTAATTGAATACAATGTACTTTACGAGTTTCGATGATCCCATGAGCATGTTCTCACGTGAAGAAATTGTAAGGAGCACACTGATTTACAATATGGCAACAACGACTTTGACATCAAATGCTAATTTTTCTGGGTGAGAAAATAGGAAACAACAAGTTCTGGTAAAAACAGGTTATAAAAAGTTCTGTCTCTTGAAACTGGATTAGTCATTCATAGAGTTTCCTTAATTTGATGACATAGATTATTGATCCAAATTTTACAAAAATATCAAATAATCCTTTGAGAATTACACCTCCTAAGAAACCATAGGTGTATTCGAATAAGATTAATGATTATTTTCATCATTGAAACAAAAATTTTAACCTCAAAATTAATCAACAACATTACTATTTTTGCATTTATTTACCATTACCTTTAAATATGCGAAAAAGACTCTAAGAGTGTATATTCAATGTGTTTTTTTTGGGAGGAGGGGGGGGGGGTTAATAAAACCCAACCTCTAAAAAGGGCAGTGAGAAAAGGCAACACAAACTGATATTTGGGAACTGTTCTTCAATCAAATGCAATTGTGGCACAATTAACTTTCCTGTTATTTGTGGCACATTGTGACAATTGTGCAATTGCCACAATTCTGCAATTGTGACACAGTTAAAACTTGCTGTATCTTCATTGCACAGTTCAATTCTAGAAATTAATTAGTTTCTAGACAATGTTCCAATTATTTTTAGCACAGTAGTTCCACCACATTTCAGCATTTTATCAGTCGAACAACAAAGGGTCCCATAATCGCCCTTATTTCAAATTTCATCTAAAAGCCAAAGACACTATGTAATAATTGCTATCTTCCTTTCTTCCACGATGAATACCCTACTAGAACATCAGCCGGGTCGTTTTTATCAATACATTCTTTTATCACATCAAGAACAATACCGACTCTGCGATCCAAAGCTTCGTAATGAGGATCCCAGAGGATTGGCTGAACTGGGTCACGTGACAGTGAAGCACGAAGTATCTGGCTGAGGCGTTTCGATCCAAACTCGAATCTGCAAAAATTCACAGAATTTAATAATTAGGGTTTAAATCAGATTAGCGTTTTAACTACCAAAACAAAAGGCATTCTTGAATGAAAATATTCTCTAAAAAGGTATTTTTTGAAATCTGGGAAGGAGTACACGCCCTGAAGCCACTTTTTATTGCTCAATTTCCATTAATTTTGCTACTTTGGACTTTTGTACAATAGATATAGAATATAGGCTTTGTTGGATATAGGGCAGGTGGTACATTGTCCCCCCTAAAAAATCATGCCCCTCCCATCCTAGATTTTAAAATATACTTTTACCGGTATTTTCATGGACAAATGGCTGTTTTTGGTGCTTTCACTGAAAAAATATAAAGCAAGGAAATCCCCCCCCCCCTAGATTAAAAAAGTACTATTTTGTATTTCTTTTTTTTGTATTTTTTTTTTCAAACACATGTTGCATACAGAATAAGTTAAATACCATGCCCAGGGACTAGACTGACGGAAGTCAGTCCTGTACCCCACGACTCAATCTTGTCCGCTGAATTTATTCAGATCCATATTTTTCGGTGTATATTTTTAGCAGCTGTGGGATTCAAGCTTGTCCGCTGAATTTATTCAGATCCATGCTTTCCATATCCATGTTTTTATATATTTTTATATACATATTATTATATTATTTATATATCCCTACCAGATCCATATTGTTCAGTGTATATTTTTAACAGCTTTGGGATTCGGCATCTACAACTGAGCAGTTGAAGGCTTGTTCGGGATTTTTTCGTTCCTCAAAGTTTTTGGTAAGTCCTCCCTTTGTTTTGCAGGAATATTTTTATTTTAAGGAAATATTCTATTCCTGACACTTTTGGTACATTGAATTACGTAGAGCAAGAAGCATTTAACACGAATCTAAAACGTTTATTGTATTTTCTACCAGGTGACTTTATTTACTTTTTTTGTTTCCATAAATGTGTGTTCTGTATTGCTTAAAAGTTGACTCTTTAATTATGTTTTTTTTTATTTTGCTTCGTTTCTCTTATTCTACTCCGCTTCTTTATTCTCCTTCTTCTTTTTATATATTTCCAAGCTTCTTTTTGTCTATATCCTTTTTTCTGTTATCTTATCTTATATATTACATGTGAATAAACATCAAATAAAAGATACATAATAAAATGATGAAAGACCAAATAAAAAAGATACTATACATAATAATGCATATAATAACACATAATAAAACATCAGATATAAAATACATAATAAAATTATGAGAATACATAGAGAAAAAAAAAAGGAAAAGTGAAAAAATAAAAGATAGAAGTAAATTTCCTGTCATTAATAATTTTTACAGCAATGAATTACGTAATGGATTGCGTATGAATTACAGTGCAATGAATTACGTAAAGCGAGAAGCATTTTATACGAATCTAAAGCATTTATTTTATTTTCTGCCAGGTGACGTTATTTGCTATTGTTTGTTTCCATTAATTCTGTATTTTGTATTGCTTTGAACTCGGTTTTTCGATTTTTTTTTTCATTTCGCTTTTCATTTCATTTCTGTTTTTCTTTTTCCTTACTCCGCTCCTTTTTTCTAAGTTTGCAAGCTGAAATATACACATGCGAAAATACACATACGTTATCTTGTTATGTATATAATAAAAGAGTAAACACCGAATAAAAGATACATAACAAAATGATGAAAATACAACACATTAAAAAAAAAACTAAATTAAAACACATAATTCATATTCCAGTAATTAATAGTTTCTACAGTAGGGGTGAATAATCGCTTTCCAAAACAAAGCTTCTTGCAGATTTAAAGGCAAGTAGTGGAGCTAGGTCAACGAAACTTTCAGAGATTCATAATTTGATATTTTGATCTAATTGTTAAAACTTTCATTCAGCTGGCTATAATATTTTCTCTTCTTCTTATATGGATTAATAAGGAGATGTTTTCACATCACAATCAAAGGAATCGCAAATCCCCAGAATCAAATTCCGAGCCCTGCAGTGAATATTGCCATCTACAGTACTGCCTGCTACAGCTGATTTCGAGCGCTGGATCCCGTATTACAAAGCTGGGATGAAACCCACTGCACTACAACAGGGCATACTACTTTCTTTTAAAATACCAAACAAAGTTTATCCAGACAGCGACTGCTTACCCTAAATAAAGATGGCACTCCAAGATATGTAGCCCACACACAAGTACTGCCATCTTTACGAAGTTTTATCGCAGGGGCGGATCCAGGAATTTTTTTTTTTGGGGGGGGGGGGGCACAAAAAAGGTTGATCCGAAAAAAAAATTTAGGGGGGGGGGGGAAATAGGTTGATCTGATAAACTTGCGTTAGGAGCAAGTTAAATTGACGCAAACTTGAGTTAATTAAGTAAATTACACTACTTTGGACTACACTACGGGGGGGGGGGCGCCCCCTCTCCCCCCTGGATCCACCACTATTTTATCGGATATACTGAATGTTTTCACATGTAGAATTTTCAACCTTGTCTAACAAATTTCCTTAGAGCTCTTTGAAATTTAGAGAACGTTACCATGTTTTAAAATGTTTCATAAAATAAGTTCAAAATACTAATGGTTATTTTGCCTTTGTCATTCTAATTATTTATTTCTCAGTAGTCAAAACCTAAGTACTTGATATTTCTTAATTAAAATTAGCCTGAGATTGACACACATATAGTCTACTACAAACAACTCACTGCATCACCAAGCCAACACAGCTACACATCACCAAGTCACTGCATCACCAGGCCAACACAGCTACACAAGCTACACATCCCAAGGAGGAGCTTATTTATTCAAATCCTCTCTTTGTATATTCTCCAAAGAAGTTCCCATTTCCCTTAAATCTTTCCTTATGCAATCCTACCACCCCATTCCATTTTTTAGGAGAAGGTTGCGAGTGGCCCTATTGGTTTTAATCCTATTCTAGGAGTATGTAAAGCCCCCTTAAGGTTTAGGGACTAAACATTAAGGGAATAAACGTTAAGGGACTAAACCAGCAAGGAGTCCCGAGGCCCCAAAAGGTCGCTGTTGAACAAGAGACTTTTTTTTTGCTTTTTGCTTTCTGATTCGTCATTTTTGACTACAAGTAAGTGCATACTAGGCTACCTTTTCATTTTTTGGAGGGAGGGGGGATAGTGCATAGAAAAATCATTTCTAGGGTTAAATTCTTCCATGTGCAGCCTGTATATTCCCAAGCACAGACACCTTAAGGGGGGTATATGCCATACAATGCTGATTGTACATCCTTTTGAAAGTTACCACTACCTTTTCTAAGAGGTAGCATAAGGTTACTAGTTGTTCCTCAACTTATGAAGTAAGGGTGTCTCAGAGGACTCCCTGACTGTTGTCAAGACAGCAAATTATCGTATAACCTCTAAGGGTAACAAAATAATGGTCAAAAGTAGCAGCATATTATCAAGTAGTTGTTTAAATTAAAGAGAAAGTCAGTTTCATTCTAAGGCGTGCTGCCATCTTTGTAAAATTTAATTGCCTATGAGATAACTACTCATTTGCACGCCAGCTGAAGCCTATATTTTAAAGGGCTAAGCACACACAATTGAATAAATCGAATAATAACACTCGGAACATCGAAATTACGTCTTCCGGGCTTCTACAACTTTCCCTGTAAAATTTTGTACCGCAATAAATAGGTTCCTAGAAGAAATCTCCAAAATATCTGGGAAAAGTGGTGCATCCGCATATAAAAAATTAAAGAAAACTAAAAAACTGGAAATCAGTCATAAAAAGTTCCAGATCATCCCCATACTTCCCACAAAGGGGGAAGCACACCAACCTCCCGAGCCATCTTCATTATATGAATTCCAAATGAAGTGACACACATTTTCCAGCATCTGTAACCAACACTTAAGCGCCCTCTACGGTAGGTTCAGTCATGTAAAACTCCTAATTATATTATATGCTTTTGGTATCACATCTTATTTTATTTTACTCAAATTTCAAAATGATCATTTCATTTTATCTCATCTCATCCCTTAGCACATTATGTGGCTCCTCACCACTTCCAATAAACTCCTTCTATCCCTGTCCTACCATACTGTTTCCTGCTGCAAAAGCGGAGCGTCAAAGTAATCAAAAAGTTATTCAATCGCCAATGAGCTGAATAAATTAAGATTCAAGTTTAAAAATGCCCAAAATAGCCCTTAATCCAATAGATCCCATTACCCCTTCCTCTCTCTTACATTTTGCTGCCAAAAACATCAAAAGCATCATGTTTCAGCATAATTGGTACATCGCTTTACGAATCCTTGGCAGGCAGAATTTTTTTATCCGTTTACGAATCCTTAACAAACAGCTAAAAAATGCTTTTATAGGGTAAGTGCTGCCATCTTTACAAAGTTTGATCGTATACAAAGGAAGATTTCACACGGAAAATTTTAACCTTGGCTAAATTTTATGGAGCATTTTAAATTTTGCAGGGTGTTAATAAACTTCAAAAGGTTTAATAGAAAAGTTTAAAATTATAATGGTTATTTCGTATCCCTCACTTCCTCTAATTTCATGTTCTGCTGCCGAAAGCAACAACCACATCAATTTTCAACACAATTGTCACATCCGTTTACGAATCCTTAACAAACAGTTAAGAAAAATGCTTTATAGTGTAAGTGCTACTATTTTTACAAAGTTCCATCGTAAACGCTGGAAGACTTCACATGGAGAATTTCAACCTTTTCTAAGATTGTATGGAGCATTTAAAATTTTGCAGAGTATTACCAAATTATAAAGATTTAATAAAAGAAGCTCAAAGGTATAATGTTAATTTTGGCTTTATCATTATAATTAGTTAATTCTATACCTAATTATAAGGTATGCAAAAATTAAGGCCTTCATATTGCTTATTACAAAGTCATCGTAGTACATAGACAAATTGGAAGAAACTAGGAAAATAATTGTAACCATTTTATAATTAGAAAAACTATAAAATTCCTTTTTAAGTATGCGCATACTATATATCAAAAAATAAATTAAAATATAATTATATGAATTATAAAAATATTAATATAATAATTACATAAAAATTATATATATATTCAATAATTAAATATTATATAAATTAATTATATAAAACTATATTAAAATATAATTATATGAATTATAGAAATATTAATATAATACTTACATAAAAATTATATACAAATTCGAAAATTAAATGATATATAAATTAATTATATAAAAATATATATATATATAATAAAAATACATTGTAAGAAATGGGACACGTTATAATAAACAAAATATAAAAAATATATTAAAATATAATTATATGAATTATAAAAAATATTAATATAATAATTACGTAAAAATTATATATAAATTTTATAATAAAAATATTATATAAATTAATTATATAAAAATATATATATATAATAAAATAAATTGTAAGAAATGGGACACGTTGTAATAAACACACTGAATAAGATCCATTGAATTAAAAACTATACTAAACACACATAAGTTAATGACAGTAAGGCGTGTTATAACAAACTTAAAGTGCTCAATGCTCGGCAACTTCGAGATAAGCAAGCAGGCAAATTCGCGCATCAGTGTGTGTTTTCGAATGCATCAGTGTGTGCATTCGCGCAAATTCGCGCATCAGTGTGTGCCTGCTTGCGCATCAGGCAAGCAGGCAAATTCTCGCATCAGTGTGTGTATTTATCAGTGTGTTGTATTTAAGAAATTAACATAAATTTTGTTTTCTAAATAACATTTTGTTATGTATGGATGACAGATAGACTTATCTATCAACAAATGAAATAAAATCATTTTTATACAATCCTAAAAAGGGCTTATCCCAGATCTCCCTCTCAATCAGTCGGACTATCTGTCTTGGCTTTTTCTACATTTAGCCATGTCTTGATGCCCGCAAAATGCTTGATTTTAATTAATTAAAATCATTAATTCAATAATTTAGTTAAATTCATTGAGTAATTGATTTAAAATCTAGTATTTTGAAGACATCAAGAAATGGCTAATTGCAGAAAAAGTCAAGACAGATAGTCAGAGCGATTGAGAGGGAAATCTGGGATACGCCCTTTTTAGGATTGTATAAATATGATTTTATTTCATTTGTTGATAGATAAGTCTATCTATCTATCCAGAACAAAGTGAAAGCAATATTTATAAAGCAATTTTCCTGGTATGCCTGTTTCGGCCTTTCAAAAAAAAAAAAATAAACCCCGCAATGAAGGAAAATTGAATATATTATAGCCCAAATAAATGCGTGTAATTTAAAACAATGTTTATGGTAGGGAATTAACGAGTAGTAATCCAAGTTTTGAATGATTAAATGAAAAAAAATTCAAATAAAAGTAAAGAGCGACATTAAAACTTAAATCAAACAATTATATCAGTCCTAAGGTATTTCATTGTTTTTACAGAGAAGATAAATCACTTCATAGTTATAGTATCCGCAATGCTCATAATCTAGTCAATGAATACAGAAGTGGAACTAGAGCAGGCTTTACTGTCAGTTATCTAGGAAATCATCAGCAGAAATACTCAGGATATCTGCTGATCGCGAAGAATGACTGTGTCATCGAAATATCAAGAGGTTTTGTATTCGTTTTTCACTGTCAAACAAAAGGACTTATCCCTATTGAAACTCTTATTTGTTTATTCTTTTTTAAGTTCAAACTTTGTCTATATTCTATATCTGTAAATGCAATAACCTTTTTTTAAATTGTGAGATCTACGTGTGTCTCGTTTTTTCGATGCTTATTGTTTTGTTTTTTAATATATTTAAAACTAGGCTTCACACCTGGACTACAGTAAGCAACTATTTATCTCTTTTTTATTATTATGGTAATTCTTGTTTTCTGTCTGATGTTTTCTGTAGGTTCTTAGGTTTGGAATTCTCTTCCAGAGAGCATTCGGGCGACAGGGCACTCTGGTTTATTTAAGAGTGAAATGAAAAACTTTCTTTTGGGCCTTTGTTCATCGATGTATTTTTGTTTTTTTTTTTCCTTTTTTTCTCTTTTTTATTTGCTTTGATTATTATTATTATCACGATATTATTTTTTTGCATATTTGCTTTTATTTTCATATTTAGAGATTGGTCATAATTTGGTTGCTTTATTTCCTGTTGTGTTTGTTTTGTTTGTTTGTTAAGAGTTTTGTTTTTTAAGCGTTTGTTACATATGAGGTCACCCAGTATCAATTGCTTTCATGTCTTTCTTTGGACTTAGATTAATGTTATGTGTTTACCATTTGGTAATTAAACGAATTGAATTGAAAAAATGGATATATTGAATTGAATATAACAACACAGCAAATACAACAACATATTCTAAGAAATAATAAAAATTAGCTATTCCTGTTAAAGGGCATTTCAAATCATTCATGTTGTAGAGTCTGCACTGTTAGTTTTCATACTAGTTATTCTACGAAATAATTAAACAACATATTCTAACAACATATTCTAACAACATATTAACATATTCAACATATTCTAACAACATATTCTAAGAAATAATAAAAATTAGCTATTCCTGTTAAAGGGCATTTCAAATCATTCATGTTGTAGAGTCTGCACTGTTAGTTTCATACTAGTTATTCTACGAAATAATTAAACAACATATTCTAACAACATATTAACATATTCAACATATTCTAACAACATATTCTAAGAAATAATTAAAAATTAGCTATTCCTGTTAAAGGGCATTTCAAATCATTCATGTTGTTAGTTTTCATACTAGTCTTACACACTTTTAGCCTTGTCTGAAAAAAAAAGTCTGAACCCAGAGTATCGATGGTATTGTGTTTTGTGGACTCAATGGCTTCACTATTTATAACTATAACTAAAAGAGTTAAAGCACAAAGGATAACAATATAACCACATCTCTTCAATGCCGGTTTTCTCTTGCGCCCAGGAAAGAATCTTCATTAGCCCCCCCCCCTTCCCTTCCTGTCTCCCACAAAATTTTCAGGGCAAGTTCAAACAAAATTTTCATTTGTTAGCAAAACAATTTTCGTTTTATTAATCAATTGATAATTTATTTTTAAATATTTCAAAATTTATTATTTAACTATTTAATTTTTATCAACTATTTTGATTATTATTATTGTATTATTTTTCAATTTACTTTTATCTTATTGATTAATTAAAAACTTCTTTTTATTTATTAATTGCTCTCTCTACTTTGTTTAAAAAAAAAATAAGTTTAAAAAATTACGAAATTTTGGTTATTTATTTGAAATTTTGCGCCTCTAAAATTTCTGCACCCCGGGCATGTGCCCTCTCTGTCCCTCCCCTAAAACCACCTCTGCATTTTTTGTCTCCTAGATCCATCTTAGGTCTAAAGTTGAAGCAACATCTGTTTTTTATTACCTTATTGTTACTTATTTAAACCCTGCAAGCAACACACTTGAACAAAAGAACTCAAAATATAATCTGGATTTTACTGAAGCTTTTCCTTGAACAAGTTTATTGAAGTTGTATTTAGGTGTTTCTCTGACCTCATGTCACTGTTTAAAACTGAATAAATGAAAAGTTTTTATTAGCACCTTATCAAATTTTTTACATCTGTAACTTTTCTTTAGAAGAAGTTTTTGAAAAGTTTTTTTACATTTAGTAATTCATTCATACAAAAGGCAATCACATCTCTAGCCAGAATCCAACTATTCATGACAAGACAAGTTTTAAGAAAAATTAAAGAAAGAAGGGAATCAAAATGGAATAACAAAAACGGATAATAAAAATAGAAATTTTAAAATTTTAGCCAATACCAGATTCTACAAATGTACTTTTGAGCAGCTAATTGGCGAAATAAAAATTTAACACCGGAACAAAATTCCGGTCACGGTATAGAAAAAAAAAACTTTGAGCACCGACTCAATGAACTAAAACTTTAAAACCAGAATAAGAACTCCGTTAAAAGAATAAAGAACAAAATAAAATTTGAGCAGCTATTCGACGGAATAAAAATTTATAATCAGAACCAAAATTCCGTTAACGGAATAAATAACAAAATAAAATTTGAGCAGCAACTCAACGAAACAAAATTTAAAAAGGGATAAAACATTTCGTTAACAGAATAAAGAACATATTAAAATTTGAGCAGCTACTTGACGAAATAAAAATTTAAAACCGGAATAAAATTCCATTAACAGAATAAAATACGGAATAAACTTTGAGCAGCTACTCGACGAAATAAAAATTTACAAACGGAACAAACATATCTTTAACCGAATAAAAAACGAAAAAAAACTGGGCAGCTGCACCACGAACTAAAAATTTTAAACAGGAACCAATAATCCGTTAACGGAACAAAAACGATATAAAATTTGAGAAGCTACACTGCAAACTATAAATTTAAAACCGGAACAAAAACTCCGTTAACGAAATCAATAACGAAATAAAATTTGAGGAGCTACTCAACGAAACAAAAATTCAAAAACGGATAAAACATTTCGTTAACAGAATAAAGAACATAATAAAATTTGAGCAGCTACTTGACGAAATAAAAATTTAAAACCGGAACAAAATTCCATTAACGGAATAAAAAACGGAATAAAATTTGAGGAGCTACTTGACGAATAAAAATTTTAAAAACGGAACAAACATATCGTTAACCGAATAAAAATCGAAAAAAACTGGGCAGCTGCACCACGAACTAAAAATTTTAAACAGGAACCAATAATCCGTTAACGGAACAAAAAACGATATAAAATTTGAGGAGCTACACTGCAAACTATAAATTTAAAACCGGAACAAAAATTCCGTTAACGAAATAAATAACGAAACAAAATTTGAGGAGCTACTCAACGAAACAAAAATTCAAAAACGGATAAAAAATTTCGTTAACAGAATAAAGAACATAATAAAATTTGAGCAGCTACTTGACGAAATAAAAATTTAAAACCGGAACAAAATTCCATTAACGGAATAAAAAACGGAATAAAATTTGAGCAGCTACTTGACGAATAAAAATTTTAAAAACGGAACAAACATATCGTTAACCGAATAAAAACGAAAACAAACTGGGCAGCTGCACCACGAACTAAAAATTTTAAACAGGAACCAATAATCCGTTAACGGAACAAAAAACGATATAAAATTTGAGGAGCTACACTGCAAACTATAAATTTAAAACCGGAACAAAAATTCCGTTAACGAAATAAATAACGAAACAAAATTTGAGGAGCTACTCAACGAAACAAAAATTCAAAAACGGATAAAAAATTTCGTTAACAGAATAAAGAACATAATAAAATTTGAGCAGCTACTTGACGAAATAAAAATTTAAAACCGGAACAAAATTCCATTAACGGAATAAAAAACGGAATAAAATTTGAGGAGCTACTTGACGAATAAAAAACGAAGAAAAACTGGGCAGCTGCACCACGAACTAAAAATTTTAAACAGGAACCAATAATCCGTTAACGGAACAAAAAACGATACAAAATTTGAGGAGCTACACTTCAAACTATAAATTTAAAACCGGAACAAAAATTCCGTTAACGAAATAAATAACGAAACAAAATTTGAGGAGCTACTCAACGAAACAAAAATTCAAAAACGGATAAAAAATTTCGTTAACAGAATAAAGAACATAATAAAATTTGAGCAGCTACTTGACGAAATAAAAATTTAAAACCGGAATAAAAATTCCATTAACGGAATAAAAAACGGAATAAAATTTGAGCAGCTACTTGACGAATAAAAATTTTAAAAACGGAACAAAAGTTCCGTAAACGGAACAAAAAATGAAATAAACTTTCAGCAGCTACTCGACGAAATAAAAATTTATAAACGGAACAAACATATCGTTAACCGAATAAAAAACGAAAAAAAAACTGGGCAGCTGCACCACGAACTAAAATTTTAAACAGGAACCAATAATCCGTTAACGGAACAAAAAAAGATATAAAATTTGAGGAGCTACACAGCAAACTATAAATTTAAAACCGGAAAAAAAATTCCGTTGACGAAATAAATAACAAAATAAAATTTGAGGAGCTACTCAACGAAACAAAAATTTAAAAACGGATAAAAAATTTCGTTAACAGAATAAAGAACAAAATAAAATTAGAGCAGCTACTTGACGAATTAAAAATTTAAAGCGGAATAAAAATTCCATTAACGGAATAAAATTTGAGCAGCTACTTGACGAATAAAAATTTTAAAACGGAACAAAAGTTCCGTAAACGCAATAATAAATGAAATAAACTTTGAGCAGCTACTCGACGAAATAAAAATTTATAAACGGAACAAACATATCGTTAACCGAATAAAAAACGAAACAAAAGACTGGGCAGCTGCACCACGAACTAAAAATTTTAAACAGGAACCAATAATCCGTTAACGGAACAAAAAAAAAAAAAAAATATAAAATTTGAGCAGCTACTTGACGAAATGAAAACCTTAAAAACGGAACAGAAGTTCCATTAACGGAGTAAAAATACAAAATAAATTTTGAGCAGCTAAACACGTTCCGTTTAAAAACGGAACAAAAGTTCCATAAACGCAATAATAAATGAAATAAACTTTGAGCAGCTACTCGACGAAATAAAAATTAATAAACGGAACAAACATATCGTTAACCGAATAAAAAACGAAACAAAAAACTGGGCAGCTGCACCACGAACTAAAAATTTTAAACAGGAACCAATAATCCGTTAACGGAACAAAAAAACGATATAAAATTTGAGCAGCCACACAGCAAACTATAAATTTAAAACCGGAACGAAAATTCCGTTAACGAAATAAATAACGATATAACAGATCAAAATTTTTTTTAAACGGGATAAAAAACCGAGTAAAATTTGAGCAGCTACTTGACGAAACGAAAACCTTAAAAAACGGAAGAAAAGTTCCGTTAGCGGAATAAAAAACAAAATAAAATTTGAGCAGCTACACAGCAAACTATAAATTTAAAACCAGAACCAAAATTCCGTTTAACGGAACAAACACGAATTAAAATTTGAGCAGCTACACAGAAAAATATAAATTTAAACCCGGAACCAAAATTCCGTTAACGGAATAAATAACGAAATAATTTTTTAGCAGCTACTTGATAAAATAAAAATTTAAAAACGGAATAAAAGTTCCTTTAATCTAATAAGAAACGAAATAAAATTTGAGCAGCTACTTGACGAAATAAAAATTTAAAAACGGAACTAACATTCCGTTAACAGAATAAAAAACACTATAAAATTCGAGTAGCCACTCGACAAGATAAAATTTAAAAACAAAACAAAAATTCCATTAACGAAATAAAAGAGGAGATAAAATTTGAGCAGGTAAAAAACAAACTACAAATTTAAAACCGGAACAAAAATTCCGTTAAGGGAATAAAAACGAAATAAAACTTGGGCAGCTATACATCGAACTATAAATTTAAGCAGGAAAAAAATAACGGTATAAAAGGCGAAATAAAATTTGAGCAGCTACTCAATGAAATAGAAATTTAAAAACGAACAAAAATTCCGTAAACGGAATAAAAAATGAAATGGAACTTGACGAATAAAAATTTTAAAAACGGAACAAAAGTCCCGTAAACGGAATAAAAAATGAAATAAACTTTGAGCAGCTACTCGACGAAATAAAAATTAATAAAGGGAACAAACATATCGTTAACTGAATAAAAAACGAAACAAAAAACTGGGCAGCTGCACCACAAACTAAAAATTTTAAACAGGAACCAATATTCCGTTCAGGGAATAAAAAACTATATGAAAAACGATATAAATCGTCAACGGAATAAAAAACGAAATAAAACTTGGGCAGCTGCACAACGAACTATAACTTTAAAACCGGAACAAAAATTCCGGTAACGGTATAAAAGGAGAAATAAAATCGGAGCAACTACTTAACGAAAAAAAAAATTTTTAACGAAGGAAAATTCGTTTGACGGAACAAACAACAAAATAAAATTTGAGCAGCTACACAACAAATTAAAAATTTAAAACCGGGACCAAAATTTCGTTAACGGAATTAAAAACGAAATAGAACTTAGGCAGCTACACAACGAACTATAAATTTAAAACCGGAACAAAAATTCTGTTTACGGTATAAAAGGCGAAATAAAATTGAGTAGCTACTCAACAAAATAAAAATTTTAAAAGTAACAAAAACTCCGTTAACGAAGTTAAAAACAGAATAAAATTTGAGCAGCTACTCGATCAACTAAAAATTTAAAACCAGAACAAAAATCCCATTAACGGAATGAAATAACTAAATAATAAACTTCAGCAGCTACTCAACGAACTAAAAATTTAAAACCGGAACAAAATTCCGCTAACGGAATAAAAACGAAATGAAAATTTTAGCAGCTACTTGACGAAATAAAAATTTAAAACCGGAACAAAGATTTCCTTAACAGAATAACGAAATAAAATCTGAGCAGCCACTCGACTTAGGGTTGTACTCAACGATTTATATTCGACGTATAACTATAGCTACTTAAATATAGGACATTTGACAAAAAAGAGAAAATATAATTACAAAACAACCAAGAAAACGAGGGTTATTTTAATGCAGTGGACAAAAAAAAACGAAAAAACCTAAGCAAGTATTTTAGCAAAGACCTTCGCCAAGCTGTCCTTAGTACAAAAAAAGATGAAATGAAATATAACAAAGCAGAAAAAACACTATTTTTTTTTATATGAAATGTCACGTACAGTCCGTACCGTACCGTGGCCTTAGAACGTAGTTACGTCAAGAATAGGAATAATATTTTAGCAACAACTTCAAAGCTACACATGCATAGGAACAAAAACTTGAACATTAGCTCAACGTAACGTCGCACTAAATTGAATAATACACAGTGTATAAACTCCTCAACTACTCATGTATAGTAACAATATTTGAACAACTATTCAAATCTAGTGGTGTTAATTAACGGAAATGTGGCGGAATGAATTTTTTCGAAATAGGGAGTTGCCATGTTTTTCAGCTTTAAAAAAAGATATTTTTAATGAAAACACCAAGAAGGTATTTTTCGAAATCTTGAGAGAGAGGATATCTAGCGGGTGGCTCTGACACCCCCCCCCTCAATTGACGTCTCTGATAAATCTAAAGCATACTAATAAGAATCTGTAACTTCTAGCCTTCTTTATATACTCTGGGTTTTTGGTGATTTTAGGGGTCACATTGTCCCCCCTAAATTAACTCTGCGAATTTTCACGAACTAAAGATTTTAAAGTATATAAAACCTAAATCTAGCGGCAGACTCGTGCCCTCCTTCCCCCTTCCCCAATGTAGAATGTAAGACATATCAAAGAAAAACGTTTAATATCAATCCCCCCCCCCCAAAAAAAAAATCAATACAGTAAAGAAATAAAGATGAAATGAAAACTACCAATAATCAGCAGAAAATAAATCAAAGATGCCTCTTAAATATTTAATCCTTTGATCCATCGTCATTAGAGAAAACTCTAAGGGGAAAGAAGAGCCTCATTAGTGATTGCTGATTTGGGCCTTTGGTCATAAGCCCCAAAATCTAGTCGCAAAGAAGGTTGACAATTGGAGATGGAATTATAAGCAGGGAGTAAATAAATAAATGTTTTTAGGACGAAATGAAAAAAAATGGGACAATGAAGAAATACGAGGTAAATCACAGCCAGTTAGAAAAATAAAAAATGTAGATGCTTAGGCCAAGACCACCGCTCAGCCATATTAAGTGCAGGAAAATGGATAAAGATATAGATAAAAGTCAGGAGGAGAATATAAAATACAAACTGTGAAAAAAATAAAATAGAAGAGGCACTTTCTTAAAAAATGATGAAAGGAAAGAGGATAAAAATCTATGTCGAATTGCAGATTCAGGGCCGTGTCCAGGATTTTTTTTTTTTTTTTTGGGGGGGGGGGTGGAAAAAATACAAAACATAAAAAAATATTTTATCTAGAGAAAAAATTTAACAAGACGATTATAAGGAGAGTCGATCAAGAGGAGTACTTCAGAGCTTCCTGTGTAACTTTTCCGGGGAAAAGCAATATACTCTAGTCTAGGAAATGGTCTACTAAAGTTATTATAAGTGCGTTAAAGAATATGATCTGTGCCCAGGCAAATAAAAAGAAGCCCCAAAATTAAGTCTTTACGCCTATATTTCCTAAACCCCAAAATAGTATTTTTTGCAACCTAGGGAAGAATGATCCTCATCTCAGTGGTTTGCTCATTGGTCATTCTCATTCTCATCTCATTGGAATGATCCCCATTCTCATTCTCATTCCAATGTTGAAAACGTGTAAACACCTTTTATATAGGCTTTTCCAAACAGGCCCCTCTCACTTCTAGATATTTTTAAGATTAGAAAAAAACTCAAAAAGAAGAAAAAACGAGGATATATTGTCTGTAAATATATATTGTCTTTTTGGATATATTGTCTTTTCTTGGATATATTGTTATATATTTTTGGATATAATGTCTTTTCTTCTTTTCGATTTTTTATCCTGTCATGCTTAGTCAGTGTGGTCTCAGGAATTATTTTATATATTTTTTAAATTGATTTATTGTGCCAAAAAGTGAAATCGTATTTTAGATTGACTTTTCCATCATTTTTCATGATAAAAGCGCAATTGATAATTATTATAATATTAAATGTTATAAATATTATAAGTGATAGGCGGGATCGAATGCAATTTTAGGCAATAAGATCTAAACCAGAGATAGGTACTCCAACTGTAAACGTTACTAGCATCGACCTTAAAAAGAATGTTCATTTGAGAACGACAATTTAATGAGTCATCAGTACTCCCCTTAATTGACTCTGAACATTCTAACAAACAGACTATTTAAAAGTAAATAAAAAAAAAGAGTAAATAACAAATTTATAGCGTATTTGTGAGACCCAGGGAAATAATGGTCTGCCCGCTTTCCCAGACACAAATTTTAAGTGCCCCCTTAAAATCACCGCATCCCCCCCCCCAAAAAAAAAAAACTCTGGAAATTTCAACTCGATCCGTGCTATGAGACTAAACAGGGTATACTTCAAAAACAACGTTAAAATCGTCACCTTGTAGTGAAATCTAAAGACAATATACAATCTTTATAACAAGATATAATCGCTTGCCTTTAGGCTTCAGATATAAAACAGAAAAAAAACCACAACTCCCCTCTTAGCATCAGAAAACAAACGATTGATTGCAAAAGTACTTCAGAGAGCCTGCCAACCATTATATACCGTCACGTTATTATTTACAGGTAACTGATTGGATGGGTGCAACTGATAATTATATATTATACAAAGTAAAATATAAATAAATTTACCTAAGCAATTTTGAACAAATAAAAAAATAGCGAAAACGGATGTAATATTTTGAACAAAATCATGGACAAGAACAAAAAAGCAAACTTTAAAGAATAAAAACCCAATTATTAAATTAAAAAAACAATTGAAAAAAACATTATTTACCGAAGTAATGTTGCAAGAGTTGTTCTTCTAACAATACAGCACTGGTAAAGAGGAGCCCAGAATTGGATTTAATCTGAGGATGCCAGAAAGAAAATATACATTGAAAAAAACATTATTTACCGAAGTAATGTTGCAAGAGTTGTTCTTCTAACAATACAGCACTGGTAAAGAGGAGCCAGAATTGGTAAAGAGGAGCCAGAAAAAAAAACAATTGAAAAAAACATTATTTACCGAAGTAATGTTGCAAGAGTTGTTCTTCTAACAATACAGCACTGGTAAAGAGGAGCCAGAATTGGTTTATTCAGAGGAGCCGAAGAAAATACAATTGTAAAAAACATTATTTACCGAAGTAATGTTGCAAGAGTTGTTCTTCTAACAATACAGCACTGGTAAAGAGGAGCCAGAATTGGTAAAGAGGAGCCAGAAAAAAACAATTGAAAAAAACATTATTTACCGAAGTAATGTTGCAAGAGTTGTTCTTCTAACAATACAGCACTGGTAAAGAGGAGCCAGAATTGGTAAAGAGGAGCCAGAAAAAAAAACAATTGAAAAAAACATTATTTACCGAAGTAATGTTGCAAGAGTTGTTCTTCTAACAATACAGCACTGGTAAAGAGGAGCCAGAATTGGTAAAGAGGAGCCAGAAAAAAAAACAATTGAAAAAAACATTATTTACCGAAGTAATGTTGCAAGATTGTTCTTCTAACAATACAGCACTGGTAAAGAGGAGCCAGAATTGAGATTTCATCTCAATTGCCGAAGTAATTATTTAAAAACATTATTTACCGAAGTAATGTTGCAAGAGTTGTTCTTCTAACAATACAGCACTGGTAAAGAGGAGCCAGAATTGGTAAAGAGGAGCCAGAAAAAAAACAATTGAAAAAAACATTATTTACCGAAGTAATGTTGCAAGAGTTGTTCTTCTAACAATACAGCACTGGGTAAAGAGGAGCCAGAAGATTGGTTAAAGAGGAGCCAGAAAAAAAAAACAATTGAAAAAAACATTATTTACCGAAGTAATGTTGCAAGAGTTGTTCTTCTAACAATACAGCACTGGTAAAGAGGAGCCAGAATTGGTAAAGAGGAACCAGAAAAAAAAACAATTGAAAAAAAACATTATTTACCGAAGTAATGTTGCAAGAGTTTTTCTTAACAATACAGCACTGGTAAAGAGGACCAGAATGAGATTTCATCTCAAGCCAGTATTGTTTCAATTGCTAACAATACAGCACTGGTAAGAGGAGCAGAATTGGTAAAGGGACCGAAAAAAAAACATTGAAAAAACTATTTACCGAAGTAATGTTGCAAGAGTTGTTCTTCTAACAATACAGCACTGGTAAAGAGGAGCCAGAATTGGTAAAGAGGAGCCAGAAAAAAAACAATTTGAAAAAAAACATTATTTAACCGAAGTAATGTTTGCAAGAGTTGTTCTTCTTAACATACGCACTGGTATAGAGGAGCCAAATTGGTAAAAGGGAAGCCAGAAAAAAAAATTGAAAAAAGATTATTTACCGAAGTAAGTTGCAGAGTTGTCTTCTAACAATCAGCATGGTAAAGAGGAGCCAAATTGGTAAAGAGGAGCCAGAAAAAAAACAATTGAAAAAACATTATGTACCGAAGTAATGTTGCAAGAGTTGTCTTCTAACAATACAGCACTGGTAAAGGAGGAGCCAGAATTGGTTAAAGAGGAGCCGAGAAAAAAACAATTGAAAAAACATTATTCCGAAGTAATGTTGCAAGAGTTGTTCTTCTAACAATACAGCACTGGTAAAGAGGAGCCAGAATTGGTAAAGAGGAGCCAGAAAAAAAAACAATTGAAAAAAATTATTTACCGAAGTAATGTGCAAGAGTTTGTTCTTCTAACAATACAGTACCTGGTAAAGATGCGAGCCAGATTGAGATTGCATCATGCTTTGCGGCGTTCCAAAACCCTTCCATGATCCAACTGTATAGGAACTGAAGCATTCACCAAAAGCACGTATCGTTTCGTAATGATGCCTATCCATATTCCCCATTAGGAAGTCCAGTATTGCCATATCAACCAAATCGGGAAGTCTTCGTCCAGCATTATAGGGTGATATCTCTCGAATTATATCACAGTAATGATCATCTGAAAGGAATAATTATTGATATTCTAAAATGAAATGCGGTGAGACAGCTAGGTGCCTTTAAGTAAATAATTACTTTTCTAAAAAATCCTTATTCTTGCTTCTTTGTAGGGGTAACAAAAACTTTTCAATTATTACCCCCCCCCTCAAGAAATAAAACAGCCATTATTTCCAAATCTTAGCCCCTCTGGGAAAAACAGCCTTTAAAAATAGAAACAATAGGCCTATAGTTGAAAACATTATATTTTAAACAAAATAGTATATTTTTAGAAAGGAGTCCACCATGGCGATACCAATCAATCTGAATGTGTGAACCAAGAATGTTTACAACTACAGGATATGTACATATTACCATGGTTGCCCTGTGTAGGGACAAACTAATAAAAAAAAAACACTGTGAAAAAAAGGTCAAGTTAGAAAAAAAGTTCAATTTGAGTTAGATTCAAGAATGGTAACGATGAATTCTACTACTAACTCACTGCAGCACCAAACAGCACTACTGCGGCACCATACCGTCACAGGCCTTCTCAATTCTAATCGATTCAAAGCTTTCCTCTTTACACCCTCCCAATAAGTTGCAATTTCCTTTAATCCTTCCCTATGACCTCCCCCAGACCATTCAGGCGATACCTGTTTTTTCCTTTGACCCTAGATGGTTGGTCCAAAATGGACGATCTTTGACCGATCTTGTCATCCTTCATTCGCAGAGCCATCTCAACCTTTCTCTCATCATAGCTCTAGAAAGCGAGATAGACCCATATTTTTCGTCCAGTTTACTAGTTGAAATATGGTCAGTCAGACGGGTTCATCAGGGGTTATCGTGATCAAGGGTTACAGGGCTGTTGATCCTCAGTTCTTTTTACTCTTAAAAAGGGCATTAGAACGTACAATATCCGACTGAATGAACTACTTCAAGTTTCTAAGGCTACCCCATTCTATACGAAGCGGCCAAGTTTAAAAAATGATAAAAAAAATAAAGGCACATGGATCTTTACTCAGGCAGTACTACAGTGCTGTCTCTGAAACAATTCGAAAGAAAGAAAATACCAGTCTTAAGTTCATGATTGTCCTAAAAAATAGTATTTTGTGGGAGTTAGAGGATAGCCACCCATGCCAGGCAACCCACCTACTGTAAGATCCTAGCTACCCCCTCCCCTCTCTCTCCAAACTTATATGAACAATTAGCCAAATTATATCTTTCAAAGGAAAAAAACGTGATTACTAATAGCTCCTTCGCTTCCAATATTTAGTTTATATTATTTTTCCAGGCTTGCTGCTATGTTCGTAGCTAGGATCTTATTTCAAGGGGAAAGGTTTCCAGTTCACTTCTGAGTGGGAGCATCCAGTTACAGAAAATACCTTTATCCTGTGTTTTTTATTACATGATCATATGTAGTTCTTCATTTTTGAAGAGGGGGGGGGGGGAGTCTGCCCTTGGCATCAGTGCAAAATACACAAAATAAAATTGTCTAAACACAAAATGGACTCCCTTTCTACGCCTGAACGATTACCTCAACATAGCTATTTTGGCATTAAGCGTTTTAGTAAGATCTTCTACGTTCCTTTGAGATATATCCATAAGGATATTAAATAAACACAGAGAGACAATAATAGCTGTTTTTAATTAGTGGGTTTTGGGGCTCAATTTCAATATTTCCACTTCGCGGGATGTATCGCTTTTTTGGACATCAGACCTTGCACGGATTTTTTTTTTTTTTTTTTTCATTTAAAAGCGATAAAGGGTTTTCAAGAGAAATATGACATGTCCAAAGATTCTTCCCGATTTTTGTATTTGCATTCTGGTTTTATACTAGTAAAGAATAAGCTGTAGAAAAAACCTAGAAAAATTCCACTCTTAGGGGAAAAAAAACAATTAAGAATGAATAGGCCACGTTCTATGTGGCATCATATAGAACGTGGCATCATCACAGCATCATATGCTGTCAAAATCGTGTTTTTCAATCAGGGGCAGGGACGGATCTAGAGAAAAATATTGGGGGAGCTCAATGTCACAGGGTACCAATGAGCAGAATCAGGGGGGGGGGGTCATTGTGATAAAGGTTCTAATAATTGACCAAATTGACAAATTTTTCTAAGACTTTTGATATTCTCGACAACCCGGCCCGGGGTGCTGGGGGTCGCCCCCGGCCCCCCTGGTATCCACCAGTGAGCAGGGCCTAAGCGAAGAGTATGCCGTCCCAAATTGAGTAAGCAAAGGTTTATACGAACAGTTCTAAGGGAGGCTGGATCATTACGGGATAGGGGAGAGTGAAGCCTTGAATATAAATGGGGGAAGAGCATCTGCAGCTGTTGTGGCATTAGGGGGCTAGGTGTTGTAAGGAGTTATTAGTAACAGTAATAACAGTAATAAGCCGCCAACATTGTATAATACCGTACTCTCCCAACAATCGGATTTTGTTTTCTTTACTTTAAATGAACCAACAATTCAGTTTAGTCGTTTAGACTTTTTCAGAATCTACAGAACATGTGGTAACGCAGTGGATAAATCTCTGCTTGGCAACACGAGGTCGTAGGTTCAAAACCCCCAAGGCTTGCTAACTGCCCTTGTAAAGAAGACGTGGGCAACTGAAACATCAACAACTGTCAATGTCCTAGCTCCTAGGTCCAACCGATGGCTCCATAGCATCTATCTTATTATATCAGAGTTATGAATCGGATTCTGGGAGACGAACCAAGCTACTTGGAATTTTGAAAATTCGAATCATCTTGTACACATTGACGGCTGAATAACAAGTCGTTTTATCTGCATTAGGGGACGGCAAATCTAACATTTTTTGTAATGATCATTAAGTATCTTCAATCCGATAATATGTAAAGAACATAATTTCCCTTTTATCAATAACATCGTTAGAAAAAACTACTACTACTACTACTACTAATAGCTCACTGTAACACCAAGCCACCTGAAACCGACAACAGCTTTAAACGCATGCTCCTCCTCTAGCACACATACTCAAATATCACACCTCTTTTCAAAACCTCCTTAATGAAGTTTCTTAGGGAGGTTTTCAAAACCTCCCTAAGAGGTCTCTCTTCTCACACCTTTTGTGAAGTATGGTATAATTTCCTCTATAGAGATACCGTCTTATTGGTCCCCAGTGGGGGGTGATCAAGTCTCCCACGAGGACGAAGACCTTGGGTCGCGTGGTTAGGGCAGGATTCGTATCTACTCAAGATGTTGCTAAAACTACTTTATAAACTAATAGACAAAATACAATAACTAGAGTTACACTTCGTGAAACAGTCTTCTTCAGTCTTTCTTGAAAGCCGTAGAGAATCCGAGCTATAGGTCAACTTGCACCGACTGGCAAAACCGTTGATTTGGAAGTGCTGCTGCTGCACCTTCCAACTGCTCACCGTGTCTATAGGTGGCTAGTGGAGAGGTTACTTCTGGAACTCTCCGACTGGACGCGGGCAGTTGATATGTGGAGGTTTATGTGTTAAACTCTCCCAGCGCAACACGGCTATTATAGAAAGGTGGAGGTTTGCTCGAACATTCTCCCAAGCGGTGTTTCCTCTAACCCCACTTGTCACTGTTTGGTTCTCCATAACAAGCTGAACTGTCCACAAGTTTGTCCTTTTTCCCCCCTTCCTTTATCTTCCAAGGCCCAAGCATTTTACAATTCTGGTTCCGATGACCCCAACTCTAGCCTGTCTCATTGGCTGGCAGGTTTTTTTTGGTCATGTGATCCACGACCCTACCTCTCACCTTGAATAGCACAGAAAGGCAGAAACAAGTACATAAAACAACAACATACCCACTATTAAACTCCTTGAAGTGGAACATGCGACTAAATACCAAAATTATTACCCCTTAAACTCATGAAAACACTTAAATACATAGAGAAATTAACGCTTATAATCTAACCTTGCGTTAGCCTAGCAAACACACAATCTTTTACATTTCATTCATTGTATATATATTTCTTCTAAAGAGATCACCGTTCTTCTTATTATTATGGTCCCCCCAGTGGGGGGTGATCAGTCCTCCCATCCACGGAGGACAGACCTTGGGTATTGCGTGGTAAGGCAGGATTTCGTATTCTACTCAAGATAGACGGTTGCTAAAACTCCTTTATAATAACCTAATATACAAACTCCTATCTAGAGTACAACTTCGTGAACAGTCTTCTTCCTCTTCTTGAAGCCGTATGAGAATCCGAGCTATAGTCCAGACTTGTAGTAACAGCACTTGTGTACCGGCTGCAAAATGGCACCGTTGATTTTGGAAGTGTGCCTGCTGCACTTTCCCAAGCGCCTCGTCCCCCCTATAGTTGGCTAGTGGAGGTTACTGGAACTCTCCCGACGCGGCAGGTTGATGTGGAGGTTATTGTTAAACTCTCCCAAGCGCACCCGTATATATTATAGAAAGGTGGGGGGGTTGCTTTGCTCGCACTTCTCTCCCTATCTCCCAGAGACGTGTGGTCCTCTAAACCACTTGTCACTGTTGGTTCTCTCTCCACCAAGCTGAACTGACTGTCCACAAGTTTGTCTTTTTTTTTCCCCCTTCCTTATCTTCCAAGGCCCAAGCAATACAATTCCTTCTGGTTCCATGACCCCTAAAAGTAGCCTCTCATCATGTGGCTGGTCAGGTTTTTGGTCATTGTGCTATCCACTACCTTGACTAGAAAAGATCAGGCAGAACAAGCAAGTACCATAACTACAACACATAAAAAACTACCCAACTATATCCAAACCCTTGAAGTGGAAACATGCACTAAATACCAAAAAATAATACCCTTAATACGTAATAAAACACCTAAAATACAACCAGAATAACGCTTATTATCATAACTTGCGTAAGCCTAGGCAAACAATCTTTAAAATCTTTAGATACACTACCTTTCTAAGAAGTTTCTATTTCCCTTTATTCTTTGAAAATTGCGGTCCGAAAAAACCGCAAAACACGAATGAGTTTTTTTGAAGCTATGAGAATTTTTTTAATATTCAGACAATATTTAATTCTTGGTACTTATCTGTTAATAACCATCCCACTCAAGTTCTTCGTCTGAGAGAACCGGTTTTCTTTCTGTAGTTTTTGTCAGCTTAGCGTGAGAGGGTGTATATACACAAATACACTGCAATGTAGGTATATTTTGATTAAATATTTTAGTTGGTATTTTGCTTGGTTAGGTAAGAAACTATTTTATTATATGCGTTCTGTGGGCCCGATTTCCATAATTCTCTGTTGTAGTTTCCATAATTTTGTAACTAAAGTATTTTATTTTCGTCATATTTAGGTATATCCCATTAGGATTAACCTAACTTTATTTCTTGAGTAGTGGTGGCTATAACAGATAAGTACCAATCCTTGAGATTTTGGAGGAGAAGGCTTGAAACGTGAGGTCGGAGAATTCCTTCTGGGAAGAAAGGGTCAGAAAGAGAAACTAGTAGATTTTTAGGTTACTATTTTTGAAAATTTCTGGATGAGACTGTTGGAAAAGTTCTCGGGGGGGGGGGGGGTAATTAGTTTCACTTAAGACCAAAGTAATTTAATATATTCTAAAACTGATGGTACAAACTCCTTAGAGCAGCCATAAACTGCTGATCTTTCACACTGCGAATTCGGAATGAAGAGACCTGGCACCTCTGCCATGCCAATGCACTTGAACTCTCCAACGCAAAAAACATCAAGAGTGGTCAAACCTGATGCCAGAGATAACAAGAGTGGCAAACTGCAAATGCAGTTTGTACTGGTATCCCAGCGCTAGTGTCTCCACAAAAATCTTACTGTTCTATGCAACTATGCATAATGATTACTGTAGCTATTAACTAATTTCAGCAGCACGTTTGTACACCCCCCGACGCCCCCCCCTCTCCACCCAAAAAAATACCAGGCAATTTTTAGAAGACCTCAATGTCTTACTTACTGCACTTGCCTCAATTTTCCCCTTTCATTCTTCGCTAATCTATTTTATAGATATTTTTAAAGAAATTTGCGAATTTATACTTTACAATACTGACAATAATAACTTATCATTTATTAATAATATATTATAGCTTACGACAGAATGTAAAATAGTATATTTTATTTAATTGTGATTACTGATTGTAATTAAGTATTGATCAGTTTTGATTAATTAAATTTAATGAATTATTTTTAATTACAATGTAAATAATAAATTATATGAATTTATAATATATTGTATATCTTAATGAGTTTTATAAGCTACATGTGTCCTTTTCAAATTGAAGAAAATCTGACCAAAAAACTTATAATCACCTCCGTATGTGGTCTTAATGGCCAACTGAATGCGTATGGGAGAACAGGGACTTTTGAGGTTTGTATCAAAGAGTGTGGGTAACCTATAAGGGTAGGAACTGGCGCTAGTGTCGGCAAAAAAACATCAACACCATCAATCATTTGGGGACACTTAGACAGTCAGACTAACTCCAAATGTTTGATGGCGCTGGATGTTTTTTTTTTTTTTTTTTTTTTTTTTTTTTTTTTTTTTTTTTTTTTTTTTTTTTTTTTTTTTTTTTTTTTTTTTTTTTTTGTCAACGCTAGCATTAGTTCCCACTCTTAAAGATACTCATACTACTCTTTGGTTTGTACAATCAACACAGATTGGTTTTATGGGCTTTCAGAATGAAAGATGGATGGGGTTTGGCTAAAGAGAAAGTGAAATACAGCTCAATTATTTCGAGACCAAAAGGTCTTTTTCAGTGACAGCAATAATGCCTATCCGAAAAACCTAACAAATGAAAAAACTGCTATGAATTCCTCGTTTTTTCTTCGTGTTGCGTTTTCTCGTTTTGTCATGCTTAGCCATGTCCCGTCTCATATATATTTATCATTAAAATTAAAAATTATATTAAGGTAGATCCGTGCCATTACCAAAAAACCCTTGATTTAGGTAAGGACAAATTTATCCCATAAATCCCAGTCCATTCTCGGCTTCTATATGTCTTCGATATGTGATTATTTGAAAAAAACTACGTTTTCCTAAAGATTTAAAGAGGCTGGCGTTAAAGGTCGAAAAACCTTAAAACCGTACAAAGGGATTAGGCCAACAGTTGGGGGGCTGCCGCCCCCAAACCCCCCCCGCTTTTCCTCGATCGCGCAGCCCTCTTTAAATAAATAAAAAGTTTTTTTAAATAAACTGAAAGTAAGGAGCGACATTAAAATCTTTAAAACGAACAGAAATTATTTTTCTCCGTATATGAAGAGGCTGTGCCCTCCTCAACGCCTCGCTCTTTACGACGACTAAGTTTTACTTCTTCTCCAACTCTTTTTTTAAACAATCAAAACTTTAAAATTTGATTATGCGTGAAAGAGCGAAGGCGTTCGTGTTTGAGAGGGCACAGCCTCTTTCATATACGGAATTAATTTCTGTTCGTTTTAAAGATTTAATGTCGCTCCTTACTTTCAGTTTAAAAAACTTTTTTTTTTATTAAAGGCTGCGAAAGCGGGGGTTTGGGGGGTGGCAGCCCCCAACTGCGCTCCTAATCCCTGTACGTTTTAAGGTTCGACCTTGTAACTCAGCCTCTTTAACCTCTTAGAAAACGTAGTTTTTTTCAAATAATTTCTGCACGTTTTTTTGTACAGTTTGTTACTTATTAGTGCTGCTTGGGCTAACTGTTAGCTAGCTGATCGTGTCAGAGTGAAAGTTGGGGGCGGCCGCCCCCCAGACCACCCCCGCTCTTGAAACAATTTCTTTCTTGTGTTAGGCTTTTAATTCCAGAATACTCAAATCACGTCGTACAAGGGTGCCTCCTAATTCCCTGTACGTTTTAGGTTCGAACTTGTTGACTCAGGCCTCTGTAATACAAATCCCCCCAACTGTGCTCCTAATCCCGATACGTTTAAAAAAAAAAAGTTTTAAATTAAAAAAAATTAAGGTTGACCCTTGTACCTCAGGCCTCTTTACCTCTTTACAAACTCTCTTTAGAAAACGTAGTTTTTTTTTTTTCAAATTCAAATAATACACATAAACAGGTTATACATGCTATGCTTTGGGTTATGAATTGACGGGCAGATATTTTTCATAACCAAAGCATGTCTAGGCCTGTTTATTATTATTATATCTGTATTATTTGAAAAAACTAAGGTTTAATTTACGTAAATATAATTTTTTTTTTAGGTCTGAAAAATATCAAAAGAATCAAACAAAGGCCCTAAAAGGTCGAATACAGGTCGAATTCTGCTTCGACATGAGTCCTCATTCAAACCGGATCCGTTGCCAACTGTGGCCTGTAGGGCGGTGGCTCAGAAAAAACAAAAAAGAAATGAATTTTAAGGGTGCTATATTGGTTTTTTTTTGAACAGGGGAAGGAGTGATCGGATTGAGCGAATTTCGAGGATAATGCTCCCGGGCCCTAGGAAAGCTTAACCTCTAATTTTCAGGCGCCAATCGGAAAACGCTAAAGGGGGGCTGTGGTGGAGGGGTGCCAAAACTTCCGGGCCAGTTTACCCCATGAAGATACAGTCGGAGGAGGATGAAATTTTGCAAGTTTCCTTAGTTTGAGCTTGGGCTTACAAATGCATTATACTGTACTTTACTGCGTCTCTCTGGCGACCTCTAGGACCTGAAAATCGCTTACATTGTGGTGGGTCGCCTCTATCACGAGCACAAAGTGTGCCTCCTTGATCTATTTAATGTCATATATGAACTCGTTCAATATACGTTTAATATCGTTTAATATACGGATATACTCGTACCTCTATGAAATGGAATATGCTCTATATTTTCCTATATCATAGAATGGATAAAGGATATACTCGTACCTCAGGAAACATATAGAGGAAAATGAAAACGTTTGTGATACCGTGGATGTGAAGGAAGATTTGTTTTGTGAGGAAGAATTAGCGACAGTACTAAAAGGATCAAAAAATAATAAGGCTCCAGGTGCTGATAGGGTGGTAAACGAGTTTCTTAATATGGTGGCTCTGAGGTTAGAAGATTTTGAATATTGATTATTGAAAAAGGGGAAGTACCGAGCGATTTTAGGAAAATCTTAATTAAACCGCTATAAAAAAGGTGATAAGAGTGAGTGTAGTAATTATCGAGGCATTAGTCTGGTCTATTTGAGTAGCAAATTACTTAGTAATATGATACCTTTTAGACTGAGATATGCTGTAGACAAAGTTTTAAGAGAAGAACAATGCGGTTTTAGAAAAGGTAGAGGATGTGTCGACCAAATTTTCACTCTTAGTTAAATAATTGAGAAGTGCCTGAGTTATCAAACACTTTTGGTCCTCAG
>CM051275.1:46255059-46277559 GCA_027921565.1 Artemia sinica
GATATTTAAACTTTAGTTTTTTGGGGGTTAAAGAGGCAAAAAAAGGTACCTAAGTTATGTTAGGTTACGTATTTAATATATGCTATGCTTTACACCACCCCCACCCCCTAATGTGAAAATATATAGCCCAAATTTCTTCATAAACTATTATATTTTCATCCTATTTTGTTTTACTTCATTACCATTAACGAAACTTCACTTCTCGCGTGTGTACCGGATTCTTAATAAGTACCCTTTCCTTTACTAAAGCTTTTCTATTTACTCAATAAAATGGTTCTTGATAATCCATAAAAGACAGGACTGAAGTGGAAGAGAGTATCCAGGGGACGGGGGTTACCGGGTTTCAGCCCCGTCAACGAACTTCCTGTCTGAGGGGTAAAAAAGTAACAAAAACACGCATAAATAAATTTGTTATGCATTTTCAAAAGTTTTTACCCCCCCCCCCCCAACAACAAAATCATGAATGCACCCTTTTTAAAGGGGTCTAATAATTCGGTACTGTTCTATTAGCCGGGCAACACGCTGAAATATTGTATAGCAAACATAATAAAAGAAACTAGTCAAGCAGGTATTTTCAACGGAGAATTCTTATGCAGAGCATTGCAAACTGTGGTTTCTCAATCCGTTTACAATATTTAAACTTCAGCATTTTTGGGGTTGAAGGGGCAAAAAAAGGTATCTAGGATAGGTTACGTATTTAATATATGCTATGCTTTACCCCCCCCCCCCCCCCCCTAATGTGCAAATATATAGCCTAAACTTGTTTCTAAACTATTATATTTTCGTCATATTTTGTTATATTTCGTTAGCATTAACCGAACTTCACATCTCGTGTGTTGTCCGGCTAATAGAACAGTACCAATAATTCATACGCAATCTGTTAATTTAGAAGTGAATATCCGACCGCGATGCCAAGTTGAACCGCAAAACTGAATAAACCAAACTAATTAGTTAAGATGGATAACAATTTTTGTCCGTAAAAATTCAAACATTAATGGTCTGTGGATTACCAAATTTGCAATTTTTTAAAATTCGCCTGCTACTATCAAAAACTAGTTTGATTTTCCTAGCTTACCGTTAAGGACAAATTAAGCATAAATGCCAAGCACTCGCTCGAACACAAAAACAAATTCACATAATTTGAAAATAATCTTCAATAAGGTCTTAATTACTAAACAGTCCTCCAAATTCCGACAAAGGCCCTTTAAATAAAATCTTCAAGATTTAGTAATTAAGACAAAATAATTATCTTATTTTAAAATGAAGCTAAGTTAGGGATCACGCAATGTTTCAATTGAAGATATATATGAAAAAAGACCGTTTCTGTTGACGATAAATGACGTTCTATAAGTTGTAGATATGGGAGAAAGCCCGGATTGATGGAAAGAAAAATATTCTGAATAATTAAAAATAACGGTAAGAAATTTTGTCGCCTTCCGTGCACCAGAACACGTTGAAATCAATTTAAGCAAATCTTGCTCCATTTATCATTTTCATTCGTTATTTGACAGGTAGATAGAGCTAAATTTAATGAATTAACCGTAATGCAAAAAAAGAAAATCCAAAACGTACCAAGAACAGTGAAAATAAAATCGGTACTTGTCTACTATATAAAACACACTCGAGAAGTGAAGTTTGGTAACAATAAAATATGATGAAAATAGAATACTTTATTAGCAAGATTGCCAAGGTCATTTGTGAATTATTAAATTGGGAGCTTAGGCGTCGGCTGACCGTCTCAAAGACAAAGAAAAGTTCATTATTAATGTGATTCTTGACCTAGTTCATTTTAGTTCATTATTAACGCTATTCTTGAGGACACCGGTTAGTTTGGTTTGACTAGTGATAGAATATAGTGTCTCACCATGGAAGTTCAAGAATCATTTCAGATTGTTGGAAGGGCTACAACACAACTGAGCTGGAACAAACAGGTTTCACTCGTTTGAAAGTGAACCACAAAAATGATTTGTTGAACCAGAAACCGGCGCCTTTACCCAAAAAGTAGAGAGAATGTGGGGTTCCGCAAAGTGGAGTAACAAACGGGACCGAAGTATATCCCACCATCATTTACATTAATACTTAGTAGAGTACATGTGGCGGGCGACAGTAAAGGCAGAAGGCCGCGTTCATTTTAATGCGATTCTTGAGGACATTTCTGCGTTCTGGGAGCATATTTCCAAGTTGTAGTTTTCACAATTTTGCTAATAAAGTATTTTATTTTCACCATATTTTTTCATTAGGTTAAATAGGTTTGTTTAGGTTACATATTTAATATATGCTATGCTTTACAAACCCCACCCCCTAATGTGCAAATATATAGCCCAAATTTGTTTCGAAACTATTATTTTTTCATCATAATTTTGCTTTATTTCATTAGCATTCACCAAACTTCACTTCTCGAGTGTGTTTTATATAACAAGTACCAAAAAAAATAATAGGAACAGTCGAGAATTCAGTGTTTAATGAAATAGGCTTAAAACTGCAATTGTACATCTCTTGGTAGTATACTAGTGAATAGTTCATTATGGTTCATCATCAATTTTGTCAGTCATAAGGATCTCTTGCAGTAGGTTTTAACAAAAGTTTTGTTTAGACTTTAAATTTACAGATGTGTAAAAGTTACCTGCAGCAGGAATATAACCTGCAACCCTTCAAAGTAGATATCCAACAAACTATCCCCTGTGCCACACAGGCTTTCAATAACCTAATTTTACAATCGTTTGTGTTATTATAATACAACAGTTCGTGGTACCAAACTGTATAGTAAGAGCGACTTGTCTCAATAGTAACCGAAACTCTAAAAAACGGAATTTTGATACCAATAGATACCTCGAAAGAATCACATTTGTATGATGATTTTAAATATGTAAATTTCATCAAGTTTAGTCTTACCCATCAAAAGTTACGAGCCTGAGGAAGTTTGCCTTATTTTCAAGAAAGGGGGAAACACCCCCTAAAAGTCACAAAATCTTAATGAAAATCACACCATCAGATTTAGCGTATTAGAGCACCTAACTGTAGAGGTTTCAAGCTCCTATCTGCAAAAATGTGGAATTTTGTATTTTTTGCCAGATGAAAGATCACAAAGGCGTGTTGATTTTTTTTTTTTTTTTTTGCAGGGGCGATCGTATCAACCCAGTGGTCCTAGAATATCACTCATTCGAACGGAAATTAAAAGTTTTAGTGCCTTTTTTAATAAAAAAACAAAATTTAATGAAATCAAAAACTTTTATTTACATTCCACTAAAAACTGCATTTGTATTGCCAATCTTGAGGAATGCCAGCTATCCTAACCACTAGTATGCTTCCCATTGAACCATCGGAGACTTAAGAAAAATAAGTTACATATAGTCATATTGAAAAGGGGACTGTTCAAAATATGTTGAAAAGATACAAAGGGACTGATTTTTCTCGTATAACCATATATGACGTAATAAGTGAATACAATGTTTATACACGTTTATCTTTCGACAAGAAATTTTTATTTTACTATTGTTCTCAAGTCTGAGTCAATAAAATTATTATGTAAACTGTAAAAACATTTATGGTATCCGAGCAATAATTTAAATCTTTGAATTCAACTAGAAAGATACCATAAGATTTTAAAATTAGTTTAATTTTTTGATCGTATCCTTAAAACCGACCCGACTGGACAACACACAGGTGAAAAGTCGAATGCAGTTTTCTTAGTTATGAATTCCCTTTATCAGTCGGCAATGTCTTATTTTTATTTGCCGTGTGGGAGCTAACAATGGAGAATGGATCCTTCTGCTAAGTCTTGGTTAGGCTGGGAAGGTATTTGACAGAATGCTAGTCGCATACTTTATGACTACAAAGTGTTTGGTTTCAGTCATAACGTTGGACTTAGTTAGCTACTTGATTGTTTGAGGTTCGTCTCTTACTATTTCAAAGAAGAAAAAGCTTCTTGATACTATATAATCTGATACCATAAATATTTTTGCAGTTTATATAATAACTTTAGCGATCCTGGACTGAGAACAAAAATAAAATAAAAATTTCTTGTCGAAAGATAAATGTGTATAAATATTGCATTCACTTATTACGTCAACGAGAAAAATCCATCTCTTTGTATCTTTTCAACATATTGTAAACGGTAACCTTCTCAATGTGATTAATAGCTTTGTATTCGTTCTTTATCATAACTTACATAATCCCAATTTATGATTAATTATTTACAATTCTTTGTTTGCTAGCTACCACTGCAATCCGGATTACAAACAGGAAAAGACCTGTGGCGTTTTCTTAGTTGGTATAGTAAGAGACAAACCTTAGTAAGGCACTATACCCCAGACAAGGAAACTTTTAAAAAGATGCTGGTATTATCTTAACTTTTAGTTACCATGTGCGGTGTATTGTCCTTTACTAGGTTTCAGCTATTTCAAATGATCGATTCTTTATGTATTGTTTGACCCGACTTTTTTTTAGGATTTAAGGGTTTTTATATTTCTTAACATTGGACGTGATCGTCTCTTACTGGGTTGCTAGCTACCGCTTCAACCCGGATTGTTATTTTTGTAAAAATTGATCCTATTTTAACAACTATTTATTTTTAATTACAAAAGGCACTAGATGTAGCAATTCTCTTTAAAATGAGCCATTAAACAGCTCTCTATCTTGTTCCAGTGCCCTGCTAGCTGAGGAGAAAAAAAAATGCCATATGTGCGAATATCATTGTTCAAGCAAATTTTATTTGTTTTCAAGCCTACATTTTTCTTTATTGTTCAAAGCAAGAGACTGTAAGTTTCCTATATAGAGGTATTGGACAAGACGGTTCTGATAGTGTACTTTTTATTTGATTCTAGTTATAGGGGATATGGGTTATTCTGTTTCTTAGTTTGGAACGTGACCGTCTCTTACTAGGTTACAAGCTACTTTTGCAATCCATACTCACATTAAATCACGTGTCGAGCAGTTAGAACCTAACAAAAAAACAAAATTAATTTAGAAATTTTAAGGTGTTTTTCTAGTTTGAATAAAAAAAATGAAATAATTGCTCAGACACCCTAAATATATTTGCAGTTTACATAATAACCTTAGATAATAATAACCTTAGATAAATTTTTGGTAAAAAAAATCGATTCTATTTCGAAAATTAATTTTGTTAATTACAAAGATTTTTAAATACATCAATTTCCTTCAAAATGAGCCATTAAACTGCTCTCTATGATGCTCCAGTGCCCCGCTAGCTGTGGAAACAAAAAAAAAGACAAAAAGATGCCGTTGATGCAAATAATCGTGGTTCAAGGAATTTTCCTTGTTTTTCAAGCCAATGAAGTTTCTTTGTTATTCAAGCAAAGGAGCTATAAGTTTCCTACATAGGGGTTTCGGACAAGGTCATTCCAATAGTATACTTTGTATTTCGATCAGGCTCCATTTTTAGGAGTTATGGGCTATTGTATTTCTTAGTATTGGATGTGATCGTCTCTTACTAGGTTGCAAGCTGCGTCTCTTACTAGGTTGCAAGCTACAACCCAGATTGAACTATACATATCCTTTATATAATTTTATCTTGTTGAAAGAAAAGTGTAGGCCTAAGTCATACCATCATGTATAAAATTATTCATTTAAATAGTTTGATTACAATATACTATAGTTCGTTCTATAATATAATTTCAAGCTAAAATATTGTTTTTGTTGTTCAAGCAAAGGGACAGTAACTTTCCTTTATAGGGGTATTGGACAAGGCGGTTCCAATAGTGCACTTAATTTTTTGATCTGATCCTAGTTTTAGGAGTTGCAGGCTATTTTATTTTTACTATGGGGCTTGATCGTCTCTTACTAGGTTGCTAGCTACCACTGCAACCCGGATTCTTTATTTGAACAGTAAGAGACGATCTGGCAAAAACCTATGATTATGACGCCATTTATCAATCTTGTACATGAAAAATGCAGTTTTTCGTAAAAAAATATATTTTAAAATATTTTTTTTATTATAAACGGAACTAGATCTGACAAATTACTTTAAAATGAGCCATTAAACAGCTCTCTATGATGTTTACAGTGCCCCAATAGCTTAGGAGGAAATGATAGAAAAAGATGCCATTTACATATTGGATTGAATTTGAATTGAAGTTATCAAGTATTTTGCAGTAGGTTGCATAGATGGCATCAAGATATGGCTAATTGTAGACAGAGAAAAGCCAAGACAGATAGTCCAAGTAATTGAGAGGCAAATTTTTAAATGGCTGGGGCACGGGTAAATGGCGGGAGTATGCATGACTCTCTTATTGGACACATACTTGTTTGTTGGTTTTTTGGAAAGCCACGGCTGCCTAGAGTCTCAGGCATGTTGACCAAGAATTTAAAATTGACATAGGACCGTTAGATTGCCTGTAATGAGAGGCAAACAAGGCATTATTATTATTATTATATATATATATTTTTTTAAAATAAAACTTGTCAAATTTAGATTTTTAAAAAGAATTCATGGTACTTGTAGGATATACCCCCTACCGCCCAAGAAGTGAAGTTGGGTTAGTCCTAATAAAATATACCAGTACTTATGTACTATCTGTAACACACGCGAAAAGTGAAGTCTGGTTAATGCTAAAAAAATAAACAACATAGGATTAAAATATAATAGTTTAGAAACAAATTTCGGCTATATATTTGCACATTCGAGGGGGAGGGGGTAAAGCATATCATATATTAAATACGTAACCTAACCTAACACAGCCTAGGTACTTTCCCTCCCCCCTAGACCCCAAAAAACAACAGTTCAAATATTGTAAACGCAATGACAAACCACGGTTTCCAATACAATATTCTATTGAAAGAAACCCGTTTGACTAGTTTCTTAAGCATCTTCCCTATATAATATGGCGCGTGTGTTACAGATAGTACGTAAGTACCAATATACTTAAGTATGATAAAAATAAAATAATTTAGAAACTAAATTTGGGCTATTTGTTGGCAGATAGGGGGAGGGGGGTAAAGTACATCGGGTCGGCATGCAAAATGTGTTAGCTACATTTATTCTGATATTATGAAGTAAGAATTGTTTTCTGACTTCACACTGTCGAAATACTTTACAACCCTCCCCCCTCCCCAAAAATTATATATTTTCCAACTATTTTGTCACTTCTCTTTGTCTTTTTTCACGCTAAGTTGAAAGAAACTAGCGAAAGAAACCGGTTTACAGTTTGTCAATGCATGAACAACATGAGCTGTGGGGGTATATCATACAAGTACCGAATTCTTCAAAAATGCAAATACATACGAAATTTTACGACAATAATAGAAAAGGGTGAAAAATGGCTAAAATACATGTAGGGTCAATTTAGGCCTTTCTTGTTTTATTTTTATCTTTTTATATTATACGTTTAAACTGACTTTCTTGAATTTAATCCAAAATCAAATTTTAATCATAATCCATCTTTTCTAGTAGGCTTACAACCCTCATCCTGAAACCAGGAATACAATCCTGGCAATGAACAAACATAGGGGGTAGGGGGGGGGGGGGGGGGTTAAAATGCTTAGGTTGCACCAGTACCTCGTTTAGTCCTAATTTCAAATTAGAATAGCCGTTTTCTTCAGATATTCTGCCGTTTACTCAGAGTAGGGCCTAAGCCCTCCATTAATCCTACCCCGATGAGTGTTGACATATTTGTAAAAGTAAAAAAAAAAATAAAGAATACAGTATTGGATTTTACAATCCCTACCAGCGGTACTGATATCCATATCATGGAAGTGCAGGAAGTGCAATGGGGGGGGGGCAGCCATCCTGTACTTTCGCAAACCTTTCCTGTTTACCTTCCCCAGATTTTTCTAGGTACCCATTTAGAGCTGGGTCGATTCTGGGTGAGCTTACAGTTACGCCGCTGACACCCGTTCAAACCAAATAACCAGCGACATCCGTCCTCACACACACCTGTAAAATTGATCTAAAAGTAATAGCTTAGGCTGCACCACGAAGAAATTTAGTCCTATTTTCAAATTTGAACCACCCTTTTCTTCAGATTTTGTCATTTAATAAGAATTAGGCCATGACCCGAAATCACCCCCCCCCCTCGATGAGAGCATTGACATATTTTTAAAATCATCTAAAAATAAAAATAAGTTGGTTGACCCCTTCACCGGAAATGACCCATATCTATGAGACTTGCAAGTTGATGTATGTCTTTTACAGGACTCAAGATTCACTTCCGGAGTGCAAATCTAGAAAAGCAATTCTTTTGTGAAATCAGAATGCATTCGCAGCAATTTTTTCATTCCCAAAAGATGTTCAATTTTCTCTTATCAGGCCTGACTTGCAAAATTTGTTATTTATTATAGAATAATAAACAATTTCGCTTTTGAGTTTACATCTTACAGTCATGCACTTTCAAAAAAGAGAGAGATAGAAAACAAAATACCCCTTGAGGCTTCATTCGGATTCTTTCGAAATCTGACTTATGTCTCCATAAATTCTGGTAATTCCAGCATATTGCTAGTTTCAACGAACTTGACCCAATCTTCGGTTGACTTTTTTTTTTTTTTGATAGATTTTATTTTTGCTTCATCTCCTCTTCCGCTTCTTCCTTCGTTATTACTCCGCGGATTTTGACGTGTGCGATCGCACAGAGTTATACACGAGTTATAGATTAATATTATTATTATTTACCCCAAAGATCTTCCGACGAAAAGGATCAATTCACGAAAATGTAAGGGGGAGGGGGCAAAAAAATATATTTTCAAAAACTACAGGAGATAGTTTTGTGTGTGTTTTCTTTTAAATTTGTTATTAGATATACAAACAAATTATTTTCCAATGAAAACACACAACAAAATCTAGGGAGGGAAAATACTCCTACTTCCCTCATTAGGGGATAAAAAACTTGGAGGGTTGACAATTTCCACGTAAAAAATTAAAATATTCTTTCGCAATGTTTTGAATCTGAAAGGACTTCTAGAGTCGCATGGTTTTAAATAATACCCAGGTGTATGGTGTCTAGAATCAAACCCTGGGTATACCCAGATACCTGGAGTAACTGGAGAACACAGGGAGAGTAATCTTACAGATGTCTGTTATTTTTTAAAGACTTTCAGATGTCTGTTGGTTACAAATATTTTTCGAAAGCTAGGGTCAGCAAATGTCCCCCTTCTGCCAACGGAAACTGAGGCTGCCAGAAAAAGAAAAAGTAGAGTAACGTCGCCAGAAAAAGCCGTAATGAAAAGGCAGACTTAACATTGTTTTCTATAGTGTGCCGTTACCTTGCTCTTTTAGTCGGTTTCCCACGGCCACTGTATATAAATAAAATAACAGTAAGATCACGGGTCAGTGATTTTTGGCACTACATCCTCGGCGTTTACTAACAGCTCCTCCCATTTAATCTGTCATTAGCGGGTTAGTGTACAACGTTGAAGCAAAGTTTCACGTTCAAGAGAAATCTGACTTCTCTACCCGTGAAAAAATCGAATATCGCTTATGTTTATAATTGTTTAAATATTCTCCGGAGCAGTTGCATCTCGGTCCGGGTTTGTATAATGGTTGAGACAGGGAATGATCGTACTGTATTACATCTATATACAGTGCCCACGGCCAATCATCGCTTCTACCTCGGTGCTACAGTTCTCTTGTTTAGCTCGCTGTGAGCTAAATTTTATTGAATTCATCTGTTGTCTATTGTATGCCATTCGTATGAAAATTTAGGTTTATTAAGTTTATATCACAATCTAAATGTCCTGGGCTAGTTGCTGTGAGAATTTAATAGTGCATTCAGTGGCGTCAATAGGGAGAGGGAGCAGGGGGCCAGTAGCCACCTGTGTTTTGGCCCCCCTAGATTCGAGAAAATACCCTATAATAGTGTGTTTTCATTCCTAAATGCCCTTTTGGTACTTTCATTGGAAAAACTGATGAAAACCACATTTTTCCTCCACTAGACATTGACTAATACACCCCCCCCCCTAAATTTTTGTGAATTGACGCCACTGAGTGTATTTTCAAGAGAGTGCTTATTTAGATGGATAGGTCAGAAATAGGTCAAAAAATGAAAAACGCATCATAGCTCAGGTAAGTACCAGCGTTGCCAACGCTTTAAAATGGACTGTACCAGTTTTACGACTAAAATTGTACCACGAGGGGTTGATTTGTATCATTTGAATAACATGCCAAAAATTTGCCATGACAAGAAGAACATTTTCGACAAACTAAAACTTTAACAGACATACAACTTAGAAAAGAACAAGTAACACCCAAATCTACTTGGAAATTTATATTGTACCAAACAATTTCTAATTGTACCAGGACCTCCAAATTGTACCAAAAACGGTACAAATGTACCGCGTTGGCAACGCGGGTAAGTACACAAGCGGTGGGTTCCGGAGTCTTGGGTCTCTGGCATTGCAATAATTTCCCATTTTATTACTATTTTAACGTATTCAGTTAGAAAAGTGTTTCATCATCAATTACGAAAAAATATTTCCGTAGATGGAAGTTTGAAGTGCCACTTTGAGCGAACTATTAACAAGAATCGTTCCTTCTTCTTCTTCAGCTTATTGTGGCATCAACATTCGGTTGTATAGAAAGCATTTTACCAACTATGAGTATTTATAATAAATTTAATTGAACTAAAACTTAAGTAATTAACTAATAAAACTGAAATTCAACTATTTTCAAAGGTACAATTTTAGATTCCTTGAAAATATTAAAAAAATAGATAAACTAATCGAACCTATGGGAAATTCAACTGATAATCTAAACAAACATAATAGGGTAATCATGATAAGATAATTACTCAAATGGTAATTTTGTAAAAATAATAATCTTGTGTACATACACTGTTTTGCTTTTCTTATGAAATATATACGCATAAAAGACGTTAACTTGTTTTCTTTCATTTCTTTGGAGTGAATTCCTAAGACTCTACAAGCATTTTTAATAATCTTAACCAGGTAAAAACTACAATGAAGCGAAAAAAAGGGAAGACACGCCACAGAGATTAAGTAATTCCATGAAATTCTCAATCCCTACATTCCCCGGAGACAATATGAAAAGCCAGAAAAACAATTTGATTCTTGCTGCTAGGAACCCGATGAAAAAAATAATAAAAAGATAAGCAATTTAATGCTTGTCCCCGCTCCCTCTGTTCAGGTATGCTAATAAGGCAATTACCAAAAATCAATAGAATAATTAAATAAATTCTCAAAGAGGTGCGAGATATGCACTTTGACACAATGGGGGGTGGGGGCGTGGGCTCTCCCCTAGGTGTTCAAAAATACTTCTTTATTTTGTTATTTTCATTGAGAATATGTGCCCCAAGGTACAATATAGTACAGCCATATTGGCTGTAGCAACAGTGGCAGAATGTTACCATTCTGTTATCCTTCCCCACACCAAGTCACCCTAAACTAGGGTAACATTTATCCCTATGTTTACCAGCCCGGGTATTAAAAGGCCTCTAACGACGTAACCCCTTAAATTAGGTATTCTTCTCTTAGACCACACTACCGTTCTATTTTCAGTCTAAATAAATAGATTTATCTCCACCTGAACGTGTATTTGCTCGTCATAGAACAACAGTGTGGTCTGGGAAAGGCACACCTAATATAAGGTGTTACGTCAAAAATGGGGAAATGGGCGAAATGAGACCAACCAAGTCTTTTTATTTAGATAATGAAACCTGTTTCACTGTCTAAATAAATGGACTTATCCGCATTTGAAAGTTTTGTTTGTTCATCATAGAAAAGCAGTGTGGTCTGGGAAAAACACACCTAATTAAAGGTATTGCGTCGAAAATAAGTCGTATATACGGGGAGATGAGATCAATCAAGTATACAACTATAAACTCAACATTTCGTTTGCAAATAGAAGACACGGAAAGCTTTGCCACCTACATTGGAAATTTGTTTTACATTTGGGCAAGATTAAAGAAGAAAATTTACATCAAGACTTTGAATGAACTTTGTCATTGAACTCTCTCTGAAAAAATTCTAGTGAATAATCCGGAAGTTCATTATTTCGTGAATGACCCGAAAAGTTAATAATTTTTTTGTGTATAAATATGCTAGTTTCAATTTTATTATTTTAGTATTTCTACTGATGACAGTCGCTGTGTATGTGATCGAAATATCTGGACTTTTTTACCTGTTTTTTCACTGTCTAAATAAATGGATTTACCCCCATTTGGACGTTTATTTGTAAGGCCTCTAACACAGCATAAATATTATACAGTATGGAAAATTCCTATACTCTCCATTCAAAATTTTTGGGATACATCGGTCGTAGACCTTTCGTCATAGCTTCGCCTTCGCGTATGCACAATGGTAAAGTTTTAGCGCATTGCGATGAGAATATAGGAGACCTGTTGAAGTTATTGATGTGACACTTTTTGAATAACAAAATTTAAGTATCAAGGAGGGGTGCATCAGGATTTTAGAAAAAACATAAGTGGGGCATAACCCAAAATCAGGTGGGAACCACTTTGCTAGAGTATCTCACTTTCATACGATATCCATATCAAAGCAACCAAATAAATCATATAGAAAATGTTCTGAGAAAAGTACTAAGGCACACACGTACTCGACTGGGGAGGGGGCATTGAGACTCAAACACACGCTCCCTTAAATCGAGGAATCTTAATATTTTTAATATAGTTTCTTACATTTTTCTGAATTTTTTCCAAGTTAACCTCCCACCCTAACTTAAAAATACTGCTGCCGAGTGATTGTAGAAGCGACTTTTTGCCAAAAATTTACTTGGAAATTTACCAAAGATGTCCACAAGGAAAAAAGATTGTGTCAAAATTCTTTCTGATTTAGCTGAGAACACCTGAGTACCAAGATATAAAGAACAAGATTAGATATACGATAAGACGACAGTTTGGAATAGCAGTTTTCCTATCTATATGATTAATCTGACGAAGATACAGAAAACACTTTAAAACAAATAAGTGTTGATACAGGATTTTCAAACCAATTTCTTGAGCTCCCCGCTTCTGCCGTACAAGCATAACAATAAATCAACAAGTAATACATATCATTCATGAGCCTTCACTTTTTTCTTTATCAAAAGGTGAGACCCCCAGGGTTGACAATGGTGAGAGAAAAAATGACTAGATTTTAGTGATTTTGTGGTTGATTTAGCGATTTTTTGCTTTAGGCAATATAAAAAAAAAACAATAAAAATGGTGATAAATCACTAGCGTGACAACCCTGGTGACCACAGAGAAAACGAGTGTAATACAGGCGCCAAACTCAAATAATTCTGTGGTACCAAATAATTTAGTGCTTGTATCTGTCTATCCTCAGTTTCTCCGGCTTTTAGCAAGTACTATCTTCATTATATATAGATATAGACTTACATATAGATATAGACATATAGATTTGAGGTACCCCCTTTTTTTTTACATGGTAACATAGGACAAATCATATACTTTTTCTCAGTGGGTGTGTCCAAATAGTATCGGGTAACCTATAAGAGCTGGAACCACTGGCGATTTTTCTGACACTCTCTTTCCCTATTTTTTCTTTTATTTACTCTTTTTTAAGAATAAATTTGTCAACTTGGCGAATTATTGGCACCTTTGTCACATCCCCTCCCAAAGATTTTGCTCATTGGCACCCTTGTCACATTGGGACCCTCCCCCCCCCCCAAATATTTTGCTCCAGATCCGCCCCTGATTTGAACTTGCGCTAGCATAAAAAAAAAATCTGTCAACGCCATCTAGCATTCGGTGACACAAGGCATTTTTCAGTGTAACTATAGGAATAAATAATTGAATTAGTGTAATTAGTAAAATTTGTGTGGTAATGAGTATTTGATCTCACATCCTGACAGAAAAATGATCGCAGAGCTTGAAAAAAATGCCAAGTGACACCAACCGCTAGAAGGCTTGGATAGTTTTATTTTTCTTTTTTTTTGTCGACACCAGAGCCAGTTCCCACTCTCTTAACTTACCCATCTTACAAGTTACTCATATAAGCTACTCTTTGGTTTCGACTATAGAGTAGCTCCAACACAGCTCTTTACACCCTTTTTAACGCTGATTACATTACCCAGGAAACTGGTAGGCCTAAACAATCATGACAATACAACATCATTTTTTTCACAACGCAACAACACACAGCATTTTTCACAGGAAAGGTAGTGTATTTTTGGCAAACGGTTTTAAATTCATAAAACATGGACACATAACGAAGACAACGTGCTTAGCCAAGCTATTCAGTTGCATATTAAGTGAGTTAGCAAGCAACGCCAGAAATCTTACATTGAAAATATTCTAACATACTGAAAAAAATCTCTCTGACTTAAAAGGCAGCCTAAAAAACGTACAAAACAAATGCAAATCTATAAAGCAATCCTAGTTCAAAAGACGGCGTAAAATACGCTCCTGTTGCATAATCTTCGGCTGTTTTTTACGTTGAAAAACGCTCTGTCTTTCTAGCCCTTAAGCTTTTGTATTGCCCCTCCCCTTACCTTACCTTAGGTAGAGTATTACGTCCTCGAGGGGAAAGACAGGAGAAAACAGTTGATAGTATTTCAAACGGCTGAGATTAAAAAAAAGGCATGGCTTTTCAACTATGCTGAGTAAAATGGCTGTCTCAAAATTTTGATCGGACAATTTTGGGATAAAGCCTTTCTACTACTACTGCTACTAACAACTCACAGCAGCAGCAAGCACCAGAGACCAACCCAGCTACACTCGCTTCTCCTCCATTCCAACCTATTCAAAGCCTCCCTCTTTACACCCTCCCAGGGTGTAAGAAATTTCTTCCAAATATTAAAACTGATTTTAAGTCATAGTTACAATTCAGATAAAGTCACACAGTAACGAAATTTAAAGTCACAGAACAAAATAAGACGCACTCTTCCAAATATAGGGGGGGGGGGTATTTGTATTTATTTGGTAATGAAAACTACGAAAAAAGGTGCTTTTCAGCGAATATTCCAAAAGCACCATTTGTCAAAATCTCGGGGGAGGACGGAGAGGGGGGGGGGGGTGGGAAACATTCTAGACCTAAGAACAAAATAAGTTTACCCTCTTCCCACTGTGCTTTTCTTCTTTTGTGATATGATCTTCTCCAAGGGTGGCGCCAAGTTTTACGGGGTGTAATTTCCTTATCTGGCAAAAACGCAGCCAATGATCCTTCAAGCATATCTGGGTTTCCACAGATGGCGTGCGCTGTATCACAGTAGTAGCCACACTGAAAGAAGAGTACAAAGGGTTGTAAACTGTGTAAAGACAGAAAATAATTTTCAGTTTCACTGAATATGGTTGGTATTAAGCACTAAGAAATTGAATGAAGGACTCCAAACATGGTCACGCCGGTGAGGGACGGGTTGAAAGTCCAGCCTCAGCTTAAGGATGGACTATCAGAACAATTATTTGAAAAAAAAATCACCGCACAAATTTTAAACTTCAAATAGAATTTGTTGTGTTTTTTTACTGAGATTTGCGTACTGAAGGCCATCCTGTCATTTGACGGAAATCCATGTCACATCTTAACGAAGAGCCTAGTTTTACAAACTAAACAAATAAATAGCCTAAATAAGAATGTACTTAGAATCAAGGGCTTCTAACAAATGGAAAACTAGAAAATTGGGGAATTAAGCACAAACTTTTAAACAGGCGACTTCCCTTTCTTAATTAATATATAACCAAACTTTAGTAAAGCCTTTATTCCAAATAGTGGTAAGTTATATCCAAGTCATTGACACTTAAACCTTCGTGAAATGAATACAACTGCCCCTGGAAGCTCGCATGAGTGATTCAAACCTACCCGTTGGAAGTCCTTGAGGACTGATAACCCAAATGTAAAAAAAAAAACAAAAAAAAAACTAAGGAAACCTCTAATCCACAATAGGCAATAAAAACTAATGCGTAAAAAAGTAATATTGTTTATTTCCAGTAACACCAAGTTATATGTAAGCAATTTACTAAATTCAGCCAACACATGATCAATAGAACTACCCTTGGATGCTCAGAGGTGTGAGTCAACCCTACTCGTTAGAAGTCATTCAGGATTGATGAACCGTGTGGCAAAAGTAGCCAAGAAAATCTATCCTCCCTATTGGGCCTATATATCCTCCCTATCCTCCCTAATGAGTTGTTGTTGGTAGAATATATTACGTTGTAATATTATTTATAGCATTATTATGTTGTTGCGTTATTATGATTATGTTGTTGCGTTATTATTATTATTATGATGATCCATGTAATTTATATGTAACATAGCAATATTAAAAATGAGTTTGTCCTAAGGTGGCCCTCAGGGTTTTCGAATGCTGCGATGAGTTTTTGTTCATAATAGTCGTTATGTAGTTATTATTATGTGGTCATCTTGTAATCACTATATTTTTATTATAATGGTATTATTATGCTGCATTATTATATGTAGTAGTATTATTGTGTTTTTAGTAGTAGTTATATGTTAGTTAGTGTAATGTTAGTAGCATCCTACATCTATTTTTCTATCGTAATTAAAGAACTATAACATTTTAACATTTTTTTGTGAGCGGGGGGGGGGGGAGCTATAGCCCCAACTTAGATTTACTGTCCGCTCTCCAACAGTAAGCAAGCTCCATCGCAGAATTTAACAAATAAAAATATATAGAGAGAAAAAAACGATCATAATATTTAAACAAAGCAGTGGACAAAAAAAAACGAAAAAAACGAATAGCATACTTTAAATAATAAAAATCCGAATATTTCGACTCCATGTCCGGGAGCCTTTATCAACATAGTTTATTTCTGGAGAGTCTCTATCTGTAGAAAACCGATTAAATATATCATTGGAGCTCAAATGATTTCTTAGACCGCATTGCCTTTCAATTCACTGAATTTAACAAATGAAAATATAAAGGAAAAACGGGTATAATATTTAAACAAAGAAAATCCCAATATTTCTACTCCACTTACGATAGTCTTTATAAAGAGAATTTATTTCCGGAGAGCCTAAGGCCTATTTCCGTTGGTAAAGGCTCTCAGACGTTGAGTCGAAATATTCGGATTTTTATTTTTTTAAGTTTTTTTTATCCACTGTTTTTTTTTATATATTATACCCGTTTCTCTGAATAGAAAGGCAGTGTGGTCTAAGAAATTATTTAAGCACCAACGATTTATCTTTTCTCACTTTTCTACTGAAATAATAGAAAACGAAGTTTAGTCATCTATCTTTTTTCTTTTCCACACCCAAGGGCAGATATAATTTCCTGTTTCGAAAAGTTGACATAATTTTTGTGTCCCCAAGGAGATTCTAACTTGTGGTTAGGTAAGCATTTCTTTAGTAATCTATTATCTAGTCAGCTTAAAATGCTTTTGTCTTGTTAAAAAAGGCATATATACCCAAATCATAATAGCTTGGACTGTTTGAACACAAAAACAGATTAAAGAAATAAACACATTCATCACCTTGGGTTCGTGGTTTGAAATCAAAAGGAAACGGTCGCTATGTTAGAGGAAGCAAATTGTCACGATTGTGACCACTCGTGTGCGTGGCATGACACAGATATGCTGCTCCTAATTCGACGCGATCGTTGAAATTACTAATTAAAATTGCACTATTTAAGAGGTGTATCTGTTTCAGTAAAGCACAAACGGCCCGCTATCTATAATAATGATAATTTGATGAGCTAGGGTAATTCCATTTTTTTTATTTTTAATTATAAAAAAAAAACAGATTATACTGATTATGGAAATTTAGCCACTTGGCCCGGACGTATAGAATTTCAAGATTTTTAATAAATTAAGTGGAATCTAATTTAATGGAATTTAATCAATACGGATAATTTCTAAAATGTTTAAACAAATATTGATAGCTTATCCCATGTAATAGAAGATTTAGTCGGCCTTTAGGGGAGAGTAGGGATCCTGGAGGGATCTTGGAGTGGATCGAATGTGAATATATATATATATTGTTATAATTGTTATATATATATGAATATATATATATATATATATATATATATATATACTATAATATATATATATATATATATATATATAATTATATATATATATATATATATAATATATATATATTATATATATATATATATATATATATATATATATATATATATATATATATATTATATATATATATTATATATATATATATATATATATATTATATAATATATATATATTGTTTACGGTTTTCGGCCATGGCGATTCCTATGATGTAATTTTTGTTTCAACCCTATTTGGTTTCAAAATAGTTAATTTTGAGTTATTATTTGCCTATGTTCGTCTTTTACTAGGTTGCAGCTACTACGCTACTACTACAACAGCGCTTTTTGTCCACAAAAGTTTGCGACAAAGCGCTTTTTGTCCGAATTTGAATCTAAAACAGGCTGGAAATTGCTTAAGGAAAAAATTCATCTGTTTCTGCCATACATTCAAAAAAGCATGATATTTTTTTCAGGGGGCGGGGGGATTGTACGCAACCAGCCAGCCTCTGGCTACCCAATTTAGATATTAAAATGTCACTTTTCCTTTTTGCGACGGGTTGCCCACTCTCCACCCTTGTGTGCATGTCAAGGTGCATCTTATTTCCCCACGCATATCACACTTCCGCCATGCCAGGCACAAAAACCGCCCTCTGGTTAGCTTACCAATTAGCTACCAGAGAGTATAGGATACTCAAGTTTTTTCTTTTTTCCAAGGGGATGTCAGCACCCTGTCCTGGTTTAAATCTCGCAGTGTCTCTTGTTCCACTACAATCCCACAGCGCATGGCGCATGCATAGCGTGCATCATGGCACCGTGCATGGCGCACGCGTTTTCAAACGCATAGCGTGCATCAGCTTGTGTACCCGATTTTCGAAGATAGGCCACCCCTTGGTTTTTAGTTACAACTCAAATTAATAAGAAATTATCCACCACGCAATAAAACGGATTTTCCCCTAAATTTCAGATTCCCTTCTCAGAGGCGGAAAAAAGTATACAAATCCTCTTTTCAATTACGTAATGACTACAAAAATTTTTTTTTGTCATTGAGACTCCCCTCCTGCGAAAAAAAATTGATTTGAGCCCAACGCAAATTTAGATACAACAGTGAAATATACCTAGTGCCTTTTTTGTAACACAAGCCCCGCCCCCTCCTAAGTTTGAGACCTCTCTCGAGAATAGTTCCTACTTGCGTGTCTCTGCTTCGATCTATTAAATTCTGCTGTTAATTCTACGGGCAATTGAGGTCAATGCTTAGTTTCAAAAATTTGATGTATTTGTGGTGTTTCTAAGGGAATTCTTACTTGCGATTAGAGAAAGCAATTCTGCAATAATTTATTTCCCAGTCAATTTCAGCTTAGTTTGTTTTATTGAAAAAGGTCAGGTTTGCTTACAAATCAAAAAAGTTTGACTATTTAGCAGCAAAGGACGCTTACAGAAATAATTATTTGGCTTCTCTTTCTAACATTCGCAAAAACAAATTCCTTTGAAATGAGCAGAAAAACTCAGAGCACTAGAATTAAAACTTTACCAATATAAAGGGAAGATATTCCCTAGCATTTTTGGCAAAAATATATATTTTCTGCTTCACAATGGTGGAAAACGCCACTTTGCTGTGGCACAATTCGTTTTGTTACCTCTCAACAACACTCTCAATCAACCTCTCAATCAACACTAGGTCTTGCGATTTTGATTCAAATAAACCCTCTATCAATATTCTATAACCACTGGGTAAATATAATCAGTCCTGGGAAAAAATGAGTCACATCAGAGCCACCTACGCAAAAACAGTGATTTTACTTATTGCTCAAGGTGGAAACTTAAAGTCTCCAGTTAGGGTTTTCATAAATGACAATTCCAATGGTGAGTCTTTCCTTTAGGCAATTGTTTGGGGGTAATCAGGCTCCTTTCAAAATCCCCAAAATAAAAGTCCAAAGCTAGAGTCCAAAGTGGCACTTAAAGAAAAAACTACAAAAAACGGAAAAATAAAGATCAGATTGACTTTTGTTCAAAAATTTTAGAAATGTTCCAAAGAAGGACAAGGAGAAATACAATTTGAACAAACAGAGCCAGCATAGTCTGCAGAGGGCCAGCACAGGGCCATCATTAGTAAAGAAGAACACGATGCTAAAACTAAAATTTGCGAAAACAAAAATTTATTAATTAAAACAGGCATAAAAATGGTAGCTATAGAAATCCATATGCAGCATTAGCAAATTATGTTTCTCCGAAACAAGTGCCAAAATCCAGAAGGAGGAAAGTAAATTTGGCAGACAATTAGCAAATGGAATCCTTATATCTGTATACAGAAATTGACACTTGTCATTCAGGAGACTAACGTGCCAAAAATACACGCTGCCTCAATGTAACAGATATGCAATAAAAGGAGATACAGAAATTAATTTATGTGCAAGTTCATCTGAGACAATTGACGACATCAAGCAAGAAAGAAGAATATAATTACACACACACACACACACACACACATATATAATATATATATATATATTATATCTATATATATATAATATATATATATATATATATATATACTAATATATATATATTATATATATATATATATATAATATATTAATAATATTAATATATATATATATATTATATATATACTATATATATATAATATATATATTAATAATATATATTAATATATATATATATATATAATATATATATATATACTATATATATGATATATATATATATATATTATATATATATATATTATATATATATATATATATAGTTGCCTACAAATTTCGTATAATTAATTAGCTCTTAGATTCATTTTTTTAGGAACTAACTCTTAATTTAACTTATACGCGACAGAAAAACACTCAAATGAAGTCTTATATAGATTAAAAAAAACTTTTTCCACAAGATAAGTTTTTCAAAGAAAAGTAAAGAACTCCATTAAACAAAAAATGAGCAAAAAAAAAAAAAAAAAATCAAATAGTCTACCTAGCGTGAAACTACTACAAATCAGCATCAATAAATAAATGAACCCAAAACGAAAAGAAATTACAATAAATAACCGAGTCAAACTCAAAACGAGCAGAAATTAATATAAGTTGTGCTCAAAACCCCTATGCCTTCCGAAGGCCAGAACAAAATTTGCACTTTACTATATAACTTTAATAAATCAAATAATATTAACATTTTGATTACTAAATATCAGTATATGTATATTAAACTGACAATGCACATTCATTTGTATTTTTTTCAGTGAAGTGCAAATTTTGTTCTGGCGTTGGGAAGGCATAGGGGTTTTGAGCCCAACTTATGTAAATTTCTGCTCGTTTTGAGTTTGACTCGGTTATTTACTGTAATTTCTGTCTGTTTTTGGTTTCATTTATTTATCGATCCTGATTTGTGGTAGTTTCAAGCTTGGTAGATTATTTGATTTTATTTTTGCTCATTTTTTGTTTAATGAAGTTCTTTACTTTTCTTTGAAAAACTTATTTGGTGGAAAAAGTTTGTTTTAATTAATTTCTGTTCGTTTTATATTGACATAGTCTTTTTAGGGAAAAAGAAAATAATGCTTTAAATCTTTTCTTTTTTTTTAGACTTTATAGTTTGGCCTGCTATTTGTATGCTGGAGAAAAATTTTCAGCAATTTTTAATAACATACACCCTTTTAAAAATCTGGACACAAATAGTAGTGTTTAATTTTGTTTCATTACTCCTCTAGTTGACCTGAAATGGAAAACTTGATACCATTTGCAAAAAAATCTGTTTAATTTCTTTGATAGCTTGGATACACTTACGCTATTTTGATTTGGTTAAATTTTAAGAGCAAAAGTAGCCCCTAAAGTTTGAACGTAATACCCTCAGTCGTTCTTGGGATACTGCTAAGGTGCCTTTATGATGAATTAGCATTAACACTGTGCATTTTGATTTAATCTTAAGGCAACATTTAGTTTTTGAACATAATGGGCAAAGGAGAGGGGGATTAGTTACCCTCCAATTACTTTCGACTATTAAAAAGGGCATGAGGCCTTTCTATTTTCAATCGAATGAGCCCTTTTCGAAGTTCCGACGACAACTCCTTCGATACGAAGTGCCCTGGTCTAAACAACAACAACAACAACAACAAAAACACATTATACCCACATCGATCTTTACTATAAAAATGTCAAGCCTTCCAATCACTTTCGACTATTAAAAAGGGCACTAGGTCTTTCGATTTCCAATCGAATGAGCCCTTTTTGAAACGACAACGCTTTCTATAAACACCTTATATGCCCTCAGGGCATAAATTACAACCCTTACCCTAAGTGCTGTTAGGGTGGTTGTCATCCTCTAAGACTAATTTCCAGAACTTTCAACTACGTTAAACAAAATGGCTATCTCAAAATTTTGATTGAATATATTTGGGGAAATGGTGGGCGTGAGAGGGGTGGTAGTCACTCTCCAATCACTTTCAACTATTAAAAATAGCACTAGCCCTTTCAATTTCCAATCAAATTATTATTATTATTATTCATTTATTGCCCGTCAAAAAAAGGTACAAAAGATACAGTAGACGGAGTAATCACTAAAGAAAACAAAAAGAAAAAATAAGAAGAAAAAGAAGGACACAAATACAC
>CM051275.1:46282559-46310377 GCA_027921565.1 Artemia sinica
GCATCTACTCGCTCTTGCACATTTTGGTCTCTTCTACTGCTTCAGATATTAAGGATATAACGGATGTGTTTCTATAAGTAAGGGAAATATTTGCTACGGATGGCTCTCTGGACTAAAACATACTCCCTATCCTCGCGGTATGGAGTGGCTAGTCCAGTGTCCGCGATGCAGAAAAGAAATGAGAGATATCGGAGGCAGATTATTGCGGAAAGCACCTCTGTAATATAAAAGCTCCTTTGAAAAATTAAATCTCTTTCCAGTTAGACATGGGACAGTGGCAGGCAATTATCAACGATGTACAGGGGGATCCCAATCCAATTGACGTGCCTGGATTTAGATAAATTTCTGAAAAATTAAAGTCAGTCTAATTAAGACACAACTCCAGCTACTCCTGCGAGATGGAGCCAAAAATTTACATTTTTTTATCCAAAAAAGAACTTATCCAGTCACTTTTACTAGAAAAAAGCGATATACCTTTTACTTTATCTGTTACTTTCACCCATAAAATAACTCCATCAGCCAATCCTGCTAGAAAAAACAATCAATCTTGTTCATTGACTTTTTTATCTTTTCCTTTCATCTAAAACAGAACTCCTCCAGTCACTCCTACTGGAAAAGGCATTTTCCTTTCACCCAAAAAGGAGCTCTTCAAGATACTCTCACTATACCTTTATATTCTTTTCACCCATAATATAACTCCTTCAGCCAATTCTGCTAGAAAAAACAATGAATCTTGTTCATTGATTTTTTCATTTTTTTCCTTTCATCTAAAATAGAACTCCTCCAGTCACTTCCTACTGGAATTAAAAAAAAAACCCAAGCTTTTTTAAACTGAAAGTAAGGAGCGACATTAAAACTTAAAACGAACAGAAATTATTCCGTATATGAAAGGGGCTGTCCCCTCCTCAACGCCTCGCTCTTTACGCTAAAGTTTGACTCTGTCTCACAACTGTATTTTTTTAAAACAATAAAAAACTTTAGCGTAAAGAGCGAGGCGTGTGAGGAGGGACAGCCCCTTTGCATATACGGAATAATTTCTGTTCGTTTTAAGTTTTAATGTCGCTCCTTACTTTCAGGTTTAAAAAAACTTGTTTTCTTTATTTAATTTCGGATCGTTTTTTAGTTAGTGCAGGGGATGTTTCCCCCCCTCTTAAAAAATCGAGTAAATTTTCTCAGGCTCGTAGCCTTTGATGAGTAATACTAAACTTAATAAAATTTATATATTTAGAATCAGCATTATAACACATTCTTTTGATACATTTATTGACATCAAAATTCTCGTTTTTAAAAGTTTCGATTACTAGTGAGCCCGTATCGCTTGTTTTTTTTATTGTTTTTTTTATTACGTATCATGTTATACGTATATGAGGGGGTTCTCCCCTTAGTCAATACCACGCTCTTTACGTTAAAGTTAAAAAAATTTTGATTCACAAACCCCATGAATCACAAGGGCCGTTTAATTAGAATAGATAGCTCTTTTGAAAGCACTAAAAAAAAACTGTAGCGTAAAGAGCGAGGTATTGACTTGGGGGAGAACCCCCTCACATACGTTATAATTTCTGTTCGTTTGTAAGTTCTAATATTCCTTCTTAACATTTCAGTTGAAAAACTTGTTTTTTTTATTTAATTCTGATCGTTTTTTAAATAATGCTTGGAAATCCGGCGCCCCTTCATAGAAAATTTCCCTCCTTACCCCAAAGAAACATCCTCAGGAAAATATTCTCAAGATTAACCCCTTGTATAGCCCCCCCCCCCCTCCAGAAAAAATCCTTCCTGAAAATGGTTGTATACTGTCCCAATAACCAATAAATAATGCTGGCAAGTCCGGCGCCCCCTTCATGGCAATTTCCCTTCCCCCATGAAAAACTTCCTTCATGAAACAGATCTCCAACATAACCACCGACCCACCCTTCCCTCCACTACCAGAAAAAAACCTCCTGAAAACTTCTGTATACTTCCCAATAACCAATACTATATGTTAACAGGGTAAAGTTCATAACTTTTAGCCCTCCCTCTGGGAACTTCGGGGAGTAAGTCATCCTAAAAGACATAATTTATCATATTTTAGACCATGCTGAGACAAAAATGGCTATCTCAAAATTTGATCGGGTGACTTTGGGAAAAAAATAAGCGTGGGAGGGGGCCTAGTTGCCCTCCATTTTTTTGGTCACTTAAAAAGGGCACTAGAAACTTTTAATTTCCGTTCAATGAGCCCTCCCACGATATTCTAGGACCAACTGGGTCGATACGATCACCCTGTGGAAAAAAAAAAAAAAAAAAACAAACAAAACAAAAAACAAAATAACACGCATCCGTGATCTTCTTCTGGCAAAAAATGTAAAATTCCAACATTTTTGCAAATAGGAGCATTGAAACCTCTACAGTAGGGTTCTCTGATACGCTGAATATGATGGTGTGATTTTCATTAGGTTCTATAACTTTTAGGGGTCTTTCCCCCTTTTTGTGAAAATCAGGCCAAATTTCTCAGGCGCGTAACTTTTGATGGGTAGCACTAAACTGATGAAAGTTATAATATTGAAATCAGCATTGAATCTGATTCTTTTGATATATCTATTGGTATCAAAAAACCCGTTTTTCTAGAGTTTCGGTTAGCCATTGAGGCCCTAACGCCCCGGCGTGCCGTGGAGGTTCGCGCCTTACCTACAGTTTCGTTACCCCGAAACTGTTTGTGAAAGACCTTTTCCTTTCACCCAAAAAGGAGCTCTTCAAGATACTCTCACTATACCTTTATATTCTTTTCACCCATAATATAACTCCTTCAGCCAATTCTGCTAGAAAAAACAATGAATCTTGTTCATTGATTTTTTCATTTTTTTCCTTTCATCTAAAATAGAACTCCTCCAGTCACTCCTACTGGAAAAGGCCTTTTCCTTTCACCCAAAAAGGAGCTCTTCAAGATACTCTCACTATACCTTTATATTCTTTTCACCCATAATATAACTCCTTCAGCCAATTCTGCTAGAAAAAACAATGAATCTTGTTCATTGATTTTTTCATTTTTTTTCCTTTCATCTAAAATAGAACTCCTCCAGTCCACTCCTACTGGAAAAGGCCTTTTCCTTTCACCCAAAAAGGAGCTCTTCAAGATACTCTCACTATACCTTTATATTCTTTTCACCCATAATATAACTCCTTCAGCCAATTCTGCTAGAAAAAACAATGAATCTTGTTCATTGATTTTTTCATTTTTTTTCCTTTCATCTAAAATAGAACTCCTCCAGTCACTCCTACTGGAAAAGGCCTTTTCCTTTCACCCAAAAAGGAGCTCTTCAAGATACTCTCACTATACCTTTATATTCTTTTCACCCATAATATAACTCCTTCAGCCAATTCTGCTAGAAAAAACAATGAATCTTGTTCATTGATTTTTTCATTTTTTTTCCTTTCATCTAAAATAGAACTCCTCCAGTCCGTCACTCCTACTGAAAAGGCCTTTTCCTTTCACCCAAAAAGGAGCTCTTCAAGATACTCTCACTATACCTTTATATTCTTTTCACCCATAATATAACTCCTTCAGCCAATTCTGCTAGAAAAAACAATGAATCTTGTTCATTGATTTTTTCATTTTTTTTCCTTTCATCTAAAATAGAACTCCTCCAGTCACTCCTACTGGAAAAGGCCTTTTCCTTTCACCCAAAAAGGAGCTCTTCAAGATACTCTCACTATACCTTTATATTCTTTTCACCCATAATATAACTCCTTCAGCCAATTCTGCTAGAAAAAACAATGAATCTTGTTCATTGATTTTTTCATTTTTTTCCTTTCATCTAAAATAGAACTCCTCCAGTCACTCCTACTGGAAAAGGCCTTTTCCTTTCACCCAAAAAGGAGCTCTTCAAGATACTCTCACTATACCTTTATATTCTTTTCACCCATAATATAACTCCTTCAGCCAATTCTGCTAGAAAAAACAATGAATCTTGTTCATTGATTTTTTCATTTTTTTCCTTTCATCTAAAATAGAACTCCTCCAGTCACTCCTACTGGAAAAGGCCTTTTCCTTTCACCCAAAAAGGAGCTCTTCAAGATTCTCTCACTATACCTTTATATTCTTTTCACCCATAATATAACTCCTTCAGCCAATTCTGCTAGAAAAAACAATGAATCTTGTTCATTGATTTTTTCATTTTTTTCCTTTCATCTAAAATAGAACTCCTCCAGTCACTCCTACTGGAAAAGGCCTTTTCCTTTCACCCAAAAAGGAGCTCTTCAAGATACTCTCACTATACCTTTATATTCTTTTCACCCATAATATAACTCCTTCAGCCAATTCTGCTAGAAAAAACAATGAATCTTGTTCATTGATTTTTTCATTTTTTTCCTTTCATCTAAAATAGAACTCCTCCAGTCACTCCTACTGGAAAAGGCCTTTTCCTTTCACCCAAAAAGGAGCTCTTCAAGATACTCTCACTATACCTTTATATTCTTTTCACCCATAATATAACTCCTTCAGCCAATTCTGCTAGAAAAAACAATGAATCTTGTTCATTGATTTTTTCATTTTTTTCCTTTCATCTAAAATAGAACTCCTCCAGTCACTCCTACTGGAAAAGGCCTTTTCCTTTCACCCAAAAAGGAGCTCTTCAAGATACTCTCACTATACCTTTATATTCTTTTCACCCATAATATAACTCCTTCAGCCAATTCTGCTAGAAAAAACAATGAATCTTGTTCATTGATTTTTTCATTTTTTTCCTTTCATCTAAAATAGAACTCCTCCAGTCACTCCTACTGGAAAAGGCCTTTCCTTTCACCCAAAAAGGAGCTCTTCAAGATACTCTCACTATACCTTTATATTCTTTTCACCCATAATATAACTCCTTCAGCCAATTCTGCTAGAAAAAACAATGAATCTTGTTCATTGATTTTTTCATTTTTTTCCTTTCATCTAAAATAGAACTCCTCCAGTCACTCCTACTGGAAAAGGCCTTTTCCTTTCACCCAAAAAGGAGCTCTTCAAGATACTCTCACTATACCTTTATATTCTTTTCACCCATAATATAACTCCTTCAGCCAATTCTGCTAGAAAAAACAATGAATCTTGTTCATTGATTTTTTCATTTTTTTCCTTTCATCTAAAATAGAACTCCTCCAGTCACTCCTACTGGAAAAGGCCTTTTCCTTTCACCCAAAAAGGAGCTCTTCAAGATACTCTCACTATACCTTTATATTCTTTTCACCCATAATATAACTCCTTCAGCCAATTCTGCTAGAAAAAACAATGAATCTTGTTCATTGATTTTTTCATTTTTTTCCTTTCATCTAAAATAGAACTCCTCCAGTCACTCCTACTGGAAAAGGCCTTTTCCTTTCACCCAAAAAGGAGCTCTTCAAGATACTCTCACTATACCTTTATATTCTTTTCACCCATAATATAACTCCTTCAGCCAATTCTGCTAGAAAAAACAATGAATCTTGTTCATTGATTTTTTCATTTTTTTCCTTTCATCTAAAATAGAACTCCTCCAGTCACTCCTACTGGAAAAGGCCTTTTCCTTTCACCCAAAAAGGAGCTCTTCAAGATACTCTCACTATACCTTTATATTCTTTTCACCCATAATATAACTCCTTCAGCCAATTCTGCTAGAAAAAACAATGAATCTTGTTCATTGATTTTTTCATTTTTTTTCCTTTCATCTAAAATAGAACTCCTCCAGTCACTCCTACTGGAAAAGGCCTTTTCCTTTCACCCAAAAAGGAGCTCTTCAAGATACTCTCACTATACCTTTATATTCTTTTCACCCATAATATAACTCCTTCAGCCAATTCTGCTAGAAAAAACAATGAATCTTGTTCATTGATTTTTTCATTTTTTTCCTTTCATCTAAAATAGAACTCCTCCAGTCACTCCTACTGGAAAAGGCCTTTTCCTTTCACCCAAAAAGGAGCTCTTCAAGATACTCTCACTATACCTTTATATTCTTTTCACCCATAATATAACTCCTTCAGCCAATTCTGCTAGAAAAAACAATGAATCTTGTTCATTGATTTTTTCATTTTTTCCTTTCATCTAAAATAGAACTCCTCCAGTCACTCCTACTGGAAAAGGCCTTTTCCTTTCACCCAAAAAGGAGCTCTTCAAGATACTCTCACTATACCTTTATATTCTTTTCACCCATAATATAACTCCTTCAGCCAATTCTGCTAGAAAAAACAATGAATCTTGTTCATTGATTTTTTCATTTTTTTCCTTTCATCTAAAATAGAACTCCTCCAGTCACTCCTACTGGAAAAGGCCTTTTCCTTTCACCCAAAAAGGAGCTCTTCAAGATACTCTCACTATACCTTTATATTCTTTTCACCCATAATATAACTCCTTCAGCCAATTCTGCTAGAAAAAACAATGAATCTTGTTCATTGATTTTTTCATTTTTTTCCTTTCATCTAAAATAGAACTCCTCCAGTCACTCCTACTGGAAAAGGCCTTTTCCTTTCACCCAAAAAGGAGCTCTTCAAGATACTCTCACTATACCTTTATATTCTTTTCACCCATAATATAACTCCTTCAGCCAATTCTGCTAGAAAAAACAATGAATCTTGTTCATTGATTTTTCATTTTTTTCCTTTCATCTAAAATAGAACTCCTCCAGTCACTCCTACTGGAAAAGGCCTTTTCCTTTCACCCAAAAAGGAGCTCTTCAAGATACTCTCACTATACCTTTATATTCTTTTCACCCATAATATAACTCCTTCAGCCAATTCTGCTAGAAAAAAACAATGAATCTTGTTCATTGATTTTTTCATTTTTTTCCTTTCATCTAAAATAGAACTCCTCCAGTCACTCCTACTGGAAAAGCCTTTTCCTTTCACCCAAAAAGGAGCTCTTCAAGATACTCTCACTATACCTTTATATTCTTTTCACCCATAATATAACTCCTTCAGCCAATTCTGCTAGAAAAAACAATGAATCTTGTTCATTGATTTTTTCATTTTTTTCCTTTCATCTAAAATAGAACTCCTCCAGTCACTCCTACTGGAAAAGGCCTTTTCCTTTCACCCAAAAAGGAGCTCTTCAAGATACTCTCACTATACCTTTATATTCTTTTCACCCATAATATAACTCCTTCAGCCAATTCTGCTAGAAAAAACAATGAATCTTGTTCATTGATTTTTTCATTTTTTTCCTTTCATCTAAAATAGAACTCCTCCAGTCACTCCTACTGGAAAAGGCCTTTTCCTTTCACCCAAAAAGGAGCTCTTCAAGATACTCTCACTATACCTTTATATTCTTTTCACCCATAATATAACTCCTTCAGCCAATTCTGCTAGAAAAAACAATGAATCTTGTTCATTGATTTTTTCATTTTTTTCCTTTCATCTAAAATAGAACTCCTCCAGTCACTCCTACTGGAAAAGGCCTTTTCCTTTCACCCAAAAAGGAGCTCTTCAAGATACTCTCACTATACCTTTATATTCTTTTCACCCATAATATAACTCCTTCAGCCAATTCTGCTAGAAAAAACAATGAATCTTGTTCATTGATTTTTTCATTTTTTTCCTTTCATCTAAAATAGAACTCCTCCAGTCACTCCTACTGGAAAAGGCCTTTTCCTTTCACCCAAAAAGGAGCTCTTCAAGATACTCTCACTATACCTTTATATTCTTTTCACCCATAATATAACTCCTTCAGCCAATTCTGCTAGAAAAAACAATGAATCTTGTTCATTGATTTTTTCATTTTTTTCCTTTCATCTAAAATAGAACTCCTCCAGTCACTCCTACTGGAAAAGGCCTTTTCCTTTCACCCAAAAAGGAGCTCTTCAAGATACTCTCACTATACCTTTATATTCTTTTCACCCATAATATAACTCCTTCAGCCAATTCTGCTAGAAAAAACAATGAATCTTGTTCATTGATTTTTTCATTTTTTTCCTTTCATCTAAAATAGAACTCCTCCAGTCACTCCTACTGGAAAAGGCCTTTTCCTTTCACCCAAAAAGGAGCTCTTCAAGATACTCTCACTATACCTTTATATTCTTTTCACCCATAATATAACTCCTTCAGCCAATTCTGCTAGAAAAAACAATGAATCTTGTTCATTGATTTTTTCATTTTTTTCCTTTCATCTAAAATAGAACTCCTCCAGTCACTCCTACTGGAAAAGGCCTTTTCCTTTCACCCAAAAAGGAGCTCTTCAAGATACTCTCACTATACCTTTATATTCTTTTCACCCATAATATAACTCCTTCAGCCAATTCTGCTAGAAAAAACAATGAATCTTGTTCATTGATTTTTTCATTTTTTTCCTTTCATCTAAAATAGAACTCCTCCAGTCACTCCTACTGGAAAAGGCCTTTTCCTTTCACCCAAAAAGGAGCTCTTCAAGATACTCTCACTATACCTTTATATTCTTTTCACCCATAATATAACTCCTTCAGCCAATTCTGCTAGAAAAAACAATGAATCTTGTTCATTGATTTTTTCATTTTTTTCCTTTCATCTAAAATAGAACTCCTCCAGTCACTCCTACTGGAAAAGGCCTTTTCCTTTCACCCAAAAAGGAGCTCTTCAAGATACTCTCACTATACCTTTATATTCTTTTCACCCATAATATAACTCCTTCAGCCAATTCTGCTAGAAAAAACAATGAATCTTGTTCATTGATTTTTTCATTTTTTTCCTTTCATCTAAAATAGAACTCCTCCAGTCACTCCTACTGGAAAAGGCCTTTTCCTTTCACCCAAAAAGGAGCTCTTCAAGATACTCTCACTATACCTTTATATTCTTTTCACCCATAATATAACTCCTTCAGCCAATTCTGCTAGAAAAAACAATGAATCTTGTTCATTGATTTTTTCATTTTTTTCCTTTCATCTAAAATAGAACTCCTCCAGTCACTCCTACTGGAAAAGGCCTTTTCCTTTCACCCAAAAAGGAGCTCTTCAAGATACTCTCACTATACCTTTATATTCTTTTCACCCATAATATAACTCCTTCAGCCAATTCTGCTAGAAAAAACAATGAATCTTGTTCATTGATTTTTTCATTTTTTTCCTTTCATCTAAAATAGAACTCCTCCAGTCACTCCTACTGGAAAAGGCCTTTTCCTTTCACCCAAAAAGGAGCTCTTCAAGATACTCTCACTATACCTTTATATTCTTTTCACCCATAATATAACTCCTTCAGCCAATTCTGCTAGAAAAAACAATGAATCTTGTTCATTGATTTTTTCATTTTTTTCCTTTCATCTAAAATAGAACTCCTCCAGTCACTCCTACTGGAAAAGGCCTTTTCCTTTCACCCAAAAGGAGCTCTTCAAGATACTCTCACTATACCTTTATATTCTTTTCACCCATAATATAACTCCTTCAGCCAATTCTGCTAGAAAAAACAATGAATCTTGTTCATTGATTTTTTCATTTTTTTCCTTTCATCTAAAATAGAACTCCTCCAGTCACTCCTACTGGAAAAGGCCTTTTCCTTTCACCCAAAAAGGAGCTCTTCAAGATACTCTCACTATACCTTTATATTCTTTTCACCCATAATATAACTCCTTCAGCCAATTCTGCTAGAAAAAACAATGAATCTTGTTCATTGATTTTTTCATTTTTTTCCTTTCATCTAAAATAGAACTCCTCCAGTCACTCCTACTGGAAAAGGCCTTTTCCTTTCACCCAAAAAGGAGCTCTTCAAGATACTCTCACTATACCTTTATATTCTTTTCACCCATAATATAACTCCTTCAGCCAATTCTGCTAGAAAAAACAATGAATCTTGTTCATTGATTTTTTCATTTTTTTCCTTTCATCTAAAATAGAACTCCTCCAGTCACTCCTACTGGAAAAGGCCTTTTCCTTTCACCCAAAAAGGAGCTCTTCAAGATACTCTCACTATACCTTTATATTCTTTTCACCCATAATATAACTCCTTCAGCCAATTCTGCTAGAAAAAACAATGAATCTTGTTCATTGATTTTTTCATTTTTTTCCTTTCATCTAAAATAGAACTCCTCCAGTCACTCCTACTGGAAAAGGCCTTTTCCTTTCACCCAAAAAGGAGCTCTTCAAGATACTCTCACTATACCTTTATATTCTTTTCACCCATAATATAACTCCTTCAGCCAATTCTGCTAGAAAAAACAATGAATCTTGTTCATTGATTTTTTCATTTTTTTCCTTTCATCTAAAATAGAACTCCTCCAGTCACTCCTACTGGAAAAGGCCTTTTCCTTTCACCCAAAAAGGAGCTCTTCAAGATACTCTCACTATACCTTATATTCTTTTCACCCATAATATAACTCCTTCAGCCAATTCTGCTAGAAAAAACAATGAATCTTGTTCATTGATTTTTTCATTTTTTTCCTTTCATCTAAAATAGAACTCCTCCAGTCACTCCTACTGGAAAAGGCCTTTTCCTTTCACCCAAAAAGGAGCTCTTCAAGATACTCTCACTATACCTTTATATTCTTTTCACCCATAATATAACTCCTTCAGCCAATTCTGCTAGAAAAAACAATGAATCTTGTTCATTGATTTTTTCATTTTTTCCTTTCATCTAAAATAGAACTCCTCCAGTCACTCCTACTGGAAAAGGCCTTTTCCTTTCACCCAAAAAGGAGCTCTTCAAGATACTCTCACTATACCTTTATATTCTTTTCACCCATAATATAACTCCTTCAGCCAATTCTGCTAGAAAAAAACAATGAATCTTGTTCATTGATTTTTTCATTTTTTTCCTTTCATCTAAAATAGAACTCCTCCAGTCACTCCTACTGGAAAAGGCCTTTTCCTTTCACCCAAAAAGGAGCTCTTCAAGATACTCTCACTATACCTTTATATTCTTTTCACCCATAATATAACTCCTTCAGCCAATTCTGCTAGAAAAAACAATGAATCTTGTTCATTGATTTTTTTCATTTTTTTCCTTTCATCTAAAATAGAACTCCTCCAGTCACTCCTACTGGAAAAGGCCTTTTCCTTTCACCCAAAAAGGAGCTCTTCAAGATACTCTCACTATACCTTTATATTCTTTTCACCCATAATATAACTCCTTCAGCCAATTCTGCTAGAAAAAACAATGAATCTTGTTCATTGATTTTTTCATTTTTTTCCTTTCATCTAAAATAGAACTCCTCCAGTCACTCCTACTGGAAAAGGCCTTTTCCTTTCACCCAAAAAGGAGCTCTTCAAGATACTCTCACTATACCTTTATATTCTTTTCACCCATAATATAACTCCTTCAGCCAATTCTGCTAGAAAAAACAATGAATCTTGTTCATTGATTTTTTCATTTTTTTCCTTTCATCTAAAATAGAACTCCTCCAGTCACTCCTACTGGAAAAGGCCTTTTCCTTTCACCCAAAAAGGAGCTCTTCAAGATACTCTCACTATACCTTTATATTCTTTTCACCCATAATATAACTCCTTCAGCCAATTCTGCTAGAAAAAACAATGAATCTTGTTCATTGATTTTTTCATTTTTTTCCTTTCATCTAAAATAGAACTCCTCCAGTCACTCCTACTGGAAAAGGCCTTTTCCTTTCACCCAAAAAGGAGCTCTTCAAGATACTCTCACTATACCTTTATATTCTTTTCACCCATAATATAACTCCTTCAGCCAATTCTGCTAGAAAAAACAATGAATCTTGTTCATTGATTTTTTCATTTTTTTCCTTTCATCTAAAATAGAACTCCTCCAGTCACTCCTACTGGAAAAGGCCTTTTCCTTTCACCCAAAAAGGAGCTCTTCAAGATACTCTCACTATACCTTTATATTCTTTTCACCCATAATATAACTCCTTCAGCCAATTCTGCTAGAAAAAACAATGAATCTTGTTCATTGATTTTTTCATTTTTTTCCTTTCATCTAAAATAGAACTCCTCCAGTCACTCCTACTGGAAAAGGCCTTTTCCTTTCACCCAAAAAGGAGCTCTTCAAGATACTCTCACTATACCTTTATATTCTTTTCACCCATAATATAACTCCTTCAGCCAATTCTGCTAGAAAAAACAATGAATCTTGTTCATTGATTTTTTCATTTTTTTCCTTTCATCTAAAATAGAACTCCTCCAGTCACTCCTACTGGAAAAGGCCTTTTCCTTTCACCCAAAAGGAGCTCTTCAAGATACTCTCACTATACCTTTATATTCTTTTCACCATAATATAACTCCTTCAGCCAATTCTGCTAGAAAAACAATGAATCTTGTTCATTGATTTTTTCATTTTTTTCCTTTCATCTAAAATAGAACTCCTCCAGTCACTCCTACTGGAAAGGCCTTTTCCTTTCACCCAAAAAGGAGCTCTTCAAGATACTCTCACTATACCTTTATATTCTTTTCACCCATAATATAACTCCTTCAGCCAATTCTGCTAGAAAAAACAATGAATCTTGTTCATTGATTTTTTCATTTTTTTTCCTTTCATCTAAAATAGAACTCCTCCAGTCACTCCTACTGGAAAAGGCCTTTTCCTTTCACCCAAAAGGAGCTCTTCAAGATACTCTCACTATACCTTTATATTCTTTTCACCCATAATATAACTCCTTCAGCCAATTCTGCTAGAAAAAACAATGAATCTTGTTCATTGATTTTTTCATTTTTTTCCTTTCATCTAAAATAGAACTCCTCCAGTCACTCCTACTGGAAAAGGCCTTTTCCTTTCACCCAAAAAGGAGCTCTTCAAGATTCTCTCACTATACCTTTATATTCTTTCACCCATAATATAACTCCTTCAGCCAATTCTGCTAGAAAAAACAATGAATCTTGTTCATTGATTTTTTCATTTCTTTCCTTTCATCTAAAATAGAACTCCTCCAGTCACTCCTACTGGAAAAGGCCTTTTCCTTTCACCCAAAAAGGAGCTCTTCAAGATACTCTCACTATACCTTTATATTCTTTTCACCCATAATATAACTCCTTCAGCCAATTCTGCTAGAAAAAACAATGAATCTTGTTCATTGATTTTTTCATTTTTTTCCTTTCATCTAAAATAGAACTCCTCCAGTCACTCCTACTGGAAAAGGCCTTTTCCTTTCACCCAAAAAGGAGCTCTTCAAGATACTCTCACTATACCTTTATATTCTTTTCACCCATAATATAACTCCTTCAGCCAATTCTGCTAGAAAAAACAATGAATCTTGTTCATTGATTTTTTCATTTTTTTCCTTTCATCTAAAATAGAACTCCTCCAGTCACTCCTACTGGAAAAGGCCTTTTCCTTTCACCCAAAAAGGAGCTCTTCAAGATACTCTCACTATACCTTTATATTCTTTTCACCCATAATATAACTCCTTCAGCCAATTCTGCTAGAAAAAACAATGAATCTTGTTCATTGATTTTTTCATTTTTTCCTTTCATCTAAATAGAACTCCTCCAGTCACTCCTACTGGAAAAGGCCTTTTCCTTTCACCCAAAAGGAGCTCTTCAAGATACTCTCACTATACCTTTATATTCTTTTCACCCATAATATAACTCCTTCAGCCAATTCTGCTAGAAAAAACAATGAATCTTGTTCATTGATTTTTTCATTTTTTTCCTTTCATCTAAAATAGAACTCCTCCAGTCACTCCTACTGGAAAAGGCCTTTTCCTTTCACCCAAAAGGAGCTCTTCAAGATACTCTCACTATACCTTTATATTCTTTTCACCCATAATATAACTCCTTCAGCCAATTCTGCTAGAAAAAACAATGAATCTTGTTCATTGATTTTTTCATTTTTTTCCTTTCATCTAAAATAGAACTCCTCCAGTCACTCCTACTGGAAAAGGCCTTTTCCTTTCACCCAAAAAGGAGCTCTTCAAGATACTCTCACTATACCTTTATATTCTTTTCACCCATAATATAACTCCTTCAGCCAATTCTGCTAGAAAAAACAATGAATCTTGTTCATTGATTTTTTCATTTTTTCCTTTCATCTAAAATAGAACTCCTCCAGTCACTCCTACTGGAAAAGGCCTTTTCCTTTCACCCAAAAAGGAGCTCTTCAAGATACTCTCACTATACCTTTATATTCTTTTCACCCATAATATAACTCCTTCAGCCAATTCTGCTAGAAAAAACAATGAATCTTGTTCATTGATTTTTTCATTTTTTTCCTTTCATCTAAAATAGAACTCCTCCAGTCACTCCTACTGGAAAAGGCCTTTTCCTTTCACCCAAAAAGGAGCTCTTCAAGATACTCTCACTATACCTTTATATTCTTTTCACCCATAATATAACTCCTTCAGCCAATTCTGCTAGAAAAAAACAATGAATCTTGTTCATTGATTTTTTCATTTTTTTCCTTTCATCTAAAATAGAACTCCTCCAGTCACTCCTACTGGAAAAGGCCTTTTCCTTTCACCCAAAAAGGAGCTCTTCAAGATACTCTCACTATACCTTTATATTCTTTTCACCCATAATATAACTCCTTCAGCCAATTCTGCTAGAAAAAACAATGAATCTTGTTCATTGATTTTTTCATTTTTTTCCTTTCATCTAAAATAGAACTCCTCCAGTCACTCCTACTGGAAAAGGCATTTTCCTTTCACCCAAAAAGGAGCTCTTCAAGATACTCTCACTATACCTTTATATTCTTTTCACCCATAATATAACTCCTTCAGCCAATTCTGCTAGAAAAAACAATGAATCTTGTTCATTGATTTTTTCATTTTTTTCCTTTCATCTAAAATAGAACTCCTCCAGTCACTCCTACTGGAAAAGGCCTTTTCCTTTCACCCAAAAAGGAGCTCTTCAAGATACTCTCACTATACCTTTATATTCTTTTCACCCATAATATAACTCCTTCAGCCAATTCTGCTAGAAAAAACAATGAATCTTGTTCATTGATTTTTTCATTTTTTTCCTTTCATCTAAAATAGAACTCCTCCAGTCACTCCTACTGGAAAAGGCCTTTTCCTTTCACCCAAAAGGAGCTCTTCAAGATACTCTCACTATACCTTTATATTCTTTTCACCCATAATATAACTCCTTCAGCCAATTCTGCTAGAAAAAACAATGAATCTTGTTCATTGATTTTTTCATTTTTTTCCTTTCATCTAAAATAGAACTCCTCCAGTCACTCCTACTGGAAAAGGCCTTTTCCTTTCACCCAAAAAGGAGCTCTTCAAGATACTCTCACTATACCTTTATATTCTTTTCACCCATAATATAACTCCTTCAGCCAATTCTGCTAGAAAAAACAATGAATCTTGTTCATTGATTTTTTCATTTTTTTCCTTTCATCTAAAATAGAACTCCTCCAGTCACTCCTACTGGAAAAGGCATTTTCCTTTCACCCAAAAAGGAGCTCTTCAAGATACTCTCACTATACCTTTATATTCTTTCACCCATAATATAACTCCTTCAGCCAATTCTGCTAGAAAAAACAATGAATCTTGTTCATTGATTTTTTCATTTTTTTCCTTTCATCTAAAATAGAACTCCTCCAGTCACTCCTACTGGAAAAGGCCTTTTCCTTTCACCCAAAAAGGAGCTCTTCAAGATACTCTCACTATACCTTTATATTCTTTTCACCCATAATATAACTCCTTCAGCCAATTCTGCTAGAAAAAACAATGAATCTTGTTCATTGATTTTTTCATTTTTTTCCTTTCATCTAAAATAGAACTCCTCCAGTCACTCCTACTGGAAAAGGCCTTTTCCTTTCACCCAAAAAGGAGCTCTTCAAGATACTCTCACTATACCTTTATATTCTTTTCACCCATAATATAACTCCTTCAGCCAATTCTGCTAGAAAAAACAATGAATCTTGTTCATTGATTTTTTCATTTTTTTCCTTTCATCTAAAATAGAACTCCTCCAGTCACTCCTACTGGAAAAGGCATTTTCCTTTCACCCAAAAAGGAGCTCTTCAAGATACTCTCACTATACCTTTATATTCTTTTCACCCATAATATAACTCCTTCAGCCAATTCTGCTAGAAAAAACAATGAATCTTGTTCATTGATTTTTTCATTTTTTTCCTTTCATCTAAAATAGAACTCCTCCAGTCACTCCTACTGGAAAAGGCATTTTCCTTTCACCCAAAAAGGAGCTCTTCAAGATACTCTCACTATACCTTTATATTCTTTTCACCCATAATATAACTCCTTCAGCCAATTCTGCTAGAAAAAACAATGAATCTTGTTCATTGATTTTTTCATTTTTTTCCTTTCATCTAAAATAGAACTCCTCCAGTCACTCCTACTGGAAAAGGCCTTTTCCTTTCACCCAAAAAGGAGCTCTTCAAGATACTCTCACTATACCTTTATATTCTTTTCACCCATAATATAACTCCTTCAGCCAATTCTGCTAGAAAAAACAATGAATCTTGTTCATTGATTTTTTCATTTTTTTCCTTTCATCTAAAATAGAACTCCTCCAGTCACTCCTACTGGAAAAGGCCTTTTCCTTTCACCCAAAAAGGAGCTCTTCAAGATACTCTCACTATACCTTTATATTCTTTTCACCCATAATATAACTCCTTCAGCCAATTCTGCTAGAAAAAACAATGAATCTTGTTCATTGATTTTTTCATTTTTTTCCTTTCATCTAAATAGAACTCCTCCAGTCACTCCTACTGGAAAAGGCCTTTTCCTTTCACCCAAAAAGGAGCTCTTCAAGATACTCTCACTATACCTTTATATTCTTTTCACCCATAATATAACTCCTTCAGCCAATTCTGCTAGAAAAAACAATGAATCTTGTTCATTGATTTTTTCATTTTTTTCCTTTCATCTAAAATAGAACTCCTCCAGTCACTCCTACTGGAAAAGGCATTTTCCTTTCACCCAAAAAGGAGCTCTTCAAGATACTCTCACTATACCTTTATATTCTTTTCACCCATAATATAACTCCTTCAGCCAATTCTGCTAGAAAAAACAATGAATCTTGTTCATTGATTTTTTCATTTTTTTCCTTTCATCTAAAATAGAACTCCTCCAGTCACTCCTACTGGAAAAGGCCTTTTCCTTTCACCCAAAAAGGAGCTCTTCAAGATACTCTCACTATACCTTTATATTCTTTTCACCCATAATATAACTCCTTCAGCCAATTCTGCTAGAAAAAACAATGAATCTTGTTCATTGATTTTTTCATTTTTTTCCTTTCATCTAAAATAGAACTCCTCCAGTCACTCCTACTGGAAAAGGCATTTTCCTTTCACCCAAAAAGGAGCTCTTCAAGATACTCTCACTATACCTTTATATTCTTTTCACCCATAATATAACTCCTTCAGCCAATTCTGCTAGAAAAAACAATGAATCTTGTTCATTGATTTTTTCATTTTTTTCCTTTCATCTAAAATAGAACTCCTCCAGTCACTCCTACTGGAAAAGGCCTTTTCCTTTCACCCAAAAAGGAGCTCTTCAAGATACTCTCACTATACCTTTATATTCTTTTCACCCATAATATAACTCCTTCAGCCAATTCTGCTAGAAAAAACAATGAATCTTGTTCATTGATTTTTTCATTTTTTTCCTTTCATCTAAAATAGAACTCCTCCAGTCACTCCTACTGGAAAAGGCCTTTTCCTTTCACCCAAAAAGGAGCTCTTCAAGATACTCTCACTATACCTTTATATTCTTTTCACCCATAATATAACTCCTTCAGCCAATTCTGCTAGAAAAAACAATGAATCTTGTTCATTGATTTTTTCATTTTTTTCCTTTCATCTAAAATAGAACTCCTCCAGTCACTCCTACTGGAAAAGGCCTTTTCCTTTCACCCAAAAAGGAGCTCTTCAAGATACTCTCACTATACCTTTATATTCTTTTCACCCATAATATAACTCCTTCAGCCAATTCTGCTAGAAAAAACAATGAATCTTGTTCATTGATTTTTTCATTTTTTTCCTTTCATCTAAAATAGAACTCCTCCAGTCACTCCTACTGGAAAAGGCATTTTCCTTTCACCCAAAAAGGAGCTCTTCAAGATACTCTCACTATACCTTTATATTCTTTTCACCCATAATATAACTCCTTCAGCCAATTCTGCTAGAAAAAACAATGAATCTTGTTCATTGATTTTTTCATTTTTTTCCTTTCATCTAAAATAGAACTCCTCCAGTCACTCCTACTGGAAAAGGCTTTTCCTTTCACCCAAAAAGGAGCTCTTCAAGATACTCTCACTATACCTTTATATTCTTTTCACCCATAATATAACTCCTTCAGCCAATTCTGCTAGAAAAAACAATGAATCTTGTTCATTGATTTTTTCATTTTTTTCCTTTCATCTAAAATAGAACTCCTCCAGTCACTCCTACTGGAAAAGGCCTTTTCCTTTCACCCAAAAGGAGCTCTTCAAGATACTCTCACTATACCTTTATATTCTTTTCACCCATAATATAACTCCTTCAGCCAATTCTGCTAGAAAAAACAATGAATCTTGTTCATTGATTTTTTCATTTTTTTCCTTTCATCTAAAATAGAACTCCTCCAGTCACTCCTACTGGAAAAGGCATTTTCCTTTCACCCAAAAAGGAGCTCTTCAAGATACTCTCACTATACCTTTATATTCTTTTCACCCATAATATAACTCCTTCAGCCAATTCTGCTAGAAAAAACAATGAATCTTGTTCATTGATTTTTTCATTTTTTTCCTTTCATCTAAAATAGAACTCCTCCAGTCACTCCTACTGGAAAAGGCCTTTTCCTTTCACCCAAAAAGGAGCTCTTCAAGATACTCTCACTATACCTTTATATTCTTTTCACCCATAATATAACTCCTTCAGCCAATTCTGCTAGAAAAAACAATGAATCTTGTTCATTGATTTTTTCATTTTTTTCCTTTCATCTAAAATAGAACTCCTCCAGTCACTCCTACTGGAAAAGGCCTTTTCCTTTCACCCAAAAAGGAGCTCTTCAAGATACTCTCACTATACCTTTATATTCTTTTCACCCATAATATAACTCCTTCAGCCAATTCTGCTAGAAAAAACAATGAATCTTGTTCATTGATTTTTTCATTTTTTTTCCTTTCATCTAAAATAGAACTCCTCCAGTCACTCCTACTGGAAAAGGCCTTTTCCTTTCACCCAAAAAGGAGCTCTTCAAGATACTCTCACTATACCTTTATATTCTTTTCACCCATAATATAACTCCTTCAGCCAATTCTGCTAGAAAAAACAATGAATCTTGTTCATTGATTTTTTCATTTTTTTCCTTTCATCTAAAATAGAACTCCTCCAGTCACTCCTACTGGAAAAGGCCTTTTCCTTTCACCCAAAAGGAGCTCTTCAAGATACTCTCACTATACCTTTATATTCTTTTCACCCATAATATAACTCCTTCAGCCAATTCTGCTAGAAAAAACAATGAATCTTGTTCATTGATTTTTTCATTTTTTTCCTTTCATCTAAAATAGAACTCCTCCAGTCACTCCTACTGGAAAAGGCATTTTCCTTTCACCCAAAAAGGAGCTCTTCAAGATACTCTCACTATACCTTTATATTCTTTTCACCCATAATATAACTCCTTCAGCCAATTCTGCTAGAAAAAACAATGAATCTTGTTCATTGATTTTTTCATTTTTTTCCTTTCATCTAAAATAGAACTCCTCCAGTCACTCCTACTGGAAAAGGCCTTTTCCTTTCACCCAAAAAGGAGCTCTTCAAGATACTCTCACTATACCTTTATATTCTTTTCACCATAATATAACTCCTTCAGCCAATTCTGCTAGAAAAAACAATGAATCTTGTTCATTGATTTTTTCATTTTTTTCCTTTCATCTAAAATAGAACTCCTCCAGTCACTCCTACTGGAAAAGGCCTTTTCCTTTCACCCAAAAAGGAGCTCTTCAAGATACTCTCACTATACCTTTATATTCTTTTCACCCATAATATAACTCCTTCAGCCAATTCTGCTAGAAAAAACAATGAATCTTGTTCATTGATTTTTTCATTTTTTTCCTTTCATCTAAAATAGAACTCCTCCAGTCACTCCTACTGGAAAAGGCCTTTTCCTTTCACCCAAAAAGGAGCTCTTCAAGATACTCTCACTATACCTTTATATTCTTTTCACCCATAATATAACTCCTTCAGCCAATTCTGCTAGAAAAAACAATGAATCTTGTTCATTGATTTTTTCATTTTTTTCCTTTCATCTAAAATAGAACTCCTCCAGTCACTCCTACTGGAAAAGGCCTTTTCCTTTCACCCAAAAAGGAGCTCTTCAAGATACTCTCACTATACCTTTATATTCTTTTCACCCATAATATAACTCCTTCAGCCAATTCTGCTAGAAAAAACAATGAATCTTGTTCATTGATTTTTCATTTTTTTTCCTTTCATCTAAAATAGAACTCCTCCAGTCACTCCTACTGGAAAAGGCCTTTTCCTTTCACCCAAAAAGGAGCTCTTCAAGATACTCTCACTATACCTTTATATTCTTTTCACCCATAATATAACTCCTTCAGCCAATTCTGCTAGAAAAAACAATGAATCTTGTTCATTGATTTTTTCATTTTTTTTCCTTTCATCTAAAATAGAACTCCTCCAGTCACTCCTACTGGAAAAGGCTTTTCCTTTCACCCAAAAAGGAGCTCTTCAAGATACTCTCACTATACCTTTATATTCTTTTCACCCATAATATAACTCCTTCAGCCAATTCTGCTAGAAAAAACAATGAATCTTGTTCATTGATTTTTTCATTTTTTTCCTTTCATCTAAAATAGAACTCCTCCAGTCACTCCTACTGGAAAAGGCATTTTCCTTTCACCCAAAAAGGAGCTCTTCAAGATACTCTCACTATACCTTTATATTCTTTTCACCCATAATATAACTCCTTCAGCCAATTCTGCTAGAAAAAACAATGAATCTTGTTCATTGATTTTTTCATTTTTTTCCTTTCATCTAAAATAGAACTCCTCCAGTCACTCCTACTGGAAAAGGCCTTTTCCTTTCACCCAAAAAGGAGCTCTTCAAGATACTCTCACTATACCTTTATATTCTTTTCACCCATAATATAACTCCTTCAGCCAATTCTGCTAGAAAAAACAATGAATCTTGTTCATTGATTTTTTCATTTTTTTCCTTTCATCTAAAATAGAACTCCTCCAGTCACTCCTACTGGAAAAGGCCTTTTCCTTTCACCAAAAAGGAGCTCTTCAAGATACTCTCACTATACCTTTATATTCTTTTCACCCATAATATAACTCCTTCAGCCAATTCTGCTAGAAAAAACAATGAATCTTGTTCATTGATTTTTTCATTTTTTTCCTTTCATCTAAAATAGAACTCCTCCAGTCACTCCTACTGGAAAAGGCCTTTTCCTTTCACCCAAAAAGGAGCTCTTCAAGATACTCTCACTATACCTTTATATTCTTTTCACCCATAATATAACTCCTTCAGCCAATTCTGCTAGAAAAAACAATGAATCTTGTTCATTGATTTTTTCATTTTTTTCCTTTCATCTAAAATAGAACTCCTCCAGTCACTCCTACTGGAAAAGGCATTTTCCTTTCACCCAAAAAGGAGCTCTTCAAGATACTCTCACTATACCTTTATATTCTTTTCACCCATAATATAACTCCTTCAGCCAATTCTGCTAGAAAAAACAATGAATCTTGTTCATTGATTTTTTCATTTTTTTCCTTTCATCTAAAATAGAACTCCTCCAGTCACTCCTACTGGAAAAGGCATTTTCCTTTCACCCAAAAAGGAGCTCTTCAAGATACTCTCACTATACCTTTATATTCTTTTCACCCATAATATAACTCCTTCAGCCAATTCTGCTAGAAAAAACAATGAATCTTGTTCATTGATTTTTTCATTTTTTTCCTTTCATCTAAAATAGAACTCCTCCAGTCACTCCTACTGGAAAAGGCCTTTTCCTTTCACCCAAAAAGGAGCTCTTCAAGATACTCTCACTATACCTTTATATTCTTTTCACCCATAATATAACTCCTTCAGCCAATTCTGCTAGAAAAAACAATGAATCTTGTTCATTGATTTTTTCATTTTTTCCTTTCATCTAAAATAGAACTCCTTCAGTCACTCCTACTGGAAAAGGCTTTTCCTTTCACCCAAAAAGGAGCTCTTCAAGATACTCTCACTATACCTTTATATTCTTTTCACCCATAATATAACTCCTTCAGCCAATTCTGCTAGAAAAAACAATGAATCTTGTTCATTGATTTTTTCATTTTTTTCCTTTCATCTAAAATAGAACTCCTCCAGTCACTCCTACTGGAAAAGGCCTTTTCCTTTCACCCAAAAAGGAGCTCTTCAAGATACTCTCACTATACCTTTATATTCTTTTCACCCATAATATAACTCCTTCAGCCAATTCTGCTAGAAAAAACAATGAATCTTGTTCATTGATTTTTTCATTTTTTTCCTTTCATCTAAAATAGAACTCCTCCAGTCACTCCTACTGGAAAAGGCATTTTCCTTTCACCCAAAAAGGAGCTCTTCAAGATACTCTCACTATACCTTTATATTCTTTTCACCCATAATATAACTCCTTCAGCCAATTCTGCTAGAAAAAACAATGAATCTTGTTCATTGATTTTTTCATTTTTTTTCCTTTCATCTAAAATAGAACTCCTTCAGTCACTCCTATGGAAAAGGCCTTTTCCTTTCACCCAAAAAGGAGCTCTTCAAGATACTCTCACTATACCTTTATATTCTTTTCACCCATAATATAACTCCTTCAGCCAATTCTGCTAGAAAAAACAATGAATCTTGTTCATTGATTTTTTCATTTTTTTTCCTTTCATCTAAAATAGAACTCCTCCAGTCACTCCTACTGGAAAAGGCATTTTCCTTTCACCCAAAAAGGAGCTCTTCAAGATACTCTCACTATACCTTTATATTCTTTTCACCCATAATATAACTCCTTCAGCCAATTCTGCTAGAAAAAACAATGAATCTTGTTCATTGATTTTTTCATTTTTTTTCCTTTCATCTAAAATAGAACTCCTCCAGTCACTCCTACTGGAAAAGGCCTTTTCCTTTCACCCAAAAAGGAGCTCTTCAAGTACTCTCACTATACCTTTATATTCTTTTCACCCATAATATAACTCCTTCAGCCAATTCTGCTAGAAAAAACAATGAATCTTGTTCATTGATTTTTTCATTTTTTTCCTTTCATCTAAAATAGAACTCCTCCAGTCACTCCTACTGGAAAAGGCATTTTCCTTTCACCCAAAAAGGAGCTCTTCAAGATACTCTCACTATACCTTTATATTCTTTTCACCCATAATATAACTCCTTCAGCCAATTCTGCTAGAAAAACAATGAATCTTGTTCATTGATTTTTCATTTTTTTCCTTTCATCTAAAATAGAACTCCTCCAGTCACTCCTACTGGAAAAGGCATTTTCCTTTCCCCAAAAAGGAGCTCTCAAGATACTCTCACTATACCTTTATATTCTTTTCACCATAATATAACTCCTTCGGCCATTCTGCTAGAAAAAACAATGAATCTTGTTCATTGTTTTTTCATTTTTTTCCTTTCATCTAAATAGAACTCCTTCAGTCACTCCTACTGAAAAGGCATTTTCCTTTCACCCAAAAGGAGCTCTTCAGATACTCTCACTATACTTTATATTCTTTTCACCCATAATATAACTCCTTCAGCCAATTCTGCTAGAAAAAACAATGAATCTTGTTCATTGATTTTTTCATTTTTTTCCTTTCATCTAAAATAGAACTCCTTCCAGTCACTCCTACTGGAAAAGGCATTTTCCTTTCACCCAAAAAGGAGCTCTTCAAGATACTCTCACTATACCTTTATATTCTTTTCACCCATAATATAACTCCTTCAGCCAATTCTGCTAGAAAAAACAATGAATCTTGTTCATTGATTTTTTCATTTTTTTCCTTTCATCTAAAATAGAACTCCTCAGTCACTCCTACTGGAAAAGGCATTTTCCTTTCACCCAAAAAGGAGCTCTTCAAGATACTCTCACTATACCTTTATATTCTTTTCACCCATAATATAACTCCTTCAGCCATTCTGCTAGAAAAAACAATGAATCTTGTTCATTGATTTTTTCATTTTTTTCCTTTCATCTAAAATAGAACTCCTCCAGTCACTCCTACTGGAAAAGGCATTTTCCTTTCACCCAAAAAGGAGCTCTTCAAGATACTCTCACTATACCTTTATATTCTTTTCACCCATAATATAACTCCTTCAGCCAATTCTGCTAGAAAAAACAATGAATCTTGTTCATTGATTTTTTCATTTTTTTCCTTTCATCTAAAATAGAACTCCTCCAGTCACTCCTACTGGAAAAGGCATTTTCCTTTCACCCAAAAGGAGCTCTTCAAGATACTCTCACTATACCTTTATATTCTTTTCACCCATAATATAACTCCTTCAGCCAATTCTGCTAGAAAAAACAATGAATCTTGTTCATTGATTTTTTCATTTTTTTCCTTTCATCTAAAATAGAACTCCTCCAGTCACTCCTACTGGAAAAGGCATTTTCCTTTCACCCAAAAAGGACTCTTCAAGATACTCTCACTATACCTTTATATTCTTTCACCCATAATATAACTCCTTCAGCCAATTCTGCTAGAAAAAACAATGAATCTTGTTCATTGATTTTTCATTTTTTTCCTTTCATCTAAAATAGAACTCCTCCAGTCACTCCTACTGGAAAAGGCCTTTTCCTTTCACCAAAAAGGAGCTCTTCAAGATACTCTCACTATACTTTATATTCTTTTCACCCATAATATAACTCCTTCAGCCAATTCTGCTAGAAAAAACAATGAATCTTGTTCATTGATTTTTCATTTTTTTTCCTTTCATCTAAAATAGAACTCCTCCAGTCACTCCTACTGGAAAAGGCATTTTCCTTTCACCCAAAAAGGAGCTCTTCAAGATACTCTCACTATACCTTTATATTCTTTTCACCCATAATATAACTCCTTCAGCCAATTCTGCTAGAAAAAACAATGAATCTTGTTCATTGATTTTTTCATTTTTTTCCTTTCATCTAAAATAGAACTCCTCCAGTCACTCTACTGGAAAAGGCATTTTCCTTTCACCCAAAAAGGAGCTCTTCAAGATACTCTCACTATACCTTTATATTCTTTTCACCCATAATATAACTCCTTCAGCCAATTCTGCTAGAAAAAACAATGAATCATGTTCATTGATTTTTTCATTTTTTTCCTTTCATCTAAAATAGAACTCCTTCAGTCACTCCTACTGGAAAAGGCATTTTCCTTTCACCCAAAAAGGAGCTCTTCAAGATACTCTCACTATACCTTTATATTCTTTTCACCCATAATATAACTCCTTCAGCCAATTCTGCTAGAAAAAACAATGAATCTTGTTCATTGATTTTTTCTTTTTTTTCCTTTCATCTAAAATAGAACTCCTCCAGTCACTCCTACTGGAAAAGGCATTTTCCTTTCACCCAAAAGGAGCTCTTCAAGATACTCTCACTATACCTTTATATTCTTTTCACCCATAATATAACTCCTTCAGCCAATTCTGCTAGAAAAAACAATGAATCTTGTTCATTGATTTTTCATTTTTTTCCTTTCATCTAAAATAGAACTCCTCAGTCACTCCTACTGGAAAAGGCCTTTTCCTTTCACCCAAAAAGGAGCTCTTCAAGTTACTCTCACTATACCTTTATATTCTTTTCACCATAATATAACTCCTTCAGCCAATTCTGCTAGAAAAAACAATGAATCTTGTTCATTGATTTTTTCATTTTTTTCCTTTCATCTAAAATAGAACTCCTCCAGTCACTCCTACTGGAAAAGGCCTTTTCCTTTCACCCAAAAAGGAGCTCTTCAAGATACTCTCACTATACCTTTATATTCTTTTCACCCATAATATAACTCCTTCAGCCAATTCTGCTAGAAAAAACAATGAATCTTGTTCATTGATTTTTTCATTTTTTTCCTTTCATCTAAAATAGAACTCCTCCAGTCACTCCTACTGGAAAAGGCCTTTTCCTTTCACCCAAAAAGGAGCTCTTCAAGATACTCTCACTATACCTTTATATTCTTTCACCCATAATATAACTCCTTCAGCCAATTCTGCTAGAAAAAACAATGAATCTTGTTCATTGATTTTTTCATTTTTTTCCTTTCATCTAAAATAGAACTCCTCAGTCACTCCTACTGGAAAAGGCCTTTTCCTTTCACCCAAAAAGGAGCTCTTCAAGATACTCTCACTATACCTTTATATTCTTTTCACCCATAATATAACTCCTTCAGCCAATTCTGCTAGAAAAAACAATGAATCTTGTTCATTGATTTTTTCATTTTTTTTCCTTTCATCTAAAATAGAACTCCTTCAGTCACTCCTACTGGAAAAGGCATTTTCCTTTCACCCAAAAAGGAGCTCTTCAAGATACTCTCACTATACCTTTATATTCTTTTCACCCATAATATAACTCCTTCAGCCAATTCTGCTAGAAAAAACAATGAATCTTGTTCATTGATTTTTTCATTTTTTTCTTTCATCTAAAATAGAACTCCTCCAGTCACTCCTACTGGAAAAGGCCTTTTCCTTTCACCAAAAAGGAGCTCTTCAAGATACTCTCACTATACCTTTATATTCTTTTCACCCATAATATAACTCCTTCAGCCAATTCTGCTAGAAAAAACAATGAATCTTGTTCATTGATTTTTTCATTTTTTTCCTTTCATCTAAAATAGAACTCCTCCAGTCACTCTACTGGAAAAGGCATTTTCCTTTCACCCAAAAAGGAGCTCTTCAAGATACTCTCACTATACCTTTATATTCTTTTCACCCATAATATAACTCCTTCAGCCAATTCTGCTAGAAAAAACAATGAATCTTGTTCATTGATTTTTTCATTTTTTCCTTTCATCTAAAATAGAACTCCTCCAGTCACTCCTACTGGAAAAGGCATTTCCTTTCACCCAAAAAGGAGCTCTTCAAGATACTCTCACTATACCTTTATATTCTTTTCACCCATAATATAACTCCTTCAGCCAATTCTGCTAGAAAAAACAATGAATCTTGTTCATTGATTTTTTCATTTTTTTCCTTTCATCTAAAATAGAACTCCTCCAGTCACTCCTACTGGAAAAAGGCCTTTTCCTTTCACCCAAAAAGGAGCTCTTCAAGATACTCTCACTATACCTTTATATTCTTTTCACCCATAATATAACTCCTTCAGCCAATTCTGCTAGAAAAAACAATGAATCTTGTTCATTGATTTTTTCATTTTTTTCCTTTCATCTAAAATAGAACTCCTCAGTCACTCCTACTGAAAAAGGCCTTTTCCTTTCACCCAAAAAGGAGCTCTTCAAGATACTCTCACTATACCTTTATATTCTTTTCACCCATAATATAACTCCTTCAGCCAATTCTGCTAGAAAAAAACAATGAATCTTGTTCATTGATTTTTTCATTTTTTTTCTTTCATCTAAAATAGAACTCCTCCAGTCACTCCTACTGGAAAAGGCCTTTTCCTTTCACCCAAAAAGGAGCTCTTCAAGATACTCTCACTATACCTTTATATTCTTTTCACCCATAATATAACTCCTTCAGCCAATTCTGCTAGAAAAAACAATGAATCTTGTTCATTGATTTTTTCATTTTTTTCCTTTCATCTAAAATAGAACTCCTCCAGTCACTCCTACTGGAAAAGGCCTTTTCCTTTCACCCAAAAAGGAGCTCTTCAAGATACTCTCACTATACCTTTATATTCTTTTCACCCATAATATAACTCCTTCAGCCAATTCTGCTAGAAAAAACCATGAATCTTGTTCATTGATTTTTCATTTTTTTCCTTTCATCTAAAATAGAACTCCTCCAGTCACTCCTACTGGAAAAGGCCTTTCCTTTCACCCAAAAAGGAGCTCTTCAAGATACTCTCACTATACCTTTATATTCTTTTCACCCATAATATAACTCCTTCAGCCAATTCTGCTAGAAAAAAC
>CM051275.1:46310561-46315561 GCA_027921565.1 Artemia sinica
AAGGCCTTTTCCTTTCACCCAAAAAGGAACTCCTCAAGATACTCTCACTATACCTTTATATTCTTTTCACCCAAAATATACCTCCTGTCACTTCTACAAGAAGTAGCAACAAACCTTTTGCCTTTATCTTCTTTCCCTTGCTAAATAAACCAATAAACATTTTGAATATATCTTTTCCTTTCACCCAAGAAGCAACTCATCGAGACACACCTGCTAGAAAGAGCAATCAGCTTTTTAACTTTATATTTTCCTTTCACCCAAAGCATAACTTTTCCTGCTAGAAAGAGCAGTAAACATTTTACTCTTATCTTTTCCTTTAACGCAAAACATAACTTCTCCTGCCACTCCTGACAAAAAGAGCAATAAACCCTTTCCCTTTCCCTTCTTCCTTATTAGAAAGACAGCTTCCTTTAATCCTAAGAAACACAAAAAAAAAACTTTCAAAATTTATATCCCATCAGTCCATCTTTCCGTAGATATACATCAACTTCAAACAATTGAAAAATTCACATGTAATAGGTCAAGTTAAACGTGTCAATAGGAGAAAACCATCAAAAGTCGATTTCCTGAATTTAAAATTCGATTCTTTCCGTCTCCAAAGGTACAAAAAAATAAATTTAAAAGTAGTTTTAATAGTTTTAACTTTCAAAAAGAGAAAATAAGACAAAAACACAGAAAGGAACATTGTGTTCTTTCACCAGCAAAATACGCATGGTAAAAACGGTAATAAAAATATACCCATTGTCAAAAGGTCAAGGTGAAGCATGTCAACGGGAGAAAACCATCTAAAGTCAATTTCCTGAATTTAAAATTCGATTCTTTCCGTTTCCAAAGGTACAAAAAAAACAAAAAATTTAAAGTAGTTTTAATAGCTTTAACTTTCGAAAAGAGAAAATATGACAAAAACACAGAATGGAACATTGTGTTCTTTCACCAGCAAAATACGTATGGTAAAAACGGTAAAAAAATATACCCATTGTCGAAAAGTCAAGGTGAAGCATGTCAACAGGAGAAAACCATCAAAAGTTAATTTCCTGAATTCAAAATTCGATTCTTTCCGTTTCCAAAGGTACAAAAAAAAAAAAAAAAAAAAAAAAAAAAAAAAAAAAAAAAAAAAAAAAAAAAGAATGTTTTAATAGCTTTAACTTTCAAAAAGAGAAAATATGACAAAAACACAAAATGGAACATTGTGTTCTTTCACCAGCAAAGTAAAAATGGTAAAAAAATATACCCATTGTCGAAAAGTCAGGGTGAAGACCCGTGGCATTGTCAAAATGTCAACGGGAGAAAATTACCAAAAGTCAGTTTTATAAATTTGGAAATTCGATTCTATCCGTTTCCAAAGACACAAAAATGACTTTCTCAAAATAAGAAAAATCAGAAAATAATCAAAACTACAGAATGAAGCAATCGTGTTATTTTACCGGCAAAACACATGTGGTAAAAGTGGTAACAGATACACCGTCCAAAGGTGAAGGTTAACGTTGTCAATAGGGCAAAACCACAAAAGTCCAATTTCTTGGGTTCGGTTTTCGCTTGAAAATCTGTTTACAAAGAAATAAAAATCACTGAAAGTAGTTTAGAAAGTTTTCAACAGCAAAAAGAGAAAAATCATAGGTAGCCCAATAGCGCTACTTAAGTAAAGAATGCGGGCACAATGTTTTTTTTTTTCAGACCACGGCACTTCGTATATAAGTTGTCATAGAAACTTCGAAAGGGCTCATTCGATTGGAAATTAAAGTTCAAGTGCACTTTTAATAGTCAAAAGTGATTGGAGGGCAACCAGCCCCCAAGCCCAAAATTTCCCCAAACACATAAAATCAAAATTTTGATAGAGCAATTTTGTTCAGCGTAGTTTGAAAGATCCAGTAATTATGTCTCTTATGCCGACGACCCCCCACCCCCACAGCCCTCAGGACAAGGGCTATAAGTTATAGTAGTTGCCCATTATTAACATATAAAGTTTTGATAGAAGGGCGATCTTTTAAACTTGAGAGGGGCTCAGTAGATTGGAAATGAGAGCTTCGAGTGGCCTTAAGAGTCAAAAGTGATCGATGGGCAACTAGTCCTTCCCCCAACTCCTCTTTTCCCCAAATAGATCTTCAGGTTTGAAACATCCCCTCAGAACTTGGGGGCAAGAGTTACAAGTAATAGCCTGGGGATATAAAAGGTTTTCATGGAAAGAAAGGTTGTAAAACTTTAGAGGGGGTTCATTTAATTGGAAATTTAAAGTTCCAGCTCCCTTCTAACCGTCAAAAGTAATGGAGGGCACTAGCTCCCCCTCCCCCGACACCCTCTTTTCTCCAAACGCCTCTGATCGAAATTTTGAGACAGCCATTTTGTTCAAATAGTCTAAAGGACATATAACAATGACTCCAGGGTTAACACAACCAACCTGAGCCCTGGGGCAAGGGTTGTAAGTTACACCCTGGGGGCATATACGGTTTTTATAGAATGGGTGGTCGTATAAACTTCGGATGGGGCTCATTTGATTGGAAATGGGAAGTTATAGTGTTTAAGAGTCAAAAGTGATTTGAGGGCAACCAGCCCTCACCCCAGGCTGGTTGCCCTCATCATTTCCAAAACAAACATCCAATCAACATTTTGAGACGTCTATTTTCTTCAGCATTGTTGAAAGGTCCAGTAATTATGCTTTTGGGGATGAGAACCCCCTCAAAGCCCTTAGGGCAAGGGCTGTAAGTTAGGCAATTTGTTCACTGTTAAATACTGTATATGTTATTGAGAAAGGTATGCATGTTAGACATTTACCTTCCAAAAAAATAATGACATAGGGATTGTCAAAAGGACATACGGATTGTAACTCAGGCATGACTGAGTATATGAACTTAAAACTTTCAGGAAATAATAAGAGAGATGATAAATTGACCAAAAAGGTAATATTCCCACAATACTCCTACTTCTACAACACCCAAAACTACTACTGCTACCACCACTACCACTACTACGACACTACTAGATTTACAAGTTTGAGGATGAATTTGAACTAAATCAAAAGCCACTATGTGCATTTACATTGTCATAAGAGCGTATATCAAGAACGTATTTGTGTATTAAGTTGGAACTTTCAGAGAATACTTAAAAGGGAAGATCAATTGACCAAAAGGCAATATGTGCAGGCTACTGCTAATATTACTGCCACTACCACTGCTACATTTACTACTACTACTTCTATAACAACTACTTATATGGCTAAGAGCATTAAAATAAAAATTTCAACAAGTATATGAATATACAGGTTATCAAAAGGACATATCAGCAATGTCTTAGTAACGACCAATTGTATTAAGTTGAAACTTTCAGGACTTGAGTAGAGCGATGTTCAGCTGACCAAAAAGGCAATACGTTGATATTATAGTTCACGGAGTGAGAAAACCTTTATTTATACAGCATCTAGGCATTACCCGGTAAAACGCATATCTGTTCTTGCAATACAATTCTCTTGTACTTACCGCTTTCTACACAAGTCCTGAGTTTATACTTAAAAAGTCTGAATTGTAAGTTTTAGGTACAGGCAGAGCCGTTCCTAAAAAAAATAATTTTTTAATTAATTAAAATTAATTACAAATTAATTAATTAATTACCACAAAAAAATCAATTACAGCGCTCACCCCTCCCGACTCAAATATAAGCAGTTAAAATTGATGAAAGGCAACCCCCCAGCCACGGCACCCGGAGCGGCTGCCCTGGTTGCCCCCCCCCCCCTTTGAACGGCTCTGGTACAGGACACGGCTAAAGTGAAGATACCAAATCAAAGCAAATTTTGATTCTTGTAAGCACCGAATTACTAAAACTACTACTGAAAACTTACAGCCGGACAAAGCCAAAACAGCTATATTAATCAGCGTCTCTACTATCCCTAAATTTCCGTGAAGGAAAATTAGGTTTTCCTAAATCTCTCCCAAAAATTAAAGCTCATAAATACACGAATTTTGACACGAAATACAGGTCTTCTTCTTCATCATCATCAGTTTTTGGAGATATTTCTGAAAGCCCAATTTTTTTTCGGAAAACCCCGAAAAATATCGGGGTAGTGGAAGCACTGACTATTAATGAAGGTATCAAATTATAAAAATAAGTTAGAAACTTTGAAAATCCAATAAACTTCTTCTAATTTAATTGAGTATGTCGCTGAATCAGCGATTCATCAGCTTTCAGCCCTTAATGCATTTGTGTAACGTTATGCAACAGGTACCTCAAGTCAGTATTTGTCATTAATCACATATGCAGTCAGTAGCCAGTATGTTTCCAAACCTTGTACGAGAGTATAAGCTACACTTCTTTTCTTTTTTACGCATTTCTTTTCTTTCTTATTCAGTTCTTTTTTTATTCAGTTTTTTTTATGCATTTCGTCCAACGTGGTCTTTGGCTAGTTTTAATGTAACTGCAAAAGACTTTGAAGACAACCTCTTGTTATGATAAATAAGGTATTTACCTTATTTATTTAATATATTAAAATTGCCATAAAAATTTACCATAATAAAGGTATAAAAATTTACCTTATTTATAGGTATAAAATTTTTATTTTTATTAGGTATAAAATTATATTTAAAATTATATTTTTGGTATATTAGGTATATTTGGTATATTTGGTATATTAGGTATAAAATTATATTTGTAATTATTATTAGGTATAAAATTATATAGGTATAATAATTTTTATAAAGGTATAAAAATTATTTACCTTATTTATTTAATATATTAAAATTGCCATAAAAATTTACCATAATAAAGGTATAAAAATTTACCTTATTTATGGTATAAAATTTTTATTTTTATTAGGTATAAAATTATATTTTTGGTATATTAGGTTAGTATAAATTCATATATGGTATAAATTATATAGGTATAATAATTTTTATAAAGGTATAAAAGTTATTTACCTTATTTATTTAATATATAAAAATTGCCATAAAAATTTACCATAATAAAGGTATAAAAATTTACGAAGCCTTTTCAATTTTCATTTCATTGTTATTGTT